>OY282587.1:11898085-12498085 GCA_958298965.1 Chrysolina haemoptera
TGGAAAAAATCGCTACTCCTTCACCCTCCTCAAACTGACACCAGCCCCCTATCTTTTAAACGATATAGGGGGTCAGCAATGCACCAATTTTTACGAGGAATAAAATTTTCTGCTTGAAATGGATTGATAATCGAATCATTTGTTGCAGACATTAGTTATTGTCTGCAGAGACCTACCCTATACTGATGAGGGCAAGAATCCAGAAGTCGATCTATAGGTGGTCCAAATGTTTCGATTAACCATGTATTTAGCAATTGCGGAGATAGCCTTGTAGGAACTCTGCACGGAAATTCATTGGATGTAATTCAACGTTCGTCGTGGTATTAGCCAGGAAAGTAGTTGTTTTCTGATGGATTTTTGACCCAAATATATTCCTATATCGTATAGGAATATTGCAGTGAGCATCCTGGTATGGGGTTAGATGGAAGAGCAGATGTATGGTAAACTCTTACTTCATATTTTCATATTGTATTATACCTAATTTATCAAACAAACTGAATCTCGCCCTAATTGTATGCACAAAATATCATTTATTCTTACTTATTGTTAATAAAGACATTTATTATTATTATTATTATTATTATTATCTAGTGTTGAAATAGAAATTATGTTTTGTTGCGATTGTATCCAATAGCTATACCCAGGTAATTGAGTTTTGAGTCGTTTTTTTCTACTATATGATGAATATCAGTTTTTGATTTATTTTGTTAGGTAATTTCCTCTATTATTATTTTGTTTGCAAATTTTCCTTTCAGATTAGAAATATTTTTGGTTGAAGATTGTGTTTACGGCAGATTTCGTTTGGTTTATAGGTCTTGTTTGTGTTTCGATATTCAAGTTTTTCTGATATGATTTTTATGTTTTCTTTGATCGAAATGTTAGAGTATATGTTTTTTTATACCGAATGAGTATAGTTCAGTCATTAAACAATATTTATATGTTTGCTTGAATCGAGTGATTTTCGGACTTTGTCAACCCTTACTGTCTCGCTGCCACCATAAACCATGCAGCGTCGCCCCGACGAATGAAACGCATATACCCAATCCACGGAAACCTGTTTTTAATATCGCACAACCTCCCACTCACAATCGGCAGACGTGCGTAAAACTAGAAAAAACCAACCAAGTCAAAACAAAATTAAAGAGACGCAACTGTCACCGGAGATAACTTAATAGCCACTCTGCTTTTTTATTATCTCCGGCAAAACCTCATTTACATTTCATTTAAAATTTTCAGATAATCTAAACAATTTATCAGACAAGACCGCGCGCGCCCCACCATTTCTATGATTCGGTGACTGCGATCCGAGACCGACTCGTATTAGTGCTAAGTTGGCCGTGGAACGCAGAGCTCGATGCGCGATTGTTTGCTCGATGCGCGATTGTTGGCTCGAAGCGCGATAGGTAACGATTTGTTGGAGGAGTTGGCTCGCGTGTTTCCCTGTGCAAGTGACGTGATTTTCCCGGATGGATTTTTCGCCGGAAAAGTGAACCGGTTCGGGGTGGGTTGTGATTCCGTCCGATTGGTTGGAATTCGAAATGAGACTAAATTGTGATGGTCGACGGCAAGCGGGGTTGTGTTTGGTGACTTTGAGTTAGAGGACTGTCGGTTTCATGGTTCTGGATTCTAGTATGTTTCTTGTAAGTTTGCTCGTAAGTTTGATCGTCTGCTATTGAAATTCGAAGTAGGAAACTTTTTTGAAAATTATTGTGCGAAAATGGACGCCAAGTGAAAAAGATTCAAGATTGTTTCAGTCTACTGAAAAAGTTGAATTTCGCATGGAAAAATGTTTTATGCCTGCGTTGATTTCAATTAAAGTTTTCGGATAAAAAAGCTAACTCGCATCAAATTATCAGCTATGAAATTATGATATATATGAATACAACTGTTTTCCTTCCAACACATGACATAATCTGAAAAGCCAGTTCTTTTGAAACTTTCGAATGCCTAGTTAATTGACTCGCATTTTTTTCCTGCTGATTAAAAGTATCCTTACTCAATTAAAAATAAACATCTAAATAGAACTTGTGTGTTGATTGGCTGGTTCACTTTAGTTCTCATATTCTCATAAAAAATATCATCCCCACGAAGGGAAGTCTAGCAGTATTTGGTACAAAAATCTGTTATACTTACACATGTAAATAATACTATTGGAATAAATAACACATAAAAAATGTTTGTGAGGCAGGAGCATTATAACGAATACGATTTGGGTCGTGAAATTTATATTTTTGTTCGATCGTCTTCTCTATTCATTAAGTCGTCTTTCATTTATCTTATATCTATATCTATATATATATATATAAATATAAATATATATATATAGGATATCTGGATATCTGAACATATACTGTTAATATACAGAACTTCAGAAAATACATTTTGTTCAAAAGCAATGTATAAAAGAGAACAAATAGTTTATCAATAGTTGGAGTAGATCCATACATAATAAAGTGTAAAGTATATTTTTAACAAGTGAGTGAAGATACCATCAAAGTGAATA
The DNA here is from genome assembly GCA_958298965.1 of Chrysolina haemoptera. Classification (NCBI taxonomy): domain Eukaryota; kingdom Metazoa; phylum Arthropoda; class Insecta; order Coleoptera; family Chrysomelidae; genus Chrysolina; species Chrysolina haemoptera. Next base: position 11,900,589 of record OY282587.1, read on the forward strand.
ATACCGTGAAAATAGTTATTTTTGTATCTAGTACGCAAAATGCTACTTTGGTGATAAAGAACTGATATCAACAAAGTATTTCGCGCACGAGATGCAAATAAAATGTAGTCTACAAACGTCAAAAATATTGTTCTAAAATAAGAAATATGCTTAGCTTGATATAAAAAAATAAAATTAGGTAGTGTAAAATTTTGTCACAGTTGTTAAAAAGTGTTAGTTATTGTTAATTAAGCATTAAGAAATAAATGATTTCTTGGATTTTTGATTAATTGAGGACCATATTGGTTAAAATATTCATAATATACATCTTGTATGAATTCTTCAAAAATTTAAGAACATCAACAATAGAGTATTGCGATAAATAGAGAGTATAAATATATGAAGATGAAGAACAACCGAGAGTACAACAGGTAGTTCTTAGTATTATATTAATACATTCAATATATTACTTAAGTTTCATGTTCTGAAACTTCATAGCATCTACAATTGATAATTCGTTAGCTATTTGTGACTACACTTGCGAAATGAACCAATCAGAAGCTCTAGTCAAGTTCGGATTACCGATAATACCAAACATGACTCTTGACTCTGATTGGCCTATCGGTGTTTTCAGATTTGTTTACAGTGCATGTGACAGTTAAACGTCAAATATAAGTGATTACGCTGTGCACGCATTCAAAAATGTTTGTGAAATAGTCTAATAAAATTCCACTCGTGATTGAATTTTTCTCATAAGATTGTCTTTCATTCGTGATCTCAACTGAATTGATTCGAGAAAACACCACGAGTCCGCAGGGCTGTTTCATTCAGAAATGAATCGAAAGACTTATCGCGAAAATTCAATCACTGTGGTATTACTACTGATAATTCACACAGTTGAAAGAGTCCATTTTGAATAGTTCTTCAGTAGTGAATATCATAGCTACTTTCGACTCATAATGAATACTGTTTCCTTTTCCTGTATGATACTTATTTTGTAAAATTGGACATCATCAAACACATCAATCTTACAAGTTCATATCTGGATATGAACATTCGTAATGCTCGTAGAGTACAGCATTTAGTATATTGAAAAAAAACAATGTTTTTCAAATACTTACGTCAAAAATGTGTAATTTTTGATAACTTTAAAATTTCGAAAATAGGCAATTTTTGGAACAGAGTGCAATACATTTTCTTTTTCTACACGGCGTGCAAAAAATACAGACCTACTTTACTGGAATACCATTCATTCTCTTTCCAATCGTTTTTCATTGAACATATTTGGTTTAATTTGTAAAATTTGTTTTTACGAATCTCCCAGGTTTTCACTGGAAACCCCTGAAAAGCAGAGCTACCCTCAAAAGCAAATTATTACAATCGTATTCCATCCGTACTAATTTTTCACAAGATTTACATCAATACTTCAATTGTTGTTATTCTGTATATATTAAGTCCGAAAGATGCTTTTGGTTTCTTGGCTTTTCTTGTATAATGTTGCAGGAAGTATTTATAGAAATGTGGGCTTTCACGGCTGGCGTCAGTGTTTTAGTTGGGTTTCGGGTCTTCTTTGATTAAAATCTCCAAACGTTTCAACTGCAACTCTGGCAGTCATCTTCAGTGGCGTGGTCTTGACGTATCGACTGAATACGTCAATGCAGCATTTGAAACGTATGTTGCAAGTATTATTGTTTTCAAAATATCAGAGCACCTCCCGTTTGGGAAAAATCATGTATACAATTCGAATATAAAGCTTCTCTTTTGCACTTGCGATGTTTCATGACCTTCGTACGGCTCGTTATGAAAAAGGGTTGCTCTATGTTCTTGTTGTGTGCATAACTATTTCCCTACCTTTCCTGAGTTAGGTTCCGGAGATTATTGAAAATAGCTAATAATCAACTGGGAAGTAATGGATACAAAAAAAAACTAATTTTTTAAATAATGTAAATGTTTTCCATCAATTCAAATCAAACAATCACCATTAGTGATAGTTTTTACAATGACTCGTCATTAAGGCTCTTTATTGATTTTATTTGAAAATAATTTCAGTCACTGTAGGTAAATCAAAATGTCTGCATATGTACGCAAGCTTAATTGTTATCGTAATTTATGATCATGACGAAAGGAATATAGATTTTTTGCAATGAGGAAAAGAGAAAGCTAGAAATTAACAAGTGTGTTGCGAAAAATATCAGCGGTGTATTTCTCTCGTACAACATTTGAGATTTGTAAAATGTTAATATGGCACTGAATTTTCGTAAGCCGCCTCATTATCTCGACAGAGTTTGATTCATTGCTTGATATTGATAACCATTTCAACATCGATCAAAGTGCTGGTTCATTCGCCATTTTGCCGTTGAAAGAACATGAAATTCCGCCATTTTTTGAACATAATAATTTAATCCAACAGTCCAACAGCGTGAAATCAACAACGATAGTAGTTATAAGTGCTCATTTTAATGGATCAGTTGTGAATTTAGGTAAACAATATTGTCTATTCCACTATTGGTGATGTTATATCCATATATGCTTGAAGAACCTCTGATGAACCCATAATTGACGTTGATAAATTCTCAAGTTATTGAAATTAAAAGAAATCATGTACGTATTCAGTAGCTCCACTGCTTGGTTTTCTTGTTAGGGTTAATTTTCATGAACAGAAGTTTTGCCCACGATTCACGAACATGAAATGAATAATATAATATAATTATTGGAACATACGGAATCACTGTCCCCAAACAGTTCTATTTGTTATATTTATTAATTTTTTTGGCTGAAATATAATTAACTCACATTAGTTGTGTGTTATACATATTATTCATGTTCTTCGACCTTTTTCCAAATTGTTAAATTGTCAACTGGAGCATAACGAGTTTTGAAATAAAATGTCAGTTTCAAATTATGCTATTAATACAAGTGGTACTCACTTTCGTTACTGGATATAGATGAATTATTTGGTCGTCTCTAAAGATTATCCACTAATGATACAAAAACGGAATATGGTTGAATTATTAACAGAATGGATGATTAATGTACATTTTTGGGAAATATAAATAAATACAGCAAAATGAACAAATACACATTAATAATAGTCGATAATATAAGAAAGTGCACTACGAAATTTTGATTCCACCACAACTATTCACTTTCAAAAACTATTTGAAAAGTTTATTTATATTCTATAAAATTCAACATCACTGGTTCCCTAGGACTAAAATTCTATGGGAACACCATCTCGGGAACCTATTGCAGAAATCCATCATGATTTCATTTGTTTAGTCTTCAAAAAAATCTAAACAACATCGAATCAGTCAGTACACCAGGGTTTTTAGACATTTTAATGCTAAAGTTGAAGAACTTAGTTTGTGAATGGATTATGTAACAGGATTGCAAGCCAAGTTGCAAGCAGATGAAACGAATAAAAAAATCAATTATCATTCATTGAACATAAATGAGTAACAGTTGTATAACTGAATGTTTAGATAATATATTATGTACACAAAGGATGAAAATTCAATATTTGTTTCGATGTCGCAAACCAATAAGCATAAAACACTTTCAGATAAAACTTTTTTTATGAAACTCTGTTTGAGATGAGCTCCAGACAAAAATTCCTCGATAAATATTGTGTTTTCATCATCATGAAGAAAAACAGAAAATAAGTTGTGTATTTTAATGTATTGAATTTATATTGAAGCCTTTGATTCTCCTGAACATTCAAATCTAGCTCTAAAATCATCATAATTTTGTCATTAAAATATTCGTCGTTAGATCATAAATAAATGGAGCACTCACCAATGAATAACTCAGTTGTTTTAAAAATTAATATATCCTAAATTATGGCGGATGCACCATAAAATACTGATTCTCCGAATATAGAGATTGAGTTTTCCTTTTTGATTAGCCTCTTTCCTGCTTCGTTTTTCCAGTGTTTTTCAGATAATTTATCCATGAATTTGTATTCAGACAACAACCAAAATAGTAACAATAGTGTTTTGATTTAATGGCGAGAACGCAAGTGCCAACAATAAAATCTTCGGGTAGCTACAACAGCTTTTGGTGGATGTTCTTGAAGGCAATCAGTATTCACATATTTTATATTCCTTTGGCTTCGAGACTTCAGCACTGAATCTAACTAACTATGAAAATGCCTAGCTGAAATTACGTTTCACGTGACGATTTTTATATTAACTAGTTAATTATCGATTTTATCTGCAATGTTAACAAAAATTCTGACTAGTTCCGCCGCTAGAGGAGCCCAAAGTGGTGTATTGCACAAAAAAGTTGTTTCTTTGATAGAAGAAACTTTCAAAGTATGTAGATGTGATATACCGACCGAAAATTGACGTGCATTAAAGATGATGTTTTTTTCAACAAGTCATCATAACTGAAATAACATCTTATTGAATGATATGTCTTTCTTTCGATGAAATATTTTACGAAACGATAAGTAATACAAATTTATTTTAAAGGGTGTTTAGAAATCATATACGAGATATTTGTTACAAACAAAATGAGATGTGTTGATAATTATTTGCAGTGAAATGTTTTTATGCTCAGTTTTCGGAAGGTTTAATTTTTTCTTCATTGCCATGTATGCCAGACCTTGAAAAAAAAGACAATAATAACTAGGATTCCATCAGAATCTTTATGTAATGTATTACCACTATTTAATATACCCAATAAGTAATATTGGTTGGTGCAAACAAGAACCTGAGCAAGCCAAAGTACTGATGAGAAAAGCTCGGCTCAGGGATTCACTGTTTATTTTTTTTGTGTGTTTTGAATAATCAGTAGTTAATTATTGATGAAATGCCAGTTACACCTACATAATTATTTGGTATATTGTATGTTTTATGTTTTTTGTGTTCTGCCTCAGATAAACTGATTTCTTATTTTCAATTTCAAGTTATACACAGTATTTTTATTTTTGTATAACTTACAGGACAAATGTCTGTTAGCGAGTCTGTTAGTCACCCGTATATAGATAGCATTATTCGATCAATGAAATGAAGTCGAATTGATTTTGCTAATATTATCTCCAGAGCTAGGAATATTTCTCTATTTTTCTCAGCGTATCGATACATGATGACTTTGAACTCAATGATTGTTTGAAACACCATGTATAAATCGTCATATACGTTTCGTGTTTATGGAATGATTTATCAAGTGAAAATTAATAATAACAATATCAATAATTCCACGTTACTGTATGCTGTATGCTGCATAAATTGACAAAAATATTTCAGCAGCAATGTAGAATTTATATGTAAAAAATAGGCACAAAAAATATTCGCTTGTTAAGATCTTTAACGGTCATATTATTGCTTCTCCGCTTTGATCAGTATCTATAAAACACCTTATGAAGCTTCTATGACGTCTGTAAGTTAGCTTTTTATAAAGGTATATAAAAATTCAAAATGCTATATTGGTTTATAGTTTCCAACAATCGTATGTATGAATACTTAATACACCATAATAGCTTTGTAAGAGAGATTACATTACCAAAATATTCGAAGTGTTATTGTCAGGGGTAATATAATAAGTGGTATGATTATTACCGATAATTTTTTGGAATATTAATGAACTGCAATATCAAAGCTGCATTGGGATTGCCATTCCATTGATATTCCAAAAATGTATAGGTTTTTAATCATACCACGAATTATATTTAGTACAGCAATATATTTCCTTGCTTAACAACCAATCAGTGGATTTCAAATTTTGAAATTCAGCCAATAGAATCGGAACTACAGTGAAAATATAGCTTGTCGCTGTATTCTCACGGTGATAAACCTGCTTAGTTTTTGTTTTACTATCTGTCAAGTGAAAATAATGATTTAAATTATAAACGTCAAATTTATGTGTTTTGACTAGTTATCTTTATTTATCAATATGAGCGATCGTTGGGGACAAATTTCCATTGGTATCATACATGAGGCACCGTTGTGTATATATGTTACAGAAATTTTAGTTCTTTTTTGTACAATTCTGTGGACTATATAATTGAAAAATACACAATATTGTGTTATTATTGTAAGCAACATTTTGTTTTTATTACAGTTGTGTCGATGCACAATACTGTATAAGAATTTTACACAATTCTTTGTGTTTTTTAAAATAGCTGTTAGGAATATAAATTTACAATTACTCCCTAATGTGTGAGACATTAGCACAATGCGTTTTTTAAATATCTTCGTTCTTAACCGGTCGGGGGCTGAATGGAACTGGTGATGAAGATTGCTTTGGTCTTGCTAGTAAGCCTCGGCCTTATTCAATTCTAGCGCGGGTTGTGCCCTCTATCGGCGGGTAGTCTTGTTTGTGATTTATTACACATGTCGTGTTGTACCTTTTGAATAAAAAATTTGTATAAATTTGTCCACATATTGTGTAATACACAAACCGAAATAAACAATCATTGGTAAACATTTTAGGTGTACCAATTTTCAACAATTGTATACATTACTTACACACTTTTTTGCACTTTTAAACGAAAAAATATACACAGGGATACATTTCCGTGGACCATCAGTTACTGTTATATACGTAACCTAGGATAATTAAAATATCAAAACCAGTATATGTCGGTATATGTATAGTTTTTTATCAATTCTTATCCGGTCTGAGAAATGTATCAACAAAGTTGTAACATTTCAAAAATAGAAATCTTCTAGGGCATCACATCTGAATAGCTGTCCTTGATACGCTTTCATTCCGAATATCAAGCCATCGATTTTTAATTAGATGTTGGAATAATTGCCCAGCTGTCAATTTTAATAGAGTTTAATGAATTATCGAGAAGCTGCTATGAAATGTTGAACGGAAATCGGCGTTCAAATGAGATATCGATAGGGGAACATTGAAGTGAATTAATATGTGGGAGTTTTCGAAATTGATCGATCCGATCTTGACTTTCATGAACAAATGAAGCTCTGTTGTGAGGTTTTGAAGTAATTCAGCATCACTTGCAAATACATTCCTGAGTTATACAGCCATTCCTTATTTGTATTGATTTGACTATTTCTTTAGATAAGTAAGTTGGTACATAAATATTTAAGTTGAGACAGTCAATGTTGAACGTTTTGAATGTCAAAATGACGATCATATTCGCAGTACTATGGAAAAGAGAGTTCACGATACTAGTGTGAATATGGGTATCCATATTGACACTACTGTGAATATGGAAATCGTTGGTAGGTAGATGCATAAACTGCTTTAAAGTTCTTCAGTTATAATTTGAAATTGCCTTCTTTGTGGCAGCTTCAATTTTTTTTTCTGATTGACTCGGTCGTTACTTGATGAAGATCCATAGTAATTGTATGAACTGAAGACGATTCGATCTTCACAAACTTTCATTTAACACTAATAGTTTCTTGAGAACGCTTCTGTGTTAGAGAAACATGTCGAGGTGTTAAATGGAAGTTTGTGAGATCGAATCGTTTCCCGTTTTATACAATTAAATATTTTTGTTCAAAATTTGTTCTTTTTGTCAATCGGCTGCACTCTTACGAGCAAACCCCAGAAATCTTCGAGAGAGACTAGTACGAGCTAGAGAAAACGAGGCCCTCACCTAACTTTACCTTACCTTATCTTACATGAACAGCTGACATCCAAACAGTAGTAAAAGGACAATGAAAATGATGTTGAGGTTAAGTCCAGGTAAATATTTGATATCGATACAGATTGAGGTACATCAAAATCAACCAGCGACAGTAAAGAGGATGAATCGACATGGTTATGCATAATCAGAGCTGTCCCAAAGCACAGTGCTGAGTCCTCGTGAAAGCACTCGAAGCACTTTTCTAATTCAGTGCTTAGTGCTTAGTGTTCCGAAGCATTTAACGAAAAGGCTTAGGGCTCAGGGCTCAGTAGTTTTCGGGATCACTAAGCACTAAGCCTTTCCATATAAATGAATCTCCACCTAAAATAAATATTTGTTCACGTCCTCATGCAACATTTCTTTGACGAAAGTCAAAAGAAATCTGCCAAAAATTTCGTTGGGATGACATATGTTACCTTGATACAGGGAATGTGCGGTATGTCAATAACCATTCTGTTATTTCTCACTTCTTATCTGAGGAGAGTTAACCATGTGCGGCCCATTTCGATTCAATTTTGATTTACATATTTTCATTTTCAAACTGTGTAAGGTTAAATACCCAAAAAAGGGTGTAAAAAATCACAAAACCCAATATTCAACCAATGTTGCTATTGTATTCAAATCAACTCGTTGATATAAGCAATTCTGTTTCAAAATAGTATATTGTGTGTAAAAAGTGTTATAAACGTCCTTTCAGTAACGAGTATGCTTCACGATACCTTTTTTATCATAACAGGTTTTCATAACAGTAGTTTCAATTGACAGGTCTAGACCTACTCTGTCAGCAGTAATCCTACCGATATATTTGAAAAATTGAGTTGGTATAGTGATGTTTAAAAAAAAAATCTTTAGATACATATTGTGAATCTGTGATAATAGCGAGACATGCTGAATGTCACTTTAATTACGTGATTAGAAAAAGTAACTAAATACATAGCACTTCTCCGACTGTTAGAAATGTAAGTTACAGAAACTTGATTGAACACAGTAAGATTTCAACAAATTATATTACATCGGACATGTTCCGCTTCACTGTAGCTTTTTCAAACGGTAAATACAATAACCGCTTCTAAAAGCTACAGTGTAGCTAAACATGTTGCCATGTAATAATACTTGTATCATGAATAACTATTGAAATATTGATAAAACTGATTTAAAAATAAGAACAATTCGAAATTACCACCTGTTCAAGATGACTAATACCTGTTGAATAACAGTGTAAGAAATACAATAATCGGCCAGAATAATGAACACATACAAAATCACTTATCTATAATTAGCAGCGATTATGCATAAACAGAAAAATTTAAAATTAAAAGTTGCATGAGTAGGTATATAAATTATACGATTAAGAAAAGTACCAGTTTCTCATTTCGAAATTACAGTAATAAAGATTCAAATGTTATTGAGATGTACAGTTAGAAGGTGCCAATTCAATGGACTCTCCATTTGAACACTCCGATTTTACTTCATGTTGAATTAATTGAAACGTCGACATTATCTTTTAACAATTCATTATTAAAAACATTGTTAATTAAAGGAAAGTATCGAGTTGTGGAATTGAACTTAAAGAAACTATAAATAATCCAGTACGATTGGGTTTTGAGACAAGAATCGATTGTAGCACTACCAAACTTGGTATGCTAGTAGATGGAACCATGATAAACACGAAAAAAAACTGTTTACCAAAATTCCATGGGTGGAACATATTTTTTTATTCGTTTAAACGTAAATAAATAAATTTTTGCTGTAATCTTGCAAAGTATATGATTTATCGAAAAAACGCTCAACGGGGTTAAAGGCCAATTATCCACAAAAATAATTCTTAGTAATTTTTTATGAAATGCGATCATTTTCCCAGAAAACGTGATTGAACGCCGACATCAAATTTCAGGTTTACCCTTACCCGCCGCTGGAAGTTCTGGTGGAGCCCAATTTATGATAGGTCATTACTCTGCTGAAAATGATCGTGGAAGGAAAAGGAAAAGTTCATATCGTTTTTGAAGACTCCTTCTCATTCAAATATAATATGCGAGTATTTGAGTACCTAAAATGTGTTTTATCACACTTCACGGAGATGTTTGCGGGTTATCCAAAAATCATGAATAATTTAGTAAATATTGAAGTAAATACTTCATTTTTTAGGTAAGATATGTATTATTTTCAACATTTACTGAAGTTATTGCCGGGATTATGGGTGAGTTGAAAACTGAGGCAGGAGTAAAACCCTGTTTTTTCTTTGGCATGTATAAGTGAGACTTGTCTCACTAGCCCTAAATCGTTGCATATGGTCCAAACGGTACTGATTCCTGCTCCAGTATAATTTTTTAGGTTCCACCCCTGATTTTTTGGTAAACACTTTTTTTTCTAATAATACGTGGTGTCGAGATGCTATGTGCCGAGTTTCAGAGTGCTACAATTCATCCATCACTTTTTGCTCTAGTTTGTCTGTCATTACTGGATTAAAAACCGAGATAAAACTTTGTATGTCTTGTACTTCTCCCCATTGGAGTAAAATTATTTTTGGAGAACACGTTTTGAAGTCTAATTATTAACAACTACATTTTCTATTAGTTTCAGGGAGATAGTTGAATAAGGTAAACGAAAACGAAAAATATCGGAGTCAAGTTACTTCACAATTATTCTACTAATATTGCAAAAAGCGGCGACAGTTTATAATACTCCACTTTTCATTCCGGTACATATCAACGAATGTTATTAATTTATGGTAATAGCTCGGGTAATAGTACAAGAGCCAGTAATACTGTCGGGTATATCATCGTTCTGATGGATCGCACCCACATGAAACAATAATTTTGAAAAGTTTGTTAATAGTTCTTTATGCGCCTCAGCCATCAATTTGCAGGCTCGACTATAGACAGTGTTTCGCCGAGGTGCATATTACATTTTTTCGTCGACCTCTACAAATTACTTACTAATTTCCGAATTTCGAATCAATAATCAATAATTTTTTCAGGCAAGTATTTTTCCAGCTGTCGTCCCCTTACGAACGGCAGCGTTCAAAAGTTCAAAAGTAGAAACAAGTGCGATTCCTATTCCTAGCACTTTATAATCGCCTATTTACTAAATGAATAGGTTGCTTCGGTTTTTATTGCAGGAAGGTTGTTTAATGACTTAATAATAATAATAATGCCAACACACAAAAAAAAATAGTAATACTCCCTCATATAAAGACTCGTAGAGTGTACCCAAAGGCAAAGCCTGTGCGGGTAGAGGACGGCTATTATTATTATTACCTGTGGTGCCCCGAAGCGACTTACTGATTTTTGGTGGCGTTTTCACTTTTCATCTGTAGGAAAACCCGGAAAACCTACAGCACCACCTCAAATGTTTTTATCAATGTTTTAACGAACGACAATGAATAAGCTCTTTTGAAAGAAAATAGAGGGTTGCCATCTCATGGAAGTGGCATTGGATTGCCACCCCTCCCGTTTCCGGAACCCCTGGTAGGCAACTTCTATTTTTTCGCCATCATATTTTCGTTCAGATGGTTGAAAATTTTCCGATATCTTCTTGAATACGCTACTTGGCGGAAAACATACAGTTACCTCAATTTCGATTGCCGGAAATGGTGGCAATCGTCGTCTAAAGTTGAACGCACGCGACATTTTTCAACCTTTAAAAACGATCTTGAAACAAGGGAGTAGTTTCATCAACGATAAAACAAATTCAATTCAATTCAATGAAACAAGATTCGAACCAAACACGTTGTGCCTTTGGATACACTGATGCAAGTGTTTATAAGGAAGAACATAATTTTTCCTTGAATATATTACTGATCTCAGGTCCAGCTTCTTACTTGTTTGGTACATTTTTTTGCATCTCCAGCATGATAATCTCAGAAGTTGTCTCGGAGACAAAGAAATACTGCAATTAATTTAAGATATATTCGATTGATTTCTTGTTTTTATATAAGAGTTAACAAAAAAAATTGCCGAAATATCCGTCATAACATGAGTACACACATATAGTTGAGTGCGTGAATCTGGGGAAGCTTTTTTTCTACTACCACTAGAGTTCTAGAGAATGTCAGTATTTTCACGTGAATCCAAAATTTCCCTACACGTTTAGAATAAGCGGTTTTACGCTGAATATATTGTTGGGAATCAATCTTACAAAGATATTCAGATGATTCACCATAAAAATCCGATGATATATTTCAGCATTAGAACGTGAATAATGATAAGCAACGAAATGGGACAGAACAGGAAAAAAATCAATCAATGTGAAATTATGTTTGACAATAAATATTCTTCAGAAAAAGAATATCTGAAGAATGAGCATTCCGTAGAAAATTTCCCGTAAAAAACACTATTGTTAAAATAAATTGTTAAAACTGTTTTTTTCCGTTAACCAGCTGTCGTCCCCTTACGAACGGCAGCACTAAAAAGTCGAAACTTGTGCGAGCCAAGGATTAACGAGGTCTTACCTTTTAACGTGCGATTCCTATCACTTACAATACAAAAACAACTTTATCCAACATCCGAGAGGACAGCTCGAACGGTAGAGCGCGTGGGTCATCGATATCAAAGCCAAGCAACGTTATGCGAAGTTATGGTTTGGATGGAGACTTACAGACGACCTCTTTTCGAGATATATTCCCTCGGGTCGTGCTAGGAATCGCACTTTAAAAGGTAAGACCTCGTTGATCCTTAGCTCGCACAAGTTTCGACTTCTGAGGGCTGCCGTTCGTAGGGGGACGACAGCAGGTTAACGGAAAACACAATTTATTATTTTTTAACTATTTCCCCGTACGACCGTTGAATTATATTTATTTTATACGTGCCAAAGTTTTCTACAAGAACAACTTTGCAATGCATTTGAAGACACCTGGATTTATTTCTTGATATAAATGTAAAATAGCTACTAACGGGTTTCATGGTACATGTCAATCATCAGCACACGCTAGTTTTCAAATAAATCAAAAAACTCATTCAGCATTATTTGTTGGGAATTCCTAAGATGGATAGTGAAGCATAATATCCAGCGCCATCTCTAGGTTACTATCGTGTCTACTTCTGTATGAACGACCTTCTTGATGGAAGACCATTGATCAATAATGAAAAATGGATCATACAATCCAATCTTACACAAAAAACCCTATACACTAGGTTATTCGTCAAAAAGTATCCAAACAGAAAAAAACTACTTCCTCCTACAATCGTTGAATTACATCTGTTTGACGCATGGCAAAGTTTTCTACGAGAACTACTTTGCCATGCTCTCTGAATCTTTTAGTCAAAATTATGTTTAGAGTCAAATGTCACACTTATACCGTGTGACCCATTGAAGATGGAAGCACCCTTATAAAACTTGCATTTTTCAACCGATTGGAATGATTTTTTTTTTGTTAGGTAGAAATTCAAAAAGTGCACTAGGTCACCAAATTTCAAGGTCAAAAATCTAAAAAAATTACTAACGATTTTTTTATAAAAAATCTGACTACAGCACTAGATCAGCGACATTTTCAAATGGTTCATATTTAAATGACGTTAAAATGCATCACTCAATAAAAAAGTTATAAGGGAATGAAATTTGAAAAATATGTCGTTTAATCAACCCACCAATTCAATTTCTAAACTTTTATCAGACCTTTGACTACACTGTCTCGAAATATCACTGACTAGTTTCATCGGAATCTGTTGATAAATAAAAAAAATAAAAAATTATGAGATATTTTTTCCTGAAATTCCATTACATTTTTTTCAAATTTTATTATGTTATTATTTTCTTATTTATGAACAGATTTTGATGAAATTTTGCCCACTTATATTTTGAGACTACTTGAAAACAGTCAAAATTCTCTCCCTTATAACTTTTTATTAGTTTTATTATTTCATCGTCATTTACATATGAACCATTTAAAAATGTCGCGAATCCAGTAGTGTAGTCAAATTTCTTCTAAAAAAATGTATTAGTAATTTTTTCAGATTTTTGACCTTGAAATGGAAATTTATTCATGAAATTTGGTGTATAGTGTACTTTTTGAATGTCTATCTAACGAAAATCATTTCAATCGGTTTTGATAAGTGTGCTTCAATCCTAAATGGGTCACACTGTATGTACCAGTTTCATGGTTCTTCTTCAAAAAGGCACTCCGACAAAATAGACTTCAAAATGAATCCAAAATCGTTTGATAAAGCGAAGTGTCGTCTACTATCTATGAATCACATTCTTGAATCGAAAAGATATCTACCAAGACAAAGTTTTCATTTATACTTTTATGCTTATGTTCAGTTACACTTGTTTTCTTGTTGTTGAATAAATGTTTAACAGTAGTTGATTAGCAATAAACATTCCATTGTTATTTTATCGGTGTTAACGAAGCAATTTTAATGCTAGGAACGGCCCATCATTTAGTATGCTGAAGTTGTATTGAATTTACAGTTCAACTCAAATATTTTGCCGCAAAATTTCTTGAGCGATACGTATCAATAATTCAGTGATACTGATAACAGAAGAAATCCTTTTATATATTGTAATTTAAAAACACCTGCATATTATACCAGAGTAACAGGTATGATAACTTCAAGGTGACATAAAAATATAGTTCTCTTTTTCAGTGTAACAACCCTTATATTATTCGTCCTACAGTCCTTTATTTTGTAAGAACATGCATTCCATTAACACACAGCAAACGTGTTTTGGAAATATATGAATTACCAATACACATGATTACTTACCTCACAAAGATAAAATGAAAAAAAAACAATTCATTATTAATATTATGTAATTGTTTCAGATGATATTCTTTATATTAGATATAAATCATGTTCACACAAAAAAGTCAAAATAAAATCTAAAAATCTTAACAAGAGTGTAAAGTACTTTTTATGGAAAACGTTGCCGGCGAGAATCAAACAGATTTAATTCAACGTCGGAGAAGACAGTAGCTGTTTTCTGTTGAAGACTTGCCATCCAATATACTACTTATCAATCATTTTTTTTCCTATAAGTAGTTGAATGATTTCTGATTTTTGTTTGAAAATATGAACAGGATGTTCATAAAATCAGTTGTCGAATCATCTGCGACTCAAAGACAAACTTTAGTTGCATCGTTCCAAATAATCTCTTTGGGTGTATTCTTGTTTGCTTTAGGCAGGGAGGTAGTTGTTTTCTGTTGGATATTACAAAAAAATCATATTTTTCAGTTTTAATGAAGAATATTCCGGTTTTCAATAGTTGAATGCTCTTCCGCCAAGTGATGTGAAGTATTTTCTGTTGGGTCATTTTATATACTGGATGTCCACAGAAGGCGACTCGTCCCTATATAACATTTAGGTTTTGGAAGATAACGGAATTGAATTTGAAGGTTCTGTGAACAGCATAAAACTGCATTTTTTTCAATTGATGCCCCTTTTTACCTATTTAAAGCACGCCACAGCGTGTGCAAATCGAACTTTGAAAAACGCGCGTTTTTTAAAGTTACCATGGATACATCTACAACTCGAGAACAGTGAAGTCTGAATGACAATGTTATTATTATTGATCTGACAGGAGTACCTTGTAACGTCAAATAAAATATTACAAACAAAAGCAAAATTTTTATTCAAACATTAACGAATGGTATACTGATGTCACATCACGAATTCAACCATTTTACATTATAAGTTCTCATTTCCATCACTTGTAATAGTGAAACCAGTATTTATGATTTCAAAGTGCACCAATTGAGAAAAATAACGTAAAGTATTCGTGGATAACTGATCTTTCAAACACTTGCTCTTGCTGCGCCGACGTGCTCAAAAATTCGCTAATATGCTATGTTTTGATTGAAAGTTTCATTTCGTGAATGATATTTGTTGCTTGATATGGTTTTCTGAGTATTGCAATATTTCACAGTCCGAAAATGAGAATAAGGTAAATTCAAGAAAATCTTTACAAGTGTAGGAGGGCAAATTGATCAATTTTTCACTGATAATTTAGTGCGTATCTTATTTTTAATTTCCTTATCTGGAAAAATAAGTTTCGAATTTACCGAAAAACTTTTTTTTTTTAAGAACGTTGATGTTTAAAAGACTAAGTATATCTGTTTCCGTCATCAAAACTAGCTGACAAAACTCTATTTTTATTAAGTTCGGTGATAAAATAATTTTTGTATAGATTTCTTCAGACTCCAATTTTTCCTTTTTTAAATAGGACTGGTATATTATCACATATTTTTCTCCGTAGACATTTTGAATTCAATCATGTATCACTTATCAGCTTCCTTTCAAAACCTTGAAAATATTAGGTACGTTGGACTCTTCTTGAAATGTAGCATTCTACTACGTTTTTTAGATTAAAACCATCGAGTTATCTGTGACCAAAATAACTGATTGAACAAAATCATTGAGGTGTCTTAAATAGTATATTGTTCAACTAGCACGTAAAATGGAATATTTCATACGAGTTCGAATTATGCAATAGCATTCTGATTTTTGTTTGAAAATATGAACAGGATGTTCACAATAGACTTATAGTTAGATATCACTTCTATGAACTATTTTTTCGTGCCTCCCTCTTGAAGTGTCACTACTTTTCATGAGTTTTTCCGTCATAACATATGGAAATTTAAAACAACCAATGCAAAAATGTATGAAAACGCCCGAGGTAATTAACAATTTTATATCAACAAACTGTGACATCTCATTAATAACCAGCAAATTTTTTCGTTGTCCTTGTATTTCTTAGCAGTCCGCCCGCTCACATTCGATTTCATTAAATAGGCTAATGAATGGAATAACTAATCGAATAGCCGTTAAGATCTATGAATTCATAAGTGATATTGGTATTCGAAGGATTCGAGTTATATTCATTTAACTACGTGACTGGTCACAATTCTATGAAAAAAACTTGTTATCAACTCTTGAACATGATTGAACAATGTCAACTACTGGCGTTGGAGGGTTTTTATTCGATTTGAATTCGAATCCACTACCGGAAACATTGTATGTTTAGTGTTATTATGTTGATTAACAATTTAATAACTTCGAGTTGTTGAAATATCAACCTCATAACCCTCTTTTGGGATCCTATTTATCAATAAAATATTTATTTAACAAGTATAGAAAAGTCAAATCATATTTATCTCCAGCTGTGGCATTCCTCAGATTTTAAACTTGGAGCTTTAATTTTTTTTACCTATAACACAAATGAAAAATTACCTTGGTGATATTTTTTAATGGAACACCCAGTACCTACATTTTTTCATTACTTTTTAGAGATCGTCATGACTGGGTTCCATAGGATTATGTCAAACGGCTGCAACGTTATATCCAATTAGTGGAGTTTCAGTCATACTCATTCATCAAACATATTTTGAAGTTTTTTCCATATCTCTTCAGCCGTTTGACATAATTCCACCCTGTCAGGCAGGGTCGGAGAGAGCCAGCTTTGGGCCTGGGGCGGAGTATGCCTACCTCCTTTTCTATTCATACGATCAGTTCGAAGTTTTCCGACTTTTCTAGCAGCAATATCATGTATTACTTTTTTCAAAATTCAGCTTCCTAGCTAATTTTGACTCGATTGAGAGCTTTGCCAAACCATTCAGATGTGTCAATCTCAAAGTTCAGATGTTGGCATTGAATAATCATCATTATATTTCAAGAGAACTCCGGGCCCCGGGACATTTGCCTCCCTGCCCACCCTTGCCCCCATTGATATAAAAATATGTTGGCAAAAATGTAAAAATATAATCTCAGTTGTGAATAACCCTATAGATATTCGGTATGGTGAAAAAACTGGCCCTTCGGAGAAAAAAATTGACTTGTTCAAGCATTTTTTCCAAATATCTTCATAATCAGAAATCATTAATTCATTTATTACTGACGTAGGCACTGTTTACAATATCGGATACTCATTCGTGCTAATGCTTCTGAGATCTTCAGAAATATAGATAATTTACGGAACCTGGTTGGTTGGTCGATTAAAAGCTGACGAGGGTTTACACTAGGGGTTTCCCTCAAATCTGAGATCAGCTAGGGCCTATTTTATTGTTCTGTTGTCAGTAGTTCCTAGTTAAATAGGCCTGTGTTCCTGACCAAGTTTGATATTCTATTTACTAGGTGTTTCGGAGGAATGCCTTTTTATAGGTTGATCTGTCCAAATATTCGGTTGCTCCTGTTGTGCAGCGCATCGCTTTCGAAGATGATTCTATAGGCTGTTTCCTTCCCGTCACTACAATGTCTGTACTCCAAGGTTTCTCTATTTCCGATTAGTAAGACAGTAATTGTGCGTATCTTGGATTTGTTGGGATTGAGGATGACAGCTGTCAGTGTTTGGCTTAGATGCCTCACCACAGCTGTGCTATGTCGATGCCCTTCGATTTGGTCCCAATGTGTTCAATATTATCCACTCATTGATTAGGTTTCCCTATCGGCTTTTGCTAACACTTGCTTGGCTTGCAAGTTGGTCTGCTTTTTCATTGCCATCTATTCCCCTATGTCAGGCACCCACACAAATATAACCTTGCTGTGTTTTGACAGTTCAATGAGGCTCTGAAGTCGTTTCCAAACTTGCTTTGACTTTAACTGTACTGAATTCAGAGCTTTTATATGCGCTCTGGCTATCAGAAAGATGTAGATGTGTTTTCTATTATACCCACTGTCTAGATTTATTTATAAGCATGTCCTTAGATTAGGGAGCAACGGTGTTCATGGTATTCTCATCCCCTCCTTCCTCAGGGATACAACAATCTGCTCTGATATGGAACGCTGTGTTCACATTCGTGAAGTATGTCGGATGTTATTCAATGTTCGGAGGGATTCAACCGCCCGAATAGTAGTACTTTTTCATTGATCATTGTTCGTTAAAACGTATCTTTAGTTCAGATTCGCCTAACACATTAAATTATATTCCATTCTGAGTCTATAGGTATGCACTTAAATAAACTTATAATTGGCGTCTGACAACATTGAATAACATTTTTTGCAATTATAATTCAGAAACTTCTTCCACTCAGAATCCGCTGAATCTACTCTTTAACCACTAAAACTATGGGATCGAAATTATCTACTTTCAAATAATTTTATATTCAGTAGAGAACCTAGAACGTTGCCTAAAATTGTTTGACTAATTCCAATAGGAACAATATAATGTGAACGTGTATAGAATTCAAATAATTTTTTAGAAGCCGAAAGCCACATAAAAGGATGACACCATGATTCATTAAATTCCTTTATATTTAAAGTGCATGGTCTCACGGTAATAGAACCAAGATAAATATGCTTCTTATATTCACAACATTGATTAAGTCAAGAAGAAAAACATCATGAATCATTCCTAAAATAGTACCTCAGGCTCCAGGAAATACTTCTGTCCTTTTATTTGGGATACAAATATCACTCTTCACTACCATATTTTGTTCAAAGAAAGCAAGAATTCCAGTATGGTAGTAATAGAATAGTTGAACAAAAAAAATTCTACCTTCGACATTAATTGAAGAAGAAATAATCGAGAAGAAATCTTTTGAACGAATCAAGCAAATCCTTTTTGACAAATCTCAATCCAACCAAAAATTAAGTGAGAAAATTATTATTATTATCGTTGTTCGAAATATGCAGGATACATTGAGAAAATTGTTTCAATTTTGATTTAATGTACTATATAATAGGAATCAAAATCCATCATAAAACAACTACTTTCCTGGCTATTACCACGACGAACGTTGAATTATATCTGATGAATTTCCGTGCAGAGTTCCTACAAGGCTTTCTCTACAATTGCTAGTTGCATAGAAATGTTCATTGAAACATTTGGATCAGCTATGGATCGATTTCTGGGTTTTGCCCCCATCAGTATCACATGGTTCGATTGCATCTCCATTTCAAAACCTCAGCTGTTATTGAGATCTTGACGATCACGCAAGTGGGTATTGCTTTCAGTTGGAAGGGTGAGTTTGAGATGGGGCTCGTAGTTTATAGACCTACCCTATACTGATGAGCGCAAAACCCAGAAATCATTCTTTAGTTAATCCAAATGTCCGATGAACATTTCCATGCAACTAACAATTGAAGAGAAAGCTTTGTGGGAACTCTGCACAGAAATTCATCAGATGTATTTTAATGTTCGTTTTGGTATCAGCCAGGAAAGTAGTTGTTTTTTGGTGGATTTTTTACCCAATTATTCCAATTGTATAGGGTTATTACAATGAGCAGGAAATCTTGTTTGTTTCATGATTACGTTTCTGGTATGTTTTTTTCATTTTGTATATTTAAAAATCACTTTATTCTGCGTGTGGATTTGCCACTGACCATAAATACAAGTTATTACTGAAAGTGTGAAATGAGGTCCTATATCATAAGATTTGTAATGTCAAATTTAATGTTGCAATTACGGATAATATTACCTAATTTGTAAATGAAAGTTATTCTTGGTCGTTGCGAATCCAGTTTATGTTATTTCAGAGATGAAAAGGACGAAAAGTTGAATCCTGTAATATTCAAGGATCGTGAGAACCATAGAAAAGTGGGTAGGTAAAAATTGGTGGTTCTGGTGATGAGAACAAAAAGTATTTTCAGTAGTAATAACACAAGTGATTGAATTTTCGCGATAAGTCTGTCGATTCATTTCTGAACGAAACTGAATTGTTTTTTTTTTCGTCAGTATCGATTCTCCACACGTTCTCCAGAATGTGAGTATTTGGAACTTATGTTGTAAATTGAATTCAGAAACATATAATGAAAAATTACTGAAATATATGAATATTTCAAAAAATAGAAACGACCTAAACACCGAAACCACTTATTCTATTCTAATTCTATCTATATACTACTTATCCAAGTGGTTAATCGCACTCATTATCCCCGCCTACTCCAATTGTTTACCCAACTGATTTTTGGAATTTACCTGTCCTGAATAAATTTTATAGCTACTTGTTTTGGATATGGATTTGTTAACATACATTCTTGGAAATGAATGACTATTGACTTTACTATGACGAGAAGAAACCTTCATTGTACCAACAACTTGAACAATTATCTGTATAAAATTGGCCCTTATTCTGAGTCGTACAATTTTTATTTGTAAATTCCAGACTCCTGAATGCGTGTATGGTCAGGAACCTGTTTAATTAATTTCAGAGTTGTGTCATCAAATCACAGTTGTTGGGCCACACTCAATTTATCTGGTTTCGAAAATTGGTCATGAGCGGTGTGGTCTTTTAGCCGTACTTGCATAGTTCTTCTAGTTTGACCTACATACTTCTTCTCGCTGTCCTAAAGCTAATTTTATAAATCTCTGACTCTCCTTTTCCTTCTGTCTCAACTCAAGGTTTGTGTGGCTTAGGCATATATTTAAATTAAGTTTTCTCGTTTTGAGAAGTCAAAGAGTTACGAAGGGTTTTTCTCAAAATTATTTCGTGATCAGTTTGTCTACCAATTCCATAGTGAGGTATTAATGGTTGTTGACTAGGTGGACAAACTGATTAGGAAAGATAGATTTAAGAAAACCCTTCGTATAACTCTTCGACTTTTCAGATAGAATAAACACTCCCGAATATACTTTGTTATTCCACATTAACCTCGAGTTTCGAGAGCATTTTCAGAACCTTCAGAAAGTGGTATAAAAAATTTCGAATAAACTACACCAATTCATGGATACTCCCAAGGATAAAACAGACGATGGAGATGAGTCGGGGATCCAAGACATTAGCTCTAAGGACTGCGAGAATATGTATGTGGGTCGGAATAGAAGGGCCATGAAAGGACGGTTCAAAGAGCACACTGCTTATATCCGATTTTCGAAACCATAAAGTACATGGCACAAAAACGTTTTTCCTTTTCATAATGAAGTCGTCAGTCATCATTTTCCAAGATTGTATGTCAAAGTAGGTATAAAATCAATATAAAGCAGATAAATTCCAGAAATTGAGTAGGTTGACAATAAGAGTGGAAAATTTTATGTAGTCGTGGATAATGAGTGCAATTCACCACTGAGATGAGTAGTATGAAAATGGTTAGAATAGAATAATTAGTTTAGCAAGCTTTCAGTTCCTGAAGATGCTAACTTTGTAGTTGAAACGCGCGTCGAGTGTAAATGACGAAGTTTTGGTATTTGGGAAGTTCCTAGAAGTTTCAAATATTCATTTATCTGATACAAATATTCAAATCGAAATGTCTGCTTTAGTACAAACTTTAATACAAATTCGTCTTTACAAATTGAATTTTTTTCATTTTCCAGTTCGATAATATAATCTTAACTAATAGACACATGTTCTCAAATTATTTTGCATAATAAATTAAAATTTATTAATGTCATTCTCATTTATCATTTTCTTTTTTTTTTTTGTAGGCCAATCGTTTCCGTGAGAAACCCAAACAAAATCGATCGGGAAATAAAATATAGAAAGATTACCATGTTTTGATGATGGTGGTCTGATTCCCATCGAATTTCTTAGTAATTTCAAGCAGTTTCGAAATTCCGGAAACATTCATTTTCGCCAGAATTCCGACGAGTTTATCTTTAATAAGCACACAGATAACTACTTTCTGAAATTCTTTATTGACATAACAATTGAAACAAGCGACTGGCGAGCTTGAATCGAGGTTATGTACGAGAATTATTAATTAAGTATCCGAATCACAGTTCGATATACTCGGCAATTCGTTTCTTCTACCAGAGATATTGCAGGTCAGGTGTGGACTGGCTTTTCATTACTCGTCATATAATATTGAACTGTATTTACACTTTAATTGGAGAACGGTTGAAGCTCATTTACTTCCAAATTTGTTGATGGGCAATAAGATGTTTTTTTTTAAATTGACAAATTGTTCAAAAATAAATGGTGACTGGATTGATATTGAATATTGGACTCTCAATTACTTCACCGTGTTGCTATAAGTCCTGATTAATTTTAGCAACCCATCAAAAGTATTATCGATGCAAGTTATGAGTTTATTTTTCGTTCTGAATCATGAAATTTCATAACAAAATTCAAACAAGCTATTCAATGTTGACAAACCAACAATTATAATCAAGTTGTATTTCCACAAATCATAACAAAACACCCCTTTGGAGGCATATACAGAGTGGTCCAACGAAAAGTAGCTTTTATCCTTTTTGTGGAATTGCAAGCAAAAATGCTTGGACACGTGGAGTTTGTTTTTGAGGGGGGAACATTTCAGATTATATTTTGCAACTTGTGCCTTCAACCCTTCAGCGACGGGGTGTCACAACCCTAAAATTTTAAATGGAACGTGGGGTCGACTGATATATCATTTGAACGGGCACAAAATTATCTTCCCAATGATACTCTATTTGTTGAAATTTACTGAAGCAGTTAATGCGAAAACGGCTTTAAGAACATGAACCCGATAATGTTGGTATTAATGAAAAATACAAATAAGTTTTGGTTACTAGGAATTAAAACATGTACAAGTAGTACTTAGTACGTTTCAATATTTGTTACTTGTAATAGTGCTTTGTAAAAAAAAAAGCTGTTAAATTGATTTATTGAAATGTTACTTCAACAAGTGTTCAAATTGTGACCCATTTGCTTCTATACAATAATACAGATTTTGTTCAATTCTATGTCTAACATTTTGTAGCATATCAGGTGTTATGCTCCTGCACTCTGCTATAATCCGTTGGCGAATATCTTCTATGGACTCGGGCTTCGTAGCAAAACATTTATTTTTCAAGTGTCCCCATACAAAAAAGGCCAAAGGCGATAAATCAGGTGACCTGGCAGGCCATTCCATTGGGCCTCTCCTGCCAATCCACTGTCCGGGGAACCGGTTATTTAAAAATTCTCGTACAGGAACAAAATAGTGCGGAGGTGCTCCATCTTGCTGGAAATGAAGCCGATCAGCATTATGATTTTGGTCATTTTCTATTATTTGTGTGATGAAAGGATCAATTGAAGATGCAATGAAAGCAAGAAAGCATGTTCAGGTAGATTTCACCATTTAAAGGACCCCGCACCGTTTTAATGGGAAATTGGCTTTCGGTAAATTCGCTCGAACTTTTTTTATATTATAGAGTTTGTGATGCTGATCAAATGTCTCTATTGCGCAAATGCTCTAAATTCAACGGTTTAGATTATACAGAGTACTGAAGTTGACTTTTCCAAAATTTCAAATGGCCATTTTGAAGCTATTTCTTCGAATATATAAACCAAATAAACCATGCATCGATTATTTATATAGGTTTAACAAATCCACTATAGAGTATAGTAATTCCTGCACATACACACGATATACAGGGTGAGTCCAAGGCTACCAATTTAATGATTTGTAAAAAATTGAGCGCTGAAACTCCATTCATTTTCAGGTATTTTTAAGGATACTGGGATCAAATTCAATTGATGATATTAGCATTTCTTGAATCAGACTGCCATATTTTATACAATATGTTTTGTTTCTCATGAAGCTGCACCTGTCCTGCTTGTTAATATATTTAAGTGCCTGGAATTCAGGATAATTTGGTGATAAAAACTCTATCGTTCATGATGAGAGTTTGCTTTGAAGAAGAATGAAATATACAAGGCATATCAAAAATAATGGCATTTGCTGATGATTTCTTTGAAGAAGTTAGGGTTTTGAAACTTATTTTATTCATGCAAAGGCCATTATTTTTGATAGATCCTGTATATTTTGTGTATCTGCAGAGTTAACCCTCATCATAAACGACGACTAAGTTATCTGGAATTCCTGGCATTTGAATATATCATCAAGCAGGACGGGTGCGACTTCATGAGAAATAAAACATCGTGTATAAAATATAGCAGTCTGATTCAGAAAATGCATCAATTGAAATTGATCTCAGTATCCTTCGAAATATCTGGAAATGAATGGAATTCCACCGCTCAATTTTTTACAAATCACCAAAAAAATTGCTAGCCTTGGACTCACCCTGTATATTGTGGGTATGTGCAGGAATTACTACGTTTTATAGTGGATTTTTATTGGCCGTATAAATAATCGATGCATGCTTGATTTGGTTTATATATTTGAAGAAATGGCTTCACAATGGTCATTTGAAATTTTGAAAAAGTCGACTTCAACAGTCTGTATGATCTAAACCTTTGAGTTTAGAGCATTTGCGCAATGGAGACATTTGATCGGCATCACAAGTTCTACAATATATAAAAAGTTCGAGCAAATTTACCGAAAGCCAATTTCCCATTGAAATGGTGCGGGGTCCTTTCCAGGAATGAAAAGTGGCCCTACAATATGACTTCCCAATATGCCACACCAGACGTTTATTTTTTGAGGGGCCTGGGAATGAACCTCACGGAATAAGTATGGGTTACTGTCATCCCAGTAACGGCAATTATGCCTATTCAAAGCTCCATTCAAATAAAATGTACACTCATCTGTAAAACAAATGTTACACATAACTGCAGTTTTTTTCTTACACTTATCTGCAGTCGTTTTGGACAAAATCACGCAAACGATAAATGGGGAATTTAGTTGTGATAACAAAAAAATATCTTTGAAATGTTGCTTTCGGCAAAATGAAGTAATTTAAAAATGATTGTCGTTATCCTAGTAACCAAAACTGATTTGTATTTTTCATTAATACCAAAATGATCGGGTTAATGTTCTTACAGCCGTTTTCGCATTAACTGTTTCAGTAAATTTCAACAAATAGGGTATCATTGGAAAGGTAATTTTATGCCCGTTCAAATGATATATCACTCGACCCCACGTTAAATTTAAAAGCTGTTTTTTGAGTTACCCTCCTTATTTCAATAACCAGATTGGCCTGAATAATTTGGGAAACACTAGCTTTATGTCATTGTATCCGACTGATTTCTTGGAGAAAAACTGACATGAGAAATTTGCGAGACCGTAGGTCGAGCAACTGTGTCTAATGCCAGTTTACCAACGGAAAAATTTTAAGTAGGGAGAAATGTATCCAATAAAAGAAAAGTTATCAGTTATTAAAAACGCGATAATTATAATTTTTTTTCTGATTTCCCCAAAACGACTGATATTGTGTCAAAAATACTGAACATTCATATGAGAAGTGACGGACGTTGACTAGATGAAGTCTGGTTTTGATGAACAAGCATTTTTATCGCGAAAAAAACGATGCAGCTGTTTTATCTCTGTCAATCTTACTCGGACGTCATCTTTGAATGAGTTTTTCTTGACAGGAGTACTATTTGGCTATTTGTTAAAGTAACCAGATTGTCAGAATTTGATGTGGAAAAAAATCTTAAAAAAATTTCGTATAAACTTTACAATGTCGGGATGTTATTTTTACTGTAGGAAATTAAAGTATTCAGATATAGATTCAAACTACTAAACTCACTTTTAACACCTAACTATGTCTATATATCCACAATACCAGCAATAATAATCCGCTGATTTCCGCCAGTGTGCCATCGTCACGTTCTCGACTATTTGTTCAAGACCCGAAACCATATCCTCCACCTTTTCTTTCAGAAATAATGAGACCACAGAAATTCAAAGAGCATCCCGCTGGACTGACAGCAGCGCTCGATAGAGACCAAACGTATCGCCATCATCGCAGAGAAGTTTATATTATCTGGACCTGTTCGGCGAGATTGCGCTCAGTTTCATTTCCTGTTCATCTCCAGTTATCTTGGAGTAAACACGTTTCATTCATAACCACCATTCATGGACGTGTCCGTTGAGGACAGGGCCGTATCTGACGTCGTGGTGAACCGTTATAATTTTTTATGAATTGGGCCTTTTTGGGATAACAATGTGCACGTATAGGTCCAGTGAAACAAATGACGAGTATAGATAAACATAAATTAAACGAAATATTCCTTGGTAACAAGGTATATCACAGGAACATGACAAATAGCCGACTATTAATTTCGGTAGAATACCACGAGAGCATCGAGACACGACGAGAGCGTTAAGACATTTTTAGGAATACGTCGAGTTACACGGTAAATATAATCTATTATTTTCGTTTGCTCGAGTAGTATTCGTTACGATTATACATTGAATAAACTTTATGATTGTTTCTTTGACGTTAAGACAAACTTCAAATAATGATACAATTGTCATATTTGGAGGAAGCGGAAGTTTTTTAATGAACGCCAACATTAAGTTGCTAATAAAACAATATTTTTGTGAACAGTGCGAAATACCAAATCGATTATACCACGTCCTCAAGGGTATATTCAGATATCAATACCCAGTAACTACGTAGGATTCACAGTCGCAATTAGCAATTTCAATGATAAGTTGTATAATCTTCACAATTATATCGGGAATACTTTGTATTTGACAATTTAATGAGACCATATTATGAACATCAATAATCTGAATAACTCATGAGAGCTTTAGCTCGAGGAACACGAACATTTTTTAGAAATTTTCAAAATTTCTGCAAACTGTTGCCATTAATGAAATAGTTGTTTGATAGCAGATTTTACATTTGCCTTGTTGAGAGGTAAGTCGGATACTAAAAATGTATTCGTGAGATTATGGAGATCATCTTGAAGCGTACCAGAGCCTTTTTCGGTTTCGATTCTTCAGAATATTTTGAGATCATTGGCATATAAAAGAGGAGAGGTCTCAAAATCGATCTTTGTAGAACCCCTGAAATAGCAGCGAATTCAAACGAAGACTCTTGAAAGACATCAAGAATGTTGTTTGTGAAACCGAATACTTTCAATAATGCTTTTACCTTCAAGATCAATCACTCGTCCTAACGGACTCATGATTTTATCAGCCGGTTTGTGTTCATGTTTTTGTCAAATAAACGAGTTTTCATAGAAAATCAAAAACTATTGATATTATTCGAAGTACTCGTGGAATTTATTACATTCCATATTAACAGGATCATCAACATTTTTTTTATATATAATTAAACACATCAGCATTATCCTCATAATCATATAATCTGGGGACTATTTTCGTTTATTACAGTTATCTAGCAGTTATGAAGATGGTGTATCAGTGGAAAATTAACAAAAAGTGTTTTAATCTATTCTCAGTTCTAAAATCGATCACTGATTTCATTCATTCGAGTTTGAAAACAATTTTTTCTTTGTCGCGAAAAAAGTTTGTTATTTTATCTCTGTTGACAGGTAATAAAATAAAACTTTTTATGAAATTAGTTTTTTCCCGGCAGTACCGGGAAAAAAGTACTCACTTTTTTCACTTTCTTCCCGGTACACATAGCTAAAAGTAAAGAAGCGCCTATCAAAATTTAAAGGTAATTTCGGAAGTTTTTTTTTCGTTAATATCTTTTCATTCTCTGTTAATTCCATTGATCAGGATAAAAATTATTTATTATTGTGAAAACATGTGAAATATTTTTATTGATATGATATTTAACTCAATGGACGATTTCACTTGGAGAACAGGAATGGCTGATATCTACAATTCGTTGTGGAAATCTGTTTGGACAGAAACTGTATTTCGACACAGTCGAAATTATTTGTTTTCATTTACAACTATATTTATAGGTCGAGAATAATTTCTTCGGCTCTTGTCTGACAGTTACCTTTGATTGGGTTGATAAAACAGTCTGGCATCCTGAATCTCCGATGTAAATGTCTCTTAGTTGGCGTGCAGTAAATAAAACGGAGACATTAACTGCCAACAAATAATTAGAATTAGTTCTATTTCCATGTGGGGCTTTTTAACGCAGATGTCTTACATAGATTAAATGTCTATCGATATTGAACGAAGGTTAAGGTTTTCAAGTATAAATATGGCAGTCGTAAATTTGTATGATTATTTCTACGTTAAATAATAACTGCGATGCTAAGATTATAATTGTTCTCTCAGATGAACTTTCGGAATGTTTGTTAGTCTGTATATACAGCCTGAGGGAAGGATTAATGAGATCTATTAAGAACGCAGTTGAAACGTGACCTTCTCAGTCACTCATGATCAAAATTCTATATAACAAGTAGAAATCAATATATACAGGATTATTATTCACATTACTATCAACACTTATATTTGATTTTCAAAAAAGTTATTGGGCAATACAAAATGTACTGACTACTTTCTAATTTCAGAATACAAAATTATAAAAGTATTCTAAGTAGTTGAGTTTCAATAACATTGTTCAGTTAGAAAGTGTTTGTTTTTATGCATCTGTATTGATTGAGTTGGAAATCTCACTGATAATTTCGTTTGAATAATAATAATAATAAAAGTACTTTATTGGTTACCCAATAGGCAATTTCGTTTGAGTTTTTCAATGACGAGACATTTAACTGCTTATATTACAGACACAAAATAGCAATAAAATTTATTTTATGTGTCATAAATGACGTTTTACGCTTCAAGCATTTTAGAAAATATTTAGATTTTTCATAAAATACATATTATTTTTCATTTTTCAGTTGAACAAAAGCTTTTTTTCTGAAACTGTCGACAACTGTTTGTAGCTTTGAAGAATAATCGGAAAAAATAAAAAGTTTCACAGTTGTAAAAAAAAAAAATATTAGTTTGTGACATGCGTATATTTGTTACCGTCCAATTTCTCGGTACGTTCCCAGTTTCAATGAATACATAGATACAGGTCAAACTACGAAAATTAGGTATTCGACAACCCGATATTTTTAAATTTTTTTTCGGATTTCGTGAGGTTTTGCGATTTTTTCTTAGAATGAGGGGGTCCAAGCACACCGACCGACATTTTCTTGTGGAATTTTTTCACGTCTGATATCAGATTTTATTTTTCCGACTTTTGCAATTTTTTTCAAGGAGGGAGGTCCGAGCCCCCTTGACCAACAGTTGTTATTTCATCGTAATTTTCCTCTTACGAAACTGTCGGAAATTCTTCTGAATTCTTACATTTCTTTAAATTCGACGGTCCCATAGTTTTCTACAAATATGGATTATGCCGATTTTATTATCGATAGTTACTGCAACTTTTTTCGAGAAAAGGGAAGGGTTCAAGTTCATCTCCCCTGATAAAGTTAACCCCAATAAATCATGTGCATTGCTTTTTTGCCCAGACAATGTTAGAAATGATATTCAATCAATTTTAGACTTAAAAATTGGCAACTCTACAATTCCCTTCAAACCCTACTACAAGAACTTAGGTTTGATAATAGACACAAAGTTACATTTCACTGGACATGTCACTCAGAAGCAAAGGAACGCGTATGGTTCACTAAAACTGATATACTCGCAAAGATTTTACTTGAACAGTGATATAAAAAAATGCTTTGTGAATCATTAGTACTGTCACATTTTAACCAGTGATGTAGTGTACAGTCCATGTCTGAAGTTGAACGACTCTACTAGAATTCAGAAAGTACAAAATTCTTGTATCAGATCGATCTATGGCATAAAAAAAAATATTTCAGTCAAATTCAAAGAATTTGGCTGGCTAAACATGTATAATAGATGTTATTTACACAAGGCATGTCTATGTTACAAAGTGTTGAAATTCAAAACTCCTCCGTACCTTCATTGTAAACTCTCCTATAGAACCGACAAATATTCGTCGTCAGTACGCGCACTGAATCCGCTCGACTCGGATCGGCACGGAACGGGTCGGATCGGCACGACGGGTACCCGCGCACTGATTTGACTAGCAACTAGTTCTCTCGGCCGTAGTCGACTCGAGTCGAACGGTCTCTGCCGTTCCGATCTGAATGAGTGCGCGGAGGTATATTGAAATAAGAACAATGTAAAACATTCGACAATGCCGTGCCGTGCCGATCCGAGTCGAGCGGATTCAGTGCGCTTACTGCTTTAAAATACTCACAGTTCCTAAGCACAAAAAAGAAATATATAAACGATCGGCTACCGTAATTAACAATTTGAATAGTCTAGATTGTTCTCTTTTGACTTTATCCATGAACTCTTTCAAAACAAATTACAAAAAAATCTTATTGAAAAATCAAACAAAATAACTCATTCTCTAATTTCATTTCATTGACCCTAAATATAGACAATGAGTATAAGTATAGTAATGTATGATTAAACTAATCTAATTCTACAATGCAAAACCAGCAAAATTATCTGCTCCAATCCAGACTTGAATCTCTCTGTCTCTCTCTCCGTCTCTCTATCTGCCTCTTTTTCTCCCTCTTTCTTTCGCTCTTTCTTCTTTTGTTATTGTTTCTTTCTTTTTATTTTATTCCTTACAGGCTCTTCATCTTGAATTTAGTACATTTTAGGCGCTGGTGGAAGAACAGAAGTGAAAGGCTGCCTTTCACATTCTGAACCAGAATTGCCATTTGTCAACCATGAAAAAAAAATGTATTTATTTGTTTGTTTATGCTTGTGCTGGTAACCAACAAAAGTATTATTATTATTATTATTATTATTATTAATATATTATTGCATGGTCATCGAAGTTAATTTCAGCGCAATTGATTGGGGGAACTGGTTTAATATTTCGACCTAAACAAACTAACACAATCTCTGCTGTCTGGAAGATAACATTTTTTCAAGGACGATTATTCTCCACCCCCACAAAAAACATAAGTTCATACGGTGGCATTAGAAGTTATTATTTTTTTTTCTAATTTATGGGGAATGGAGAGTTGCGCTGGATTTCATTTCCGATACAGAATCAACTATTTCAATCCAAGTATGTCAAACCAACTATAAAATCGAAATTGAGTCATTTCTTTAGGCTTAAAATCTAAGAATAACATGCCTAAAGGCTTATTTTATAGTGAAAATGAAGTCTTCTTTTAATTTGAATAAACTGTCGGGTCCAACTACAAGAACTCACATTCACATCGAACTTAAACATTTAATGATTCGTTTAATTGATTATAAATTCCAGCCCAATTGAATGTAATAATCCTGGCATTCATTAGAAATTTAACGAAAGTCATTAGCATAAAAATCTACGCCTAGTAAGCAACAGTTTTTTTTATTACAGATTTGTTAGAAAATCAATTATACCTGTTCATATTTCCTGCATCCTTTAGAATCATCACAGCAGCATTAATAATATATTAGAGCGTTCTTATTTCCAAGCAAAATATATAGGGAGAAATTTATATATTTTTTTATAGAATTATCGATGTCCTTCTGGTTCAAATATACCAATATCATGTTTTCGATATCCTCTTCAATAATTACCACTATTATTCATCAAAACCCTATTTGATAATTATTATTACCCTGTTATTTATCAGGAAAACTAATGAAAGTGTTGAGAATTCTCAGCTCCACATCTTCTACCTGTTACATATTTTAAATTTTAAAGCCCTACCATTCTGTATTTCTTTAGGGTCTACACACAATCAAGAGTGTGAATAGATCCAATGGGAGATGCTAATTATTTCATTACACTGACTTCTATTGAAAATATTAATATTGCCAACCCGCTAGTGACACGCCCTAAAAGTACACAAGGGTATCAACAAATAAGGGGTGTGGTTTGGTCAGGATTTTACGATCGCCCTAAAATTTAAAACGTTCTGCTAAGGGTTAGATTGTGTAAGTTCATTATATCCTTGTGGGAAATTTTATCCCTATGTTTTACCGAGAAAATGAAACTCCTTCCATTAGCTAATGATAAAAGGAGACGTAAGGACGAATTCAATACTTACAAGTCAGAGAGTCGTTTATTTATTTTCTATCGAAAGCTCATACGTAATATTCGAAGGGTATCGTGAGATGGGAATCAAAAAGAGATAGGAATTATTTTTTCATATGTAACAGTTATCCTAAAAAAAATACAATAATGTAATTCAAAGCTTTGTCCTCCATTGGAACTGTGAGAAAGAGGTCCGCAGACTCAACGATAAGAAAAATAGGATGCCAGAATTCGTCGGGTCGATATCAATAAAGTTATCATTTCATTTGCGATAAGGTGAACGGCATAACAAAGAAGTATCGACTATAAAAATATCAAAAAAAAGAGACGGGTCCACAACTGGCCTGTGATGTTCCAGAGAAGTAGACGAGTTTGTTAGAAATAAAGATATGCTCTTCCTAAAGCATTGCATCATGCTATGCACTCAGCTATCTGTTTTTTTTTTTTCTCGGACGACTCGTTAAATGTGTCAAGTGGGAACACTTCAGGGTTGTGTTCTGATGCCGAAACTGATACCGAAACTGTTAATTATTTTAACTTTTTCTGGCGGGCCAATAAATTCTCTCTCACATTCATTGTCCTCGTGAATAAAATAATAGGCAATATCTCCGTAGTCTTTGGAGATAACAGCATCAAACTCGATAAAGTTAAATTCCTTATGATCATCCCTAACCGATCATGTAATGATATATCAGGAGTCCTATTTGAAAAAATTAACTTTTAGGTCGCTGTGCTTTTTTGAGTTACTCTGTATAAATGAAACTTAAACCATTAAAGAGATCGAATGAAACCCTACAACTTATCTATTTAACATTTTTTTGTTATATGTGAAATAAAGAAGGGGGAGCGACGGTCTTTCGGTCCTCACTGTAGATGGTTTAAGAAGTTCTTTTCTGCCTCGGCTCCAAACGACGAACGTGTCATCTACTTTCCTCAACCAGTACTACGGTCGTTTTTCTGAAGTTCCAATGACTTTCTATAAATTTTTTCACTTATAATTGCACAAGTGGTTTGTATTTTATCGGGGGTAATACCACAAGAGGATTTTGCCGGATATTTGTTTTGGTTGTTTTCGAATACTTACTTTCATTGACAATTTAACGAGAGCTGTTCTGACAAAATCACGAGAAGAGATCGAGCTAAATTACCTATATGAAAGTAAGTATGAGAAAACCACCGTAAAAAATATCCCGCTAGATCTAAGCTCGCGTGGTATTTGTTAAGACAATCCCATGAATAGAACATTCAATTCAATTAAACTTCATTTAACAAACTAAAAGAACAATGAGTAGGAGAATAATGTTTAGAAAGAACCAAATTCAAATCTCGACAACTCACTGGAATATTATTTGCTGTTTAATTCTTTTTTTGACAATTACAATTATTGTCAAACTGATGCGACGCGCAATGCTTGATGAACGAATAGTAAATGCTAGCGTTGCTATGGTAACGTAATTTATCCGATATTTTTATCCACTTGCATTTCTGTTCCTTCCTATTTAGCCGATAGCAAACTACGATTTTTGTACTCGTAAATGGGAATTATTATACATGAGTGGGATTGTCGGGGGTAATACCACGAGTGAACGCAATACTATCGATAATTCTGTCAGAAATCAACGAGATCAAATTGCTTGGTAACACCACGAGTCCCAAGGGTTATCTCAAAGCAATTTGATCGAGTTAAAGATTTTTGACAGAATTATTGATTGTATTGTGAGCACGAGTCGTATTAATTGAGATAATTTCACGAACCAACCAAGTTATTATTTGAAATTTGATCGAGTAAACAAAGTGAATTCTTCAATAGTTGCAACTAATGAATAATAAACATGAAGTCTGTCAACCTGACGTTTATGTCATATTAGATTACTAAAATTGCTAAAGGAACAATTTATAATTTGAACAACACAAATTTACCCGATATCAATACAAACCTCGAGGATAATTTAATGAATAAGAAATTCAGAAACATAGCAATGTCAAACTATTCATTTTGGCAACCAACACCGCGATAATTGATAAACAAATGAATAAGTGAACAAACCACTATAGTGTATTTGTCGCTGCAAAAGTTAAAGCTAACTTCTGCCGCTGTCAAAGTGACATTTGCACTGTGGCATATGCGATTTTTTATACATGAATTAAATTGTCATGTAAAAATTTGCCACTTCTGAATTGAGTGGACTGCCCATGGCGACTCCATCAACTTGTTCATAGAAGTTTTTGGTGATCCATAGAGCCTCGATAATAATACTTCTGATCTGTAGAGTTTCTTCTTTGTTTCTGGTGGTAATGAAGACACTTCAATTAGCTTGTTGGTCTTCCTCAGGATCTTATCCGTTGGATCTTTTGGTAGTCTTCTGTACGTTCCTTAACTGTCGAGGTTATTGAGTTTGCTTTTATAGTTCGAGGTATTTAAAACCACTATTTCATTTATATCAGCAGATAGGATCATAATATTTTTGTCATCATTGAGGCTTTTCATGGCGGCGTTCTCATGTTTCACGTTTGATATGTTGGATTAGGGAGGTTTGTCTTAGAATTCTTGCAGATTCTTTCACTGCATTTCAAAATAATCAAACCAAAACATGAACGAAATATGAATTCACGTTCGCAAACGTCGTCCTCTGAAGTTTTGATTCAACAGTGTCAAATTTAAACGCCACAGGGACCCCCCTGTTGTCGAGCGCGACAGAAAGGAGTTCTCTCCGGCGAAAATACTCCCTGAACTTTCTCTCGGCAAATTAGGTACTCATTCTCCAGCTATGGGAAAAGTCAGGAAAACGGAAATACCGAGAGAAAATATTATGAGGCGCTGCCAAATGTTCGGCCAATCGAAATGCATCAATTCAATCATCATTATCAAAAGATCAAAAATTTCTAACATTGTAGGATATGTTTATGGTTAAAAAGGTCGAATTTTTGTGTAAAACTGTTGTGCTTGAATTTGTGAAATATCAGTTGATTAGTTTCTGAAAAAAATTTATACAATTAGGAGGCATTTAGTGATTTTTTACTGAAAAAATCGTGTTTAAAAATGGTTGAATTTAAGATTCAGGACATAACTCAAAAAGTACTTCAGAACGCCTCGAATTTTTTTTCGAATTCTTGTTTAGGGAATAAAACTACATAAGTACTACCCCGTTTCCTTTAATTTCTATTAGAAGCCCGATAAACTTAGCTTTACCTCATTGTTATTGATTCTGATCAGGTTTCGTTAAAGGATAATTTCACTACAGAGCAAGATACTATGGAAAAAAATTAGTTCACCTTTACAACCCACAGGTGATGATGACAGTAAAAAAAAAGAAGAAAAGAAGATTGACCTATAGAGTGTCTGATGACGAATGAGGATGTTTCTAAAAAAATATCTGTGAGAAATCAACCATTTCTTCGTTCACCTTATTTTAAATTTCAACATACATTACTACATACTCAATTTTTTTTTCTCATATTTCGTTGGTTTTTCAAATGAAATGGTTTTTATCTAAATTTCTTTGCGACCTTGCAACATTTGGTAAATCTGGATCCAAAATTTCTTCTTCACCATCTACATTCTCTTATTCAGGGAGCCATAATCCACAATCTCTAAGTTATCTTCAGGTGGAACTTCCGGTTTATCATTCTCTATAGGTACACATGTTATGAAATATGATTGATCCAGATTCATCTAATAGATAAAGCAATACCCAATGCTTCAGCAAACCGTATCATCTGTTTTTCAAAACACCATGGCATCTTTCTACAAGACTTCTTGCCGACTTGAGTCTGTGTATATTTCTTTTGTAGAATTTGGTGGTACATTTCCCAATGGAGTCGATGAGGTGTCTAATTAGTGGACGCAGAACTTCTATAAGGTTTCTAACCATTGGTTTCGAAAACCTGAACATCCTAATGAACTGTGACTCATTGATCCATTTCACATAAGTATCACACAAAAAAATTCATATCCATTGAATGTTCCGAAAAATAACAATTAAGAACAGACTTGTCAAATCTCCATTCCCTGCCGTTTCTCTCGAAAACGGCAAGATAAATTTAAGGGCATTATTTCTCTCGACAGGTAAGAGAAAATAAATTCAATTATACACTCATGTTCGGTGAAAGGGAAAAGTGTCTATTTCTCTTGGCTTTTCTACTCTCTGAAACTCAAAAATAGCCCACCCTGGTGTCGATGGTTACTACAAATTAATTTACCAAATGTTTTCAGCTTCAGAATTCAGTGCAAACTTCATCTGAAATATACGGATTTATGTAACTTTCTTGAATTCGTTTCACCAATAACTGTTTTCCAAAGCCGTACGTTTATCTGAGAAAGACTTGCGAAAATAACCACCGAACGAAAAGACGCATTGCCAGTTTCTCACGGCCCGAAAGCAGAATTCATAGAATCGAGCAATGATGTACTATTTCGATTAAAACGTAAAAATGCATAAAATAAAATTTTATCTAAATGGCGTGCAATAAACCAATGACATTAGACGTTCGCACACACAATACCTTAGATGTGAGACATTCAGTCACGTCTCCGCAAACTTCTGTTAACAACGGACGTGACAGTGGATATTAATTGGAAATTACTGTTGACGGGTGTTTTCGACCGTTTGGATTTACGGATATGCTGAAAATTCTTTGTAGTGATAGAAAAAAAACGAATATGTGAGTATACTAAGATGCCTAAAAACCCTGGTGTACCGAGTTATACCTGCAAATCTGTGGGATAAAACGAGAGACATTCGCCAACTTGATTACGAGAAAACAAATGAAACCGTGGGCTGTTTTTCGAATATCCCGCGACACTTGAGTGCACCGCCACCGTCGGTTTTCTTGTTAGGGTTAATTTTCATGAACAGAAGTTTGAAGTTTTGCCCACGATTAACGAACATGAAATTAATAAAACAATATAATTATTGGAATATACGGAATCACTGTCCCAAGCAGTTCTATTTGTTACATTTTCGACATGATTTATTCATTTTTTTTGCCAAAATACAACTAACTCATATTTCACATAGAAGTATTGCGGTTTAGCTGTATCGCATGGAAATTCAACAGCCACCTGTCAACCTTATGCGCATGCCCTCGCGCTGATATCTGTGCATTTGTGCCCGAGTTTTCACTATAAACTTTTTTAAAGAAATAAAGAATAATTTTGTCGCTTTGAGTTTAATTGCATTTGAGATTTGATATTTGTGATGAGTTAATGTGTTATATTATTCTTCCACTTTTAAAAAACCGTTCAATATGACATGTAATAGTGAAAATATTTCTATTGTGCAATTATGTTTGACAGAAAAGTGTATTTTTTGATCTAACTCTACTAAAAAGATTTTACCATTTCAAAATAAAAGGAAAGCATGGTAAAATAACCAAAACCTTAACAAGCTTACTAAGACAAAACATTGATAAATTCCAGTGGGAACGAAGAAAAAATTATATTTTTTACTTTATCGCGGACTTTCGCTACTTATGGAAGATTTCAAGAAACACGTGATTTACCTTGGAATATGAAACTGAATGCTGTTAAGTGACATACCAAATTTCATTAAGAAAAGTTAAGCCGTTATGGAGTTATTCTGGAAAATATGTTTTTTTGTGTCACTTTCAACACCCTGTAACTCGGTCGATACTCATTTTAGGGTATATGTTTATTGGTACTTTCAGCCTTAAAATGAAGTGAGGACCCTCGGAGTTTGTCCCCTTTATTCTGGGACATCCTGTATACCCATATGAAGAAAATAAAGAAAATTAACTCTTATTTTGGTAGTAAGCTTCTATTAACAATCTATTATAATTCAAGAAGACTAACTGGTCAATTCGAATGAATAAACGTTACCTATAGCACAACTGGTGAGAATAATACAGCAAGAATGGAGAAGGTGAAGTTTCAATTTTTTATGAAAGGAAAATAGAGACATTCGTTTCAGATCAGCAGGAATGGAATTGTACATGGATATATTATATGAGAAAGATGGTGGTATAGAAATGTTAGTTTTTTGGCGTACATTAACTTCGTGAATATCATTTCTGAATTTAACCTTGTTGTATAAATAGGATGGTGTTTTTTGTACTTAAGGTTTTGTGATTGAGGTTACAACAGTGCAGGATTCTGCGTTTGTCCATAGGTAGCCAGGTGAGTTGGTACATGATCTCGTCTGCGTAAACCACATATTAGGCGAACACAAGAATTCTGCATCAGCTGAATTCTGCGAGTTCAGGTTTGCAGGCCCGTAGAGACAATCAGCATAGTTAAATTTCGAGAGAACTAGGGTGTCGTATAACGTAGTTTTACTTTTTTTAGTTAGAATATTCACATAAATGGAACGAAAAATTTCGACATAGTCGAATTCCCGTTCTCTCCACATGTGAAACTATTTTTTATTTTGTTCATACTTTTCAAGTTATCATAAAATATGAAAATCTATGGTTTTAAAACGACATCGTGAAAACCAAGAAAAATAATGGAGAGTTACCGAGCTGGTAAAACACGAGATAGAGGGGGTGGAGATAGTGGCAGATGATAGGTGACGCCATGTGATAAATAAATGATAAATTGTGGGTTTGATAGACAATTACGTGTTTTCCTGCCATTTCATGTGATTTCAGTGTCTCATATATTTGAAGGTATGTTCTTATTATGTTATTTCACATTTGTATAATATTTTTTTAAGATCATGTTACATCTTAGGAGCATTTTAATACAAAGCTGGCGTATGCATCCCAATCTAAAAATATATATATATATATATATATATATATATATATATAGAAGAATCCTTTCAATTCGGGTATGCAGTCAACAAGGGTATGGAAAATAAGTGTACTCTTTTTTCTATTCAAGCTTTCGAGTCATTTATTGGCTCTTCATCAGGAACTCTACAATGAATTGAAATTTAAAAATTATTTGATTTGAGAGAAAATTTTAGCAACGTGTGTACTTACAAAAGTGAGGTTATCAATCCCTTTCTCTTGCCGTGCTTTATGAAATGTCACAACGGACAACACTCTTGATAAATATTAAAATCGGTGTATATGATCAAAATAAAAAATTCACATAATTTAAGTCAAGAATTTATTCAGCGAGGAAAACTCTTTTGAATGTTTTGACAATATAATAATTATTACTTCAGAAGCCATGGATATACACAAGCACCAAGAAAGCTTCAATAGAAAGGAAGAGAGAACATACCCACCAAAGATCTGGCATTGAGCGCTGAAAGGCGCCAAATCAAACCCATGTTACCCAAATCGAGATGAAACTAGGCGCATCATTAATGGCGTGCCAGGAACTAGAGCTTCAGTTTCAGTTGATACATCAAGAAGAGTACTTCGACCATGCCACTGTCTCATTTTCAGTCGAAACGTTTGAAGATTTCAACCAAAGAAGACCACGGAATATGTCGAAAACTAGTCAGAACACAGGACATACCACTAAAATTAAACTGATTTTTTTAGGAGGGCTGGTTTTCAGAGTTAGGAATTAGCTCGTAAAACTATTATACCATATCGAATCAATCCGTTCAATTGAGAAATGAAACAACGCTCATCTAAAAATAAAATTACTCCTTCGAATTAGGCAATAGCAGCAATTCGAAATAGCAATAATTTCCGAGATAAAATCTTAATCATCGGGGCCTTCTTAAGTAACCAAATGGGAAACAATATCACTTCAAATAATAAAATAATCACAGCGTCTGGTCCAGAAATAGTAATTCAAGTCCGACAAAAATGCGATTGACCGATAATGATAGCGGAGAGACCTCATCTATAACGATTTCTCTTACCTATAAGTCGATCTACACAATAATAGTAAATAGTTGGTAGGTATCCATTCATAGAAACATTCTTGCAATTGGGTCAAGAATCGAGTTACCGGGATCGTAAAAATTAATGCTTGCATATATTTCTCAAACGCGTACGCTTGTATATCGCATGTGTTCTAAGGCGGAGGTCGCTTATGTCAAATATGTACCTCATTTTGAAGATAAGCTCTCCGTCAGCACTACTGAATTACATTATAAATATTCAACCCTTACAGGCTGATAAGAGTAAAGGAGGTTTGCTGAGCATTAAGCTCGGTAGGTAAGTGATTTATCTAATCACTTATGAAACTTGCCGATAAAAATGAATACCATTACTTGTGTGAAGAATAATTTCCCGAATTTTTGTTCTAGGTTAATATAGAGGGTGGCCCAGAATGAAATGAAGAGGACAAACTTCGATAGTAGAATTCTCACTTCATTTTAAGACTGAATTTCTTCTAAGTATATACATGTCACATGTATATTGTTGAAACTTGTAAAAAAATAGATTTTCCGGAATAATTCCATATAAACCAGTACGATTGGGTTTTGAGACGAGGATCGATTGTAGCACCACCAAACTTGGTATACTAGTTGTTGGAACAATGATAAATACCAAAAAAATTGTTTGCCGAAATTCCAGTGGTGGAACATTTTTTTTTTGTTTGAAAATAAATAATTAGATCTTTTCTGTAATCTTCGAAAGTATATGATCTATCAGAAAAACAACTCAACAGGGTAAAAGACAATTCAAT
The DNA here is from genome assembly GCA_958298965.1 of Chrysolina haemoptera. Classification (NCBI taxonomy): domain Eukaryota; kingdom Metazoa; phylum Arthropoda; class Insecta; order Coleoptera; family Chrysomelidae; genus Chrysolina; species Chrysolina haemoptera. Next base: position 11,941,190 of record OY282587.1, read on the forward strand.
TCTCCACAAAAATTATTGCTAGTAATATTTTATCAGAAAACGTGGTTGAAGGCCGACATCAAATTTCAGGTTCACGCTCACTCGCCGCTGGAAGTTCTGGCGGAGCCGAATATTTGATTGGTCATAACTCTGCTAAAAATGATCGAAGAAGAAAAGTTCATATCGTTTCTGAAGACTCCCACCTCATGCAAATATAATATGCGAGTATTTTGAGTACCTAAAATGAGGCACTTCACGGAGATGTGCGAATGATCCGAAAATCATGAATAATTTAGTAAATATGGAATTATTATACTAAACCCATACCCTCTTTGGACTATATGCAACAATTTTAGAGTAGTGTGACAGGTCCACAAGCCAAAAAATAAGCTTTGTTTTACTCCTGCCTCATTTTCAACTTACCCATAAAACCGGCATTATCTTCAGTAAATGTTGAAAATAATCGCTCATTCATATCCTGCATATATGTTTGATAACACTATTCTGAAGCGCAAACCTCAAGTTTGAAATCACATACTTCATTTTTTATGTAGGATGTGAATGAGCGATTATTTTCAACGTTTACTGAAGAATTGCCGGGATTAAAACTGAGGCAGGAGTAAAACCCAGTTTTTCCTTTGGCATGTATAAGTGAGACTTGTCTCACTAGTCTAAAATCGTTGCATATGATCCAAAGAGGGTACTGATTCCTGCTTCCGTATAATTATTTCGTATCAACTAAAACATCCATGACTTTCGGATCCTCCGTAAATATCGTAGAAGGGTTATGTGAAGTGGGATAAAACATATTTGGGGTACTCAAATACTCACATATTATATTTGTATGGGGAAGTAGAAGTCTTCAGGAACGATACACACTTTTTCTTCTACTATAATTTTTAGCAAAGTTATGACAAATCAAATTTTTGACCCTGCCGGAAATGACACTGGCGAGTTATCGAGAGCCTGAAATTTGTTATCGAAATTGAATCAGATTTTCTGAGAAAACGAACGCATTTTATGAGAAATAAAGTATATTTCTTGTAGAGAATTGAATTATTTTTCACCTTGTTGAAATTGTTTCTTGATAAATCTTATACTTTCCGAAACAACAGCAAAAAAAATGATATTTGTTTGAAATAAAAATTTTTTTGGGTTCCATCCCTGATTTTTTGGTAAACAATTTTTTTCTAACAATACATGATGTTTACTTGTGGCTTACATTTGTCTGTCGTTACTTTACTAATAACGAGTCAACTCTTCTTAATGAAATTTTGTATGTCGTTTGAATTATTATAAAATTTCCATGAAAATAAAATGCAAACAGGTGCGTACGACAGATGGGTACCCTTATCGCCACTCCTCAAATTTTAATACATTATACAGACTAATACAAAAAATTTCTTATTTTTCTAATTCGCAATATTTTGTGTACAAATGAGTAGATTTCATTATTGAAAATGTCAACGATTTTAAAGATATTTAAAGTTGAAAACCTGCGTGCGTAAGTGGACTCTTGTTGATAATTTTGTTAGAAGTTCCTTTCCTTTATTTTGAAAATTGGGTATTTTGGCAGAATTCAAAATTGAGTCCACAGTCGCATTACTACTCGTTGAATATCAGAAATTTATTGACAAAATTGAAGAGTCACATATCTGAAGTGCAATATACACCAATATACACCAAATTATTGAAGTATTAAAAAATCCCACATTGTCAATACGAATAACAGCAATTTCTTAGAAGATCAATATCTGAATATTATTGAAAATGTTGAACCGTTACGGAGTTATTATGAACAACGTTTTTTTTTAATCACTTTCAACACCCTGTAGATCAATTAATAGGATATGTTTATTGGAACTTTCAGCCTTAAATTGAGCCAAGAATTCTACCAACGGAGTTTGTGCTCTTTAATCTGGAACACCTTGTGAAGTGAGTAGGTGCTAGATCTGAGCCAGATAGATAGAGATGAAGTGGCTGATCTTTTTTTTTTGGAAAGTTTATCAGCCCTGCTACTCCATCGTGTTCAGAGACTCAGAACTGCTACACTCATTGTGAGATCTCCCACGGCGATTTCACAGAAAATCACTTTCTAGTTCATTAAAGTATACAGTATCGGAAAGTTTTCATCTTGGGTATGGTGGGTTTCATGAGAGCGTAAAGAATAGCTTGCTATATGTTGAGAGAGCATTACAATTTCTCCTCTACTCGCTCGAGGAAGGGATATCGACGTGAGCTGTTAATTCGTCGGGTGGGGTAACAGGATGGGCGGACAGTAGTGCGTCTCTATTATTTATGTGGTATCATCATATCTTTGCATTCCTTGTTGCTCGCGTAGATTTCTGTCTATACCCCAGATGAAAAGTTTCCGATACTGTATAAGTGCCACTTTTTCATGAGCCCCGTGCAAATTCTCTCTAATTTTTAGAATTGGCATTTGTTTGTAAGCCATAATTATATACACTTAATTATATTGTTACAACTGAATTTTTATTTCATTATTATCAAATACATCGTCCATTACAGAAACAAACTCGAGAAAGTACAAATGAACGTATATTAACCAAACACACTATGTGTTGTCTCTGTATTGAAAATCACACAAGTCTAACATACAAATATAACGAAAGAAACAATTCCAAGAGCCATGGAACCAACGAACCTTCCGTCACTGTTACCTGCTTTGTTTAGGGCGTTTTGTCCAGCCTCTTTTAGTCGACCACCAACATCTTTAACCTTCGAAAGTTCGAAATTGTCCATCAAATTTTCAATTTTTCCTTTGGGTGTGGTTTTTTCAGTCTGATCACCTTTCATTGCATCTGGCTCTAGATTCGGCGAATCAGTACCATTTTTGTGGGGAAGCTTCATCATTGTATCATTTTTACAATAGAATCCATTTACATGAGTGTTATTTTCGGTACCGTCAGAAAACAAATCCACACAATATCTGTAAGTGCAAAGAAAGGACCATAACTAAGTTCAAAACGTCCTAGTATCATAATAAAATTCGAATGTTAAATGTTTCTGAATGCTTAGCATTGATAAACTCCATATAAAAATGCAAGTGATGGGTAATATCAAACGATTCAAAACACAAAACTTCAACATGAACATCGAAAGGTAAATTATCAGTAGTAATAACCCAAGGTCATTGATAATTATAGCAGATTCCGAAAGCTTGTTGCTACAGCAACAAGCTTGAGGAAGTTGTTATATTTATCAATGTTCGAGGGTTATTCGAATAGAAAATTTTTTGCTAACCGATACTTTGTAACATTGCAATCAATCTTCTCGTCAGTATTACAACCAAATCATGACATCACTGACATTTTGACGCGTTATTGAATATTTGAAACTTCAAAATCGAAATAAATCAAAATATGTATATCCAAAGCAACGTGCCTGAGAGTGAAAACAGACCGTTGGGTCTGTTATCAGTATAATGTTGTTCTTATTGGTTGTATTCAATCACATGACCTCAATTTAACTAATTTCATTGGATTTCCGCTTGAGCAAAAAATTTTCAGTAGTAATAACCCAAGGACATTGATAATTATAGCAGATTCCGAAAGTTTGTTGCTTGGAAACAGACCGACGCCGAAGGAGGAGGTCTGTTTTCTATAAGCAACAAGCTTGAGGAAGTTGTTATATTTATCAATGTTCGAGGGTTATTCGAATAGAAAATTTTTTGCTAACCGATACTATGTAACATTGCAATAGTCTATAAATGATCTCCATACAAATTTGTTATTGTAAACAGTTTATTTTGATATATTTGATAAGAAAATTTCATCAATCTTCTCGTCAGTATTACAACCAAATCATGACATCACTGACATTTTGACGTTATTGAATATTTGAAACTTCAAAATCTAAATAAATCAAAATATGTATATCCATAGCAACGTGCCTGAGAGTGAAAACAGACTGTTGGGTCTGTTATCAGTATAATGTTGTTCTTATTGGTTGTATTCAATCACATGACCTCAATTTTACTAATTTCATTGGATTTCCGTTGGGCAAAAAATTTTCATCAGAATCACCCGTTTTCAAAATGTCACTACACATCCAATTTTACTTGACAGCAATGTGTGTTTGATTTACATGGTCAACAAAATGTCTTAAGGTACAACTATTTTTATAATGAAAAACACGAATGTATCTGTTGCTTCAAAATTACTGAATTGAAAATGCATATATATATATATATATGCATTATATATATATATATATATATATATATATATATATATATATATATATATATAGGGTGTCCCAGAATAAAGGGAACAAACTCCGAGGGTAGAATCCTCACTTCATTTTAAGGCTGAAAGTTCCAATAAACACATACCCTAAAATGAGTATTAACCGAGTTGCAAGTGACACAAAAAAATATATTTTTCAGAATAACTCCATAACGGCTTAACTTTTCTCAATGAAATTTGGTATGTCACTTAACAGCATTCAGTTTCATATTTCAAGGTGAATCATGTGTTTGTAACTCTAAGGGGCGTACGGCAAGTGGGTACCCCTATTCGCCCCTACCCAACTTTCACACTACTGGATTAATATCGATTTCGTCTTCTTTTTCTTAATCCCCAATATTTCCTAGACAAAAAAAGAATACGTTTCGTTTTACAAATATCAACGGTTTTCGAGATATTTGAAGTAGAAACTGACATACCAAATTTCATTAAGAAAAGTTAAACCGTTATAGAGTTATTCTGGAAAATATATATTTTTTGTGTCACTTTCAACACCCTGTAACTCGGTAACTCACATTTGCCTGAGAGACCTTGTATAACTTTGATATGTCACACTTTTTTCAAACACATCGTATAAATATCATTATTTATAAAAAATGTACTTCAGATCGACATTGTACATATACTCCCCCAGACAGTTTACTGAAAAAAATACCATATGACCAGCTTGAAAATTTGGACGAAAAATAAATACTTTTTGGGTATGTAGGAAAGCGCCGTCCATGGATTCAAAAAAGTGCAGAATCAATGTTCCTCTTTCTTTTTCAGTTGAAGAAAGATTCGGTTTTGTTGTTGTCGCTTAATGAATCGATTTGAAAACATTTTCTATAAAAAAAAAATTGTTGCGTTATTTTCAAGTTGACATTGTAACAACCACGCATTACCGCACTGTAGGAATCAGGTTATTGTGTGCTCGTTACTACAGTGACAGTTGCGATGGCTGTAACTTATTTCAGCTAAACTATAACTGATCCAATCTGGCCACCACGCATTTTCGCAAAACGGGAATAGCTTTTTGGTTTACTTCTCACCATAACAACGATGAAAATGGCAACCTTTTCTCCAAAACTGATTTCAGCTAAACTGAAGCAGACATCTTGGCAATTGCGCATTCCTGCACCATGGGAATCGTGTTTTTGTTAACTCGTTGCCATAGCAATGGTTGGCATGGCAACAGTTTATCCATAACTGATTTCAGCTAAACTGAAGCAGACATCTTGGCAATTGCGCATTCCTGCACCATGGGAATTGTGTTTTTGTTAACTCGTTGCCGTAGCAATGGTTGGCATGGCAACAGTTTATCCATAACTGATTTCAGCTAAACGAAACTTCACCCTTCTATTCCATCCACACACCGATTAATATATCCTTAACAGAAATATTTGCGACAAGAAGCTAATTTAGACTAGTGACTTACTTTGTGTTATGAAAGAAATAGTTGAATTTTTCAAGTTCGGCCTTAATCATCAAATAGCCATCCTGGCTGATGTGAATTGGTGAAGGATTTTCATAGATCTTGATCATGCTATCAGGGCCAAAACATTTCGGAACTCCTTCTACCAGGACATACGATATATTCATTCCTATTTCTGCGATTTTATCGAAAAAGCTAGCCATGCCAGTATCGTTATCAACCTCACACTTATTTTCGACTGTACTGTAGTAGAATCCTTTCGAGCAACATTTCTGTATGCATATATTATCCTGGCATGGCTTTACAAGAGCCACAAAATTCCTGAAATAACTTTCAATATTATCAAAGAAAATTATATCGACATAATCACCTCTCTGTATTGTTGATTCGATCCAGGCAGAACGAGGATGGAGAAAACTGTGAGAGTATTTCCATTCGATTGAGGTTCAGTTCCAGAAGACTGCCATCTTGTTGGGAAATATAATGAGTTGCCACTTTTGTTGGGCTCCATTGAACCACTAAAGAAAAATAATTCATGTTGGAATGCTGTTTTAAAGAAAAAAGTATTGAAAAATAGTGCAGGTTATCGAAATTATCCGTTCAATTGAAAAATGTCGATCGATATAAGAACGCAACAGAAAAAACTTTTGAAGTGTATTGGGGTCCGAGCGGTCGGCCCCGTGGTATTTTCGTATTGAGCTTCAAGCAGCAGTCCTGTCGGACCCGCGGCTTATTGGTATTTTGATCCGAGCACCAAATTTAGAATTCAACTTACAAGCTAGGTTAGCTTGCTCAGGTTAGGTTTGTGTGTCAAGTGCCTGCAAAAAAAAACAATTCGGGCATTTGGAACTCGCATGTTAGGTTCGTCAGGTCAGGTTAGGTTCGGCTAATAATTCATACTCATATTCAACTCGCAAGCTAGGTTAGTCAGGTCAGGTTAGGTTCGGCTGATAATTCACACATTTTCAACTCAGTTTGCATTCTTCTTGTCTTTCATTTAAACGTCCCGCCATTACAGTGACCAAAATACGAACATGCCGCGTGTCCGACCGCTCGGACCCCCCATACTCTTCCAATATTGTTGTTTATGGATCAAGTTAGTTCTGGAAGAAATCTATGAGATTATCATGATTCCTGTAGTATATAAATAAATGTACTATAGAATGATTTCTCACCAAGTCTTCTATCAATAGAGAGAAAGTTGCTGTTGTTGAAATTCAGTTTGACTCTGGACGCATTTATGAAACTTTCAGTTAAACTTTCATCCACTACAAACTTCTCCAAAATTCCTGTGAATTTTTCTGTCAAATCCTTCCTTTCTGCCTCAACACATTTCAGTTTTTCATTCATCCACTGATTCTTAGCACAGCAAATATTGAAAGTGATATTTTGGCTCCAGTTATCCTTCGCTGTGGAAAGAGAATCTCTTTTCGGGCGTATCAGCTGAAGATCGTTTTGTTTCCTCTGCCATAGATCAACATTCGACAACGAAGAAATGTACGTATACGATGATATCGAAAACACGTAAACGGCCACGAAAAGTAGCAAAATGAACACCGTAGTTGAGGATGATATGCCACCCATTTTTCAATAATGTCAATTAACGTAAGATTTTTGACACTTGGTGACCTAGATTGAATTTGTGTATATTTTGTTTTTTAAAATGCTGCTTGACAAAGTTCACTACATATACGTGTGTTTTGTATACTAAGTTTCAGGGCTACTAGGTACTGGTCTTCCAACAACAACAAATCTTTGGAAATTGCTGTCTGACGAAGTATATCCCGAAATCTACAACATCCAAAATTTCAAAACCAAAACGAATTCTGAATCGTCTTTCTTCTAGTTCTCAAAATGTGTTCTCGACAAGGATGTATGCATCTTTCAAGTTTTGATCATTATATGTTTTTAAATGACATTCGACCATGGAAACTGAGTAAACCTATTGTCTGGGACTTTACTTGTGTTGATACAGTAGCAGCTTCCCACCCAAGTAACGAAAGATAGTCGTTCGACTAAGTACTTTATTGAATGAGTCAGCATTGCTATCCAACTGCTTCTGTTTTCGGAACTATTTCTCCTTCTCATTGTTTGGATGAAATTAGGTATATCCCCAATTTCAGTAAGAAAGCAAAATCTCTTTTTGTGAAGGAAAAATCAGTGCATTGAAAATCTGCTTTCCTTTTCAGAACAGTCAAGAATCAAAAATGATTCCTCATCAAACATAAAAACCACTTTGCATAATATTGAATCGTTCCAAAATACATAAATTTCCAATTACGCTTCTGCATGCGAGCAGTCTTAGATATTTGATGATACCTATAATAATCATAGCGTGAAAAATGCGTAGATTGAAAAAACTTTGCAAAAAATGTGTCATTACCAACCGATCTATAAAGTTCGTGTACAAAAAAAAAATTATTGATTTTGTGAAGTGAAAAAAAAGTGTGCCGAAACCAGGGATTGAACCAGGGACCTTTAGATCTTCAGTCTAACGCTCTCCCAACTGAGCTATTTCGGCTGGTAGTAAAATGTATCTATAAACCAAACATACACATACTATTTGATGATATAATAAAATAATAATAATCAACTTCATAAATGGTTTATTTACATATTGTCGATGGATTGACTGAATATATACAATCGTAGATGCCTACATATGTCATGTTTAGCTCAAGAAAATATATATACTTCACAAAACGACCTCCCTACTCACATCAGAAACTTGTATACAGAACCAATATTCATAATCTAAATATATGTCAAAAAACTTTACTTCGTGTGCCTAGACTCGCAAAACACAAGATCTTTCTTCAAACGGTCTTTTTCCCACAGCGTAGCAGTCTGTATCAACAACCTATTCGAAACTGATTCAACATTTTTCAAACTATCTACACAAACATTCATCCCTAAACCTACTGCTGCTATCAACTCCTGTTCTTGAGCATTGCAAGAGACAGGGTTATCTGACATCAACATACAGGAAGCTGGAGTTCCATACCCATCAACACCATAGGTGGTGCCTGCCTCTTTCCTCTTTCCTCTTTCTTTTTCTTTTTCCCTTTTCTTTCTTTTCCATTTATGTCTAGTATCTGATTCCGACTTGTGAGATAGTCCTTCATAAGCTCATTATGGAGTTTCTGTGAAACAAACCTTTCTAGAAAAGGGGAACATTGTCCATGAAAACTGAATAATGAAAAATGTGATTTTTAATTTTCATGGAGAATGTTCCCCTTTTTAACGTATTATATTGTAACTAATGTATTATGTGTTGTTAAATGTTATGATGTTAATAATGTTTGATGAAGATTTAACTTAAGGGAAGCTTAATATTGAAACAATGATACGATGAAATAAGTACAATCATAAATCAGCGTTTTCGAAAATTCTATCCTAAAATGGTGATATAGGAGATTGAACTTCGTATGGGAGTTTTGTTATTTATATACTTTTGATACGAAAAATATTAAAATAATAATGAAATACCTTAAACTGAAATAATAGCAGGAAACAAATAATGGGGCGAAATGAGAGAGGATATTCTTCACTTGTACTTTGCTTGGTACTTCATTACCAATTTTTTTTTTGTTTCGTTCATTAATAATTTTCATTTTGTAGAAATTTAGGGTTTTATTAATTTAATAGTTTATAGATTCCTAAAATAAAAATTATAGCATACTCAACCAATTTCTATTGTTTCAAATATAAATGAAATGGTTTTTTACATTAAATTTGTAGGATAGTTATATATGTAATTACTTAGTTAGTAGGTAGATGTTACAGAGATTTGCATAAAACGTTAGGTAGTGCCACTTAAAAAAAACCTAATCCTACGCATTTTCCTCGTTCGGATTTTTTTTGCGACTTTCATCAACTCGTATTTAGATTTTACCAGCTCATTTACACGTAGGTTTGCTTCATATTTCCGATGAATCAGTTGCGTTTTCCACATTTTTTACTTCTGAGAAAGTGACACGAATACCTGAAAAAAAATCCTGTAGGGTAATAATTAAAATTCAATTATCGTCCTGATGAATTCGTGATATCTGAACCACGAGACTACCCAGCAGGACATAGCACCTTTTGACGTTATTGTATGGTAATTAGAACAAAGGGAAAGCGATTTGAAAAGAACCCCGCTGCGATTGCCGCATACACGGTTTATCATCATCGGACAACTTTTGCTGGTTGTTCTCACCTGGTTTGATTGATAGCGGAACAATGAACTATAACACGAAACTCGGGTATTACATGACTTTTTCCTTCGGACAATTTGATTCAGACAATCAATATTGAGTAATTCGAAAACGATTAACTGATTTTCAATCGACCGCGTCATGTTCGGCACAATACGAAAGTCTGCTATGATTTTCGACATAGCCATTTATGTTGTACGTAGGTGCCTGTAAGGGGCGAAGTGAATTACTGCCCCGGGACGTTATATTACAGGCATTTTGTAATTTCTATAGCGCATGGTTACCTGTGCTTTTCGTGTATTAGAATAACTTAGTAAATAATAGTTTATTTCAATTGAATAGTGCAAATTTTCCTTAATGAAGTAGGTCAAACCGGTTGATATTTATGCGAACACGGAAGGGATATAAATAAAAAAATAAATTCCATCAATCCAATTGCCCTTGTTGAACTTTCTTAGAAGATAAGGTCCTAGTTTCTACTTTTCAAACCCAACAATCCTTAATCAACCCTTTATTTTAAAAACACTCTCGAACGAAATAATCTACATTGTCAAAGAAAAAAGCTCTAAAACCAGACGAGAAATCAAGTGCTTGATAAGTCACATTCCGAAATATTTTTTCTCGCATTTCTATCCAAACCTTCCTTCGTGACAAAAACGTTACCAGCTTTTTTCTGACTAACTTTAACATGGTTGATTTTTGTTCGAAAATATGAATGGGATATCCATAAAATCTGTTGTGGAATCATTTGCGGCTGAAAGACAAACTTTAGTTGCTATTTTCCATCGTTCAAGATAATCTTTTGGGAGGTAACATTACTATGTAGTTCTATGTGGTAAAATGCCACTTTATTAAACGATTTTATAAAATAGAACATTATCAGTCAAAATGCGAAAAACCAATGTTTATAAATCAATTCTAAGACCGAATAGCTAATTTTTTCCTTTACTTTAAAGTTCCCATTAGTCTCCAATCAAACGAGTCATAATACATTGTGACAAATATTAATATAATTCTTCCCCAGATTACGGAGCGCTGATGAGAAATTCAACAAAATTTTAAACGTTGGCAACTAAACAATAGTTTTTTTTTTATAAAACTCTGATCCCATTCCAACAAATTCATGATTTATAAATAATTTTATTTCACCAATAATATAAGAAACTTTTTAAAATGAAAAAAATATATAGAAAAAAAGAACGTCGATTTTCAAACTATAAAGGTTGAAGTATTCTTGATCACCTCAAAAAAAAACATCGAAATCGGAGTAGTTTTGACCGGTTCCGAGTCTAGCGCTCCTCCACTACAATAAGTGTAATGAAAATACACTTAACTCTATTTATGTAATTTATTTTCTATGATTTCTACAAGTAAATGCTAATTTATTTGAAAACTGATGTTCATACTCTTTCACTTTCTCCTTCGATTCGCTACTCGTGTGTTATTTATATCCAAAGTGGTGATTTCTTGATAGATCTCGAATTTCTAGAAAAAATCGCAAATATTCCTCGTTGAACGGATGACGTAATGTGTTTCGGAGATTTATGGCTTATTTACGAACTACCTATAATGGTGTTTCAGGATCATTTCAATATTTATTCATCTGGAGTTTACCTGGGACCTATAAATTAGGCCCTTAGGCTGGAAATAGACGGACCCATAGAAATTATAATATATATACTTACTCTAGAATGCCAATTCAATGGGACGAAAGTGTAAAAAGTTGGATGCATTATTCAGTGCGCATGATCAGGACCAGTTTCATTCGTACCAGGGTGGGTTTCAGAGAGATTTTTAAATGATTCATGATATTGAGTAAAATCGATTTGATAATACGTTGGTAGTCTATGAGACACGAAAAGTTTTGGTGGGCATACCTATGTTGTGAAACTGATTATATCCGAGAAATTCATCCACTTGAATAATTATGAAAACATACTTGTTCAGCAAACAATAATATTATCCATTATTTTCTCTACCCCCACAGGCTATGCCGCCAAAAGCAAATTTTATGCATATTATTAATATCTCACCTGACTGCTATTTCAATAGTAGGTGTACAAGAAACATGAAGACTAACACCAGGAACATTTTCTTTTTCAACAAAAAGTACTTCCAAGTTATCATTCATTTCAATACGTTGGGGATCTATATTTTGCATCGTATGGTCATGCAATTCTTAAGAGTTCTTAAAAAAAAATTGTTAACTAGTATTGGGTTGCATAATTTCAGATGCGGTTTTATAATATCAATCAGAATTCCTTAAAAAATGCAATCCTTTATAAAACTGACATCATGAATGAATTGAACAGATTTTAAAGATTTGAAAATTCCTACAGTTGTTATATATATACTTATCTTTCTTGGGTGGGAACTTCATAATTTTTTCGTAAAAAAAGACTTGGAACTGTATTTCGTATTTACCCTTCATATATACATCGTTTGAAGAAAAAGGTTTGCTGCAAATGACATTTTCATATTAAAGTAGGTACTTACTAAAAATAATGGATTCCAGGATTTCCACACCATAGAACCAAGCACGTCAACATTGTCAAAATTAAAATTTCACTACAGAAAAACCCGAAAACCAATAACATACACACTACCAATGAATAATTGAAGTAAACAACAGTAATAAGAAAAGCACATCTAAATAAACACAATAACGTTAATGGTTAATTTCACAATGAACACAAATCGCCTAAACCACCAAACTAACCCGAACCGGCTCTGGCAAACTACCTGCCTTCCTCTGCGGCAATTGAAAATTATTAACACTGTTGCACGATCCCAACAATTCAACGGGAATTTGAGTAGGCTTCACAATAATATAATGGTAATATTAGATTATTTTCGACAGAATCTCGACTACAAAGATAAAATTTTCTGAAATTTGTCAACGCTGCAGAGCTAGGAGACTGGTTATGGGCATGCGCATTGATGAAAACATTTGGAATTTTACAACACTTTTCAGTGTCCCACGAAGAGGGGATTGGCATTCTAGAGCAGTGTTGCCAATCAGTGTATAATTATACAATTTTCGTATATTTTGGCTTGGGTGTGTATAATTTTCGTACCCCCAAAATTGTCGTATAATTCTGTATAATTTCGTGATGTTGAATTTTAGATGGTTGATGATCGATTTGAAACCCTAGATCTAGATGGCAGTGCTGTGTAAGACATTAGACATTACTGTTTGGAGGCGGAAGTACTTGTCACAGTCACAGAATATATACCTGTCATGCGTCATTGTAGAATCAGTTATAGTTTTTATTTTCCTGCCTGTTTTGTGGAATCACAGAGCGTTTATTTCATATTGTACTTCTGTGACATGTGACTGTCATACGTCATTCAGTAATGGTTTATTTAAAATAACCGAAAAGATGACCAAATGAGCCACATTGGAAGCAAAGTCCAAGAAAGGGGGAAAAAATAAGCGAATACTTGTTATGACGTCATCAGCTCAAACGCTGTCAAATAACTGAAATTTTCTCGACCAAATCGAAAACGGCTTGGGTGTATAAAACCGTATAATCTGGTTACAACTGGCGTATAATTTGACAATTTTGTATCGGCAACACTGCTAGAGTAAGTATTATAATTTCTATGGACCGACCGCAATTTACGGTTGCTGCCGACTTCATAACTGCTGCTCAAGTCAAGTTCGAGTGAAGTCAGGTAGAGCAGCTTAGGATAGTCCGCGTAGACTGCATCTGTAGTTCATAGAACTGCTCGTTACTGTCGAATCTGATTGCATGCACTATACAGTATCGGAAAGTTTTCATCTGGGGTATGGTGGTTTTATGAGAGCGTGAGAGCTTGCTATAATGTTGAGAGAGCATTACAATTTCTCCTCTACTCGCTCGAGGAAGGGATATCAACTGAGGTGTTAATTCATTATCATATCAGTGCGTTCCTTGTTGCTCGCGTAGATATCTGTCTATACCCCAGATGAAAAGTTTCCGATACTCTATGGGAATGAAATGGTATTGTAGGGATGGCTCTGAAGGGAACCACTGTTGCTTGTTTATTTTGCTACGTTACAAAATACATAGAAAAATATGATGATTTTTGATTATTCCAACTTTAGAATGAATGTCGCAAGAGAGAATGTTGTATAATTGCTTCTGGTCATGCTTTATTCTTTTCAATTTTGTCACTTTATGATGCAGTTTAATAGCAAATATATTCCTTATTTCTCATGAAAACAACTGTGTCGAAATTGTCTTCAATTTTATTGTGGACACACGAACTGATTACAAAACTTAAAACCTTCCAACGAGCGGCGACCGCACTTTGCAGTACGTTTATAATATGTACATTCATTTTCTAATTTTGCTAATATCAATACAATATAAGGGATCTTAGACATCACCGAGTTCATTTTATCGATCCATTAAGGAGTGAGTTTTTGTATTTCTTTATTTGCGGCCAACGGCAAATCCATGTCCACTTTGAACGCAGCGTAATCAATATATCGCTCATGTGTTCTCGATTCACAATGGGGTGATTTTAAACTCGTGTAAACAGTTCGATATCTTGCTGTGTCGGCGATGTTATTTTGTGCCTCGTCACTTTCGCCGACGCCTCAATTGTTCTTGGACTGTCATAATTTATTGTTACTTGGGTTCATTCATTTATTTGGAGGGTGTCAACACGGACTATCTGTCAGACTGGACATATGTTATGTTCGGTCACGCCTAACGTGAATGAAAACGATAAAATGCTAGTCATAGCTCTCGAAATGATGAATTGATTGTTTTGATTTATGTTGGTGAAAAACAAAAAAAGGATGCATCGGCCGGGAATCGAACCCGGGCCGCCCGCGTGGCAGGCGAGCATTCTACCACTGAACCACCGATGCTTGTAAAAAGTTCTTCTATAATTTTTATTAGCGAGAAGAGAATTTTCTACCTCAGCTTGAACAGGAAGTGGCCTGCAACTTTTTTTTCAAATGACACCCTGTATATTTTTTCAGATTTTCCGAAATACCTTCGAATTTATGATAAGATTGTGATTGAAAATTAAAAATCAGTCGAAAAAGGCTGAAATACAGTTGATTATTTATTCGAACAAAGTTGACCATCATATCAACTGATGAACGACAGTTATCAGAGAAAGCTTCAAGGAGAGATGATCCATTTGAAATTTGGGTTCCTGATGTAATTGCACCATCCCTATACACAGTTAACACAAACAAAAGATGTTGCTTTCTCGATTAGAATGAGTTGCATTTAGACATCACTGTCACCAGTGTTACCACTTCATGTCATGAATTGTTCACGATTTTCTTCTAGTTAGTGTCGCTTTGAGGCACAAAATGTGAAGAAATTGCGAAGCACATGAACGTGAATTATGGTTTCAATACGATTTTGTCGGTATAGAATGAATTAGGTTGTTAACAAAATTGGGCATGAGATCACCATCACGACACAAAATGTGTTCTGTCGAGAATCAAGTAAGATATATATTTGATTGACGCCATTCTTTAAATATTCTAGAGGTACTTCTGATAGTATTTTATTTGAATAATTAAATTTTTATCCTATGATTATCGACTCTCGTGGGCTGAATATTGATATTGGATGAATTAAATGTATCAGACGGTACAGTACTTTAAGGATGCAAATAGACTGGCAAGAATACTCGCAGAAGATACTGTCAGACAGTGCTGTCTGACAGTCTCTGTGTAGTCTAAAGGTTCACGCGCACTTAGCCGAAGCGTCGCGAAGGATAGCGGCGCGAAGAAAATTCTGGATTTTTCGCCCGAGAAATTTACATTGAGTAATATGGCAGCCCGCGCAATATGGCGGCGCGCAGCGAAGAGGCGCGTCTTTCGACGCGCGAATTCTCTTCGGACCAACTAGGAGTCGTTTCTCGGTGACAGGCGGCGAGAATATTCAATTATTTGTTGTGTCTTGTCTCATATTTCAGTTTTTAGCAGTATTTGGTAGGAAGTTGTGCTAAAGTTGGTGACAAATTGTATTCCTTTGCAGTATATAGCCGTGATACTGAGACATTTATTACAAACTATTTTTGAAATGATTGTGAACTTATCAGTTCATAAATAAAATAATTTTCACTAGACAACGTAGTGCGTTCATTCAAATGATGAAATAAATAAAATTCACGCCGCGCTGTTCGAGACGTGACGCGACGCTTCGTCCCAGTGTGCGGACATCAGGTAAATGGCGCTTCGTCTCGCGACGCTCCGGCTAAGTGCGTGTGAACCTTGAATGAACTGTTTATACTACGGACAGCACTGTCTGACAGTCTCTTCCGAGAGTTTTCTTTCCAGTCTATCCAAACCCTAATGGTCGTTTTATGAACTGTCAGAGTCAGTTTGTCAGTTACTTGAAGAAGAATCTGTAATCTGTAAAGACGAGTTTAATTGGATGAGACGATTTAGTGAAATGTTAAACAAAAGTAGAACTGTTTATTTAAAAGCTCAGAAACGTAACAATATTTCTCAGATAAAGTTTGTAATCTCTTCAGCCAATACTAACCATCACCGTTTTGTTTCAGACCAGCGACCTGGACACCTTCCTGTGCAAGCAGGAGTGGGAACGCAGGTTGGAGGAAGAACTAGAAAAGCCTCGGAGGGACTCCGTTTCGCAAATAGATGACTTTTTCGAAGCGCCGAACAACAACAATATTCGCCATCAATCCGCCATGAGTTACGTATCGTCGCTATCCATGCGGACGGAGGACGACGCCTTTTTGAGGCCGCCGGCGCTGTGGGAGGACATCGCCAGCAGCATCCAGAACATAGACCCCGAGAACGCGAACATGCTAGGGGTCAGTCCGGGACACGTCAAGCTGGAAGTAGTCGACGATTTGACGATCAGTTGTGTGGCGGCGACCCCCTCGCCGTTGCTGTCACCCTTGGAGATAAAGACAGAAAAGGTTAGTGAGAATTTTTTAAATGGGGTATCATCTACAGTCTTTTTTATTTCGACTGTTCACCATGTGCCCACGTCGTCGTCAGTCTTTAACCTCTAGGAGGCCCTGGTCACCACAGGATAATGGACACCTGTAACTATGATATGACAGGGGACTATTTTATTAAAAACTTTTACTCGACTAAAAACATATCCAATCTGACGACACGATCTGTCGCATGCGTTAACCAATGATTGGGAATTCACTTTAAGGGGTACCCCCTCTGGTTTCAAGTTTTGAAACTGTTTATAAGTACATCCTAGTTGACCATATTCACCGTCGCCATATTGTCATGCAACAATACCAACTCACCCAGGGTTCTCAACTAAGAATATCCAAATTTACTAATTCCATACGTCAGTGAAAATTTAAAATAATATTTATTCAGGCACTGCATTCCTTCAAAAATGTTAAGTAGAGTGGGAGTGAGTTTGATATTGAGTTGATTTTATTTTTAGATGAAAACTAAGGGCCTGTGGATAAAAATGTTTCCTAATTTCCAAAAACTATCTATCTATATATCTATCTAAAGAAAATGATATTTTGGAATACAAATAAGAGAAGACTAAAGAAGGCAGTGTCAAAAGTCTTGCCTTTTTGGTTACCGCATGTATAAGGCAAATGCATAAAGTTCAAAATATGTGCCAATTTTGTCATTATTGAAATCAGGTGAAAGCTGATACCGATAGTGATATCCACCCATTTATGTTAGATTTTCTCTTCAGTTGAATTTTTCTGAAACTCACAAAATATGCACTAAATAAAACAATCTTGATTTTCGCGGTTTTGTTACAGATACATTATACTTTCAATCGTTGGTAACAATGCATAATTGGTATTGTCGCATGACAATATGGCGACGGTGAATATGGTCAATTATCGAATGGACCTACACCAGATTTTCGGAACCATTTCACTGTGTTTTCTGATGTACAAGCTCTAAGATAAGCTTCACAAATTCGGCTCATGTGGAAAACTGTTACAATGTCACCTGGATGATTATCGAGCCAGTTCTCCAACGCATTACTCCAGCATCCAGTGGCTGAATCTTATGTGACGTATGAGGTGGTTAGTATAAAAGAGTTAAGTGCTTAGCTCTTGCTTTGATAATCAAATTCAAATTGTTTGTGTTTGATGAATGCTCGTCTAGAATCAACAGTAAGGGATCATCTTCGGATGGCTTGGTGTGGTGTAAGAAGTGGTCAAACCATAAATCAAGCACGTCAAGTTAGATCCAGTCAGACTCATTGGATGCGAAAATCATTCAGTTCTTCTTTCAATCTTTTTAAACTAAAGATGATCGAAGGGGGACAAGATTTCCACCAGCTCCCATGCATATAACAGCTATAGTGGAAATATGCGGCGTTCAGCAGATGTCATCCTTGCAACTTGTTTATAACCTTTTAAAGCAACAATTTTAGAATTATTACGACGTTTAATCCATATTAAAAATTCTGTTCCATAGAAAATTGTGTTTCTTTCTCTCTTGTTGTAGGAGTATGAAGAATTCATGAACAATTTTATTGATTAATTGCAACCACTAGCATGTGCGATTGAGGTAGATTCAGGGCTTCTCAAACTTAACTGAGGATTTGTTCGACGAAAATTGGCTTACCAGTATTTTTTTACTGTTTGGTTGATTCTTGAAAACAGGTGATTTAATCAATCTGCCCAAACCTTTCATTTTCAGAACCTTATTAGCCAACGGTCTTTTGAAAGCCATTATTGGAACTGGATACACTCTTGTTGCGGTTTTCTTGCACATTCCACCTTTTACTGTATCAATATAAAGCTCTCATTATACTACTTAGAGTCAATTTTTCTCTGGGATTTCTCGAGATAATTCCTAGGCATGCTCTGGCCTGCAACAAATGAAATTATTTGTGTCCAAAATAATCCAAAATAATGTTTACCTTGCCGTATTAGGATCGTTTTGCCTCAAAAGGTAATTTTAATTAAACTTTAAAATTATTTTTCATTCAGTTATTGATCTTACCTACCTCCTCAAATAGCCAGCCTCCTGCTATAATTTGGCTAACTATTCACTAACGAAAACTGTAGGTAATATTATAAAATCACTTGTAACTATAAATGAAATGACACAAAACAGAATCGAAACAAGAACGCATCTTATTGGGGCAAGCTCTGAACTCATACTAATAGAGCACTGATGATGAATGTTTAATTCCAGATAACATCAGTTGATTTCAGAAAAGTCACTTTTCAGTAATAAATTTCAGAAGGCATCATTTTTAATGCAGAAATCATAAAGTTCACTGTGTATGGCTAGTTTTGGTAAGTATTGGAGGAGTTGGTGGTATTACATTATCGGTTCAATGATCATACAAACGAAACATATCTGTTTTATTATATTATTATTGAATCGCTCTATATACAGAACAATAACGTCAGTTGATGTATGTCAAAAATAGAAATGAAAAGTCAGTGTTCCCGAGTTCATATTTTGCTCATTTCTACGAACCCAAACATATATTCGACAGCAATATATAACAGACCATTGTGCTATTAGTCAGTTTTCAATGAAGAAACTTTCAATCTAAAGAAAAACTACGATATATTTCATGTTAGCTTCTCACCATTGATGAATTCCTAACTACAAGTGACCCTTTCCGAAGTACATATTAATATATTTTCTAAAATACAATTAACTATTCTGGAATTCGAATGATGTTTTCTGAAATCAAATTGATTATTCGAAAATACAATTGATGCTTCCTGAAATTGAACTGAGATTCTGAAATTCAACTCGCACTTTCTGAAATTCAGTTCACATTATGAAAATCAATGAGCCTTTCGAGTTTTTGATTTTTCATTTCATCATTTTATCGAGTTAGAAATTATTGAAAACGCTAAACTAAACTACAAAATTCAATCGATCAGACGCAGAAGAAGAGGCAGGAGGCTGTGTGACGTCAGTGCGCGAGTTATTCTCATTGGTCACTTTCAACCATGTCCGCGCCTTCCTAAACTTTAGCCAATCACATTACAAGAAGACATTGACGTCACAGCTGAGGAGCGTTTGAATTCACACATACTGAAATCATGACTTCAATATTGAATAATGAATCAGTTTACGGTGGAAAAATGGTTAATACTATTTTATGAACTACACTCCATTACGTCACGTGAAAAAAAATAGCATATTTTAAGATGCTGGAAATAGGTACCCATGCATTGACGCTTTCTGAAATGAACTTGACCTTTGTTGAAATACAAATGGAAAAGGTGTAGATTGAAATTAAGAAATTTCAATATATCCACTCAAAAACTTTGGGTACTTCCTCTTATACCACCGTCCTCTTTCAGGTTCTGC
This sequence comes from Chrysolina haemoptera, assembly GCA_958298965.1. Lineage (NCBI taxonomy): Eukaryota > Metazoa > Arthropoda > Insecta > Coleoptera > Chrysomelidae > Chrysolina > Chrysolina haemoptera. The sequence goes on from OY282587.1 coordinate 11,961,326, forward strand.
AACAACCAGGTCCGACGCTGCACCTGCTTGGCACCCCGACGAGCCCCTACAACCAACCGCAACCCACCAGTCCCCAGCAAGCAGCTCCCCACTACCACCAGCAACCTCCCCAGCAGCCCATCCACCACCCGCACCACAACAACAACAACCAGTACAAATACAACAACGTCGCCCCAGGTCCCGCCCCCGGAAACGCCCTCTACCCCATGCCCTCGCGGCTGATGTACGTCTCGCCCCTGACGCCGCCCAGTTCCGAGCCCGGTTCGCCCGGCGGCGCGCTGCCGAGGAGGACGCCGCCGCCACCCTACCCCGCCCCCGGATGCCCCCACCAGACGCCGGCGGCGGCGGTGCCGCGGTTATCCACAGGGGTTAAGTATAATAGGAGGAATAATCCGGAGCTGGAGAAGAGGCGAATACACCATTGTGATTTTATAGGTTGGTTAACATATACATTACTATTTCTAAACATGATTATTACATTTTTGACTTATCAAATGAGGTATACACTCATTGGTTGACTCACTTCGTGAGGTTAAGTCTAAGGCAGAAGTTCGCCTAACAAACTTTCTTTTCTTGCCACTGGCACTAATACTTACTACTATTTTCCAATTTTACCCAATATCGAATGATGCAAGTTAAATATTCTAAAACTATCCATATTGCAAAAGTGACCCTGAAAGTGAGGATTGTGAAAACTTTAACAATGAATATTGTCAAAAATCACCACATTTTTGGCACGTTCCTCCACTACCGCTACTCGACTCTGCCTCGAGCGCACTTTATTTCAAGCGTTTGTAGCAACTTTCAGTGACATTTTAAACACATTTCCCACATCGTCGGCTACATTGATATTTGTTGGAATCCATCGGTATTTTCAGGAATGAACTGTACCCTGTTTGAAACAAATTGTTTGTATTTCCTCATATCAAATTTAATCCAACACAAAACAATTGTAGAATCGGGCATTCTTTTACATACTTAGCCAATTTACATCACTGCTGCCTGTAATTCTAACTTAGGTATAGAGATTTTCTTCAGAAGTGATTCTCGATATTTCGAGTTGACAAAAGAAACTCTTAAGTATATGCTCTAGGAATATTCCAAGAATAACATATTGGTACTGATAAATTAGAAATATCTTTCAATTCATCCATAATCCAGTAACGACAGACCAACTCGAGCAAAAAGTAAAGAATGAATTGTAGCACTCTGAATGTATTATTAGAAAAAATTTCATGCTCGCGCTAACCCTTGTATTTTGATCAAAAACTGATATTTTCATTACTTCCAGGATTGAGAATTATGAAAATAATCCTTGTAAAAATTGATACAGGAGAAATCAGCCTTGAATCAAGGATTACTGTAATACAAAAATCCCCAAAAAGGAAAAATACGAATGTTCGCTGTGTTGGGGTATCTTCCTATCGAAAGTATTGGGTAATGACTGAAGTAGCCTAATAGTTGAATGAGTTTTGAAGAAATCAAAACAATTTGCAAAAGAACTAACGACAGGACCGTAATTAAAAATTGTTGTCACTGATGATGCGAGTTATTTTATATGAAACGCTATAAAAATGTCAACTGTGATATACCACTGAATTGTGATTTCATCGCTTTATCAATATTTGTGATCAAATAGACAGGTCCGTATTTGAAAAAAATTGTTGATGGTGGCCGTGTTGACACGAAACGTTTAATTAAAATTGTATCATTACGTAGTTCTAGTACATTTTGAATACAATAAAACTTTCCTCTTTAATTTTTTTATATTTTCTGAAATAACCGTTATATTTGTAAAAAAACCGAAAACAGCATTTTTAGTTTTCCCTGTATAAGTCGGGAAAGGCGAGAGTCCCCGTAGATTTTTTCTGACCAATGTACTGCTCACCACAATAGTTAGATTTTTTCCCATTTAATCGTCTTTGTATCTATTACGGTTTAGAATATAACAATGTTACCACATGATAAAAGAAACGGCCTGTATATATATATATATGTATATATATGTATATATATATATATATATATATATATATGCAGGAAATGAATAAGCGATTATTTTCAACATTTAGTGAAGAGAATGCCGATTTTATGGGTAAGTTGAAAATGCGACAGGAGTTAAACAAAGTTTTTATTTTTTGGCATGTATAAGTGGGACCTGTCACACTACTTTAAAATTGTTGCATATAGCCCAAAGAGGGGTCGCTGCTTCAGTATAATAATTCCATATTTACTAAATTATTCATGATTTTCGGATCATCCGCGAACATCTCCATGAAGTGCGACAAAACACATTTTAGGTACTCAAATACTCATACATATTATATTTGCATGAGAAGGTAGGAGTCTTCAGAAACGATATGAGCTTTTCCTTTTCGTTCTCCGATCATTTTTAGCAGAGCTATGACTAATCAAATATTCGGCTCCGCCAGAACTTTCAGCGGCGGTTAAGGGTGAACCTGAAATTCAATCACGTTTTCTGAGAAAATGAGCGCATTTCATAAGAAATTACTGGGAATAATTATTGTGGAAAATTGAATTGTTTTCCACCCTGTTGAGTTGTTTTTCCGATAAATCATATACTTTCCAAGATTACAGCAATTTTATAGATTTATATATTTTTAAACAAAAAAAATATGTTCCACCCCTGGAATTCAAAACCCAATCGTACTGGATTACCAACCAAATTTTACAACTTTTGTTTTGTTTTGGGAAACCTAGCGGATCAAAAATTGTCATGATTTTTTTTTCAAAATTTGCCGGCAGTTTCGAATTTGTAGAAGAGAATTCTGCTAACTCAGTCAATAGTATTTCTTTCGGGAGCTTCATCATCACCATTTTTCAATTCAAAAGCCATTTATAAATTTCAAACCTCCTCGTTTTTGAAATTCGGTGACCTGCTGAATTAATTTCAGTGCTTCTTATTCAGTCACAGCCGTCGAAATTATCATCCACGTAATGTTTATTAACAATGGCATTACAAGCTTCTGGATACCCCTTCTTGAAATCATTAGCATTCAGGTTCTTCACATATATTGGGTAAGCAGAACGAACAACTTGCCCCAAAAGTCATAACCTGCATTTCCAACACAGATGTTTCGTGAATCCTGTCGTCTGAGATGTCCTATCTTCCTCTCCAATGAGTACTTGATGGAAAACCTACCCCGCGCTGTCGAAATATCCATAACACCTTCAGTAATAGCATCAAAAGGTCAGGGGTGGGATTCTGTTTACCATAGAATTCTATTGTCGACAGTTTCGTCTCTTTCTCTCCCATGAAGTCAACCGTAATGTCATCTCACTTTTTCTATCGACAATAGAATTCTATAGCACACAGAATCCCACCCCAGGCCCTTGAAGAAGCATATCTCAAGCTCAAACCGTCATAGTATAGCGTTAGCCTGGTGGTGAAAAACGATTTCCATAATATACCGATTCTACAGATTTTTTTCTCTATTATTTATTTCTTTTAGTAACATAAAAATTACTATGATATATTTTTGTTCATGTACCTACCATGAATACTGAAGTTTTTGATGTTCTTTATGTCTACGAAGTCAAATATGATATAGTTTGTCAGGACAGAATAAAACTGTTTCTGTGAATTGGCAACATTTTCCACTAACTGCATGATGTACTTTTAGATGCACACCTCGCACTCTTCGACAATTATCATTCAAGTCCTATACCATTGGGTTTTTCCATTGGTTCATTAAGTATTCTATTGGAAATGACAATTTGTGAATCCGCGTGATCTATATATAAATGTAGGTGGAATAATGACTAACATGCCCTTTTGTCATCACTTACTCGTTTACTTTAATGCAATGTTTATTCAAATTTCAGCAATAACTCATCATTTCATTACAATTACCATCATACATTATTCGCGATGGAACTTTTGTCTGACATTAATAATCAAGATGGGTCCGAGAATGACATTCATTCACATAAATCATAATAATTGTTTCTGAAAGATAAAAAACCGTGTTCCAATAATGATCCTTTCTTATTATGTAAAACCAATTGCAATTTCATGAAATGAAGTGCATTACAATAACTACATCCTACAGTTACTGCAAAACAATCGAAGGTATCATTTGTGAAAGAGACAAATTAATGCAAATGTGTCATTTGTATGCAGAGGAATTCAAAACGCTTATTTCGCAATATCTATATTTAAGAAAATATGCGCTGAAAATATGTTTATAGTGTGACCCCGTGAAGATATGCAAGAACATTCCTTTGCTTTCCATTATTACCAGAAAATAATGGGTTTAAAAATAGCGTGTTGGATAATATAACTATTGAAAGCCGGTTTAGTTAACATATAATAATCGTATTGATATTTGAATCGTAATTCCTTCACATCAACATGAGCAAATCGAGAAAGGATTAATCTTGAAAATGATTTCATTCAATATTGGACATGATTTAGAAAGTTGTGTTTTTCAGACTAAGTGAATCCACTTGTATAAGAATCAACATTTAGTTAATAAATGATGTCCATCTAATTAGTATCTTCGGATATACGGATCTGACTAAGTGAATCTGCTTGAATTTTTTTATAATAATAATAATATATAGTTTATTTAGTAATAATCAATTTCATAAAATGGTACATATAAATTCGAACATCCAATAAACCGGTGGTTTCACTAAGGCTATTATTAGCCTATTTGTGAGATTTTTGATTTATTTAATTCCAGTTTTTTTTTTATATTCTTATCAAGACTATCTAATAGATAATATTGTAGATTTATGAATAAAAATTAATATATAACATAATACAGTTAATATGGAGTAAAACAGTAAAAAGTAAAAAGTAGTTTAAATTTTAGATAACATTCAGACAAATTTATATACAAACATCGAGTCTCATTAAAATCATAATCAAAATTATGGATAAATATAAGTTAGAAAATTTCAATGTGAAATACCGATATAATCATGTGTGAAATATGCTTTTTCACAGTAAATGCAGTAAAACAGTAAAAAGTGCCTATATATATTAGACTCAATGTATAAAGATAATTTTGGATAAAATGTGTTAAAAACAGAGGCATAATTATGGTTTAAATTTTTGATAAAATTAATTTAGTTTTTTCGAAGTTTATTATTGTTAGTAAATGATGGTCCATCAAATTTTTTTTAAGATATAAGTTTTTTCCAACTATTAGCTTGATAAAGAATGGCTGTATCATCAGCAAAATGTATTATCATGTCATTTATTTTAAATAAGCTATTCATATAAATGGTAAACAACAGATCCTAGTACGGTCCCTTGAGGTACTCCAAACTTTACCTCCACTGCATCACTCAGACAATTTTTGATTTTGTCTATTAGATACGTAGCTTCAGCACATTCTCATTCTCATTAGCACATTCCCTCTCAGACCGATATCTTCTAAGGCTTCCACTAACTGCGGATGGCTTACCGTATCGAAGGGTTTCTCTAAATCTAAGAAAACGCACATTGTTGGTTTACTCTCCTCTAAAGCTTTATAAATATTAGAAACAAGAAACGAAATTGCATCTTCTGTACATTTATTCGGTTGAAATCCATATTGCCTGCACGAAATAATTTTTCTTTTCAGTTAGATAGTTACCTACTTTTAGTTTGATTGTTTTTTCGAGTATCTTTGTAACATTTGTAATAACTGAGCCTGGCCTATGATTCACCATTTGCGTTTTGTTTCCTTGTTTGAAAAGTGGTTCAATAATAGCTTCTTTTAGTATTGAAGGCCATTTTCTCGTCGGTATACTCTGGTTGATGAGTTTAATTGCAATCAACATTTAGTAAATAAAGAATGTCCATCTAATTAGTATCTTTGGATATAATTTGTACACATAATATTTAAAATAATGTATTTTGGTGAATTCATTTGCACAAATTTATCACTTTAACGAATGGTCTCTTAGAGTATTTTTATTTCATATCTTTCTTTTCTTTTCAGGTTGTTCAAAAGTGTACACGAAAAGCTCACATCTAAAGGCTCATCAAAGAATACATACAGGTGGGTGTCATTTAAGTAAGTTTAATCCTTTTCTTTTTGGATTTTTAATAAGTTCTATATTTAAATATAAGTTTTCTTTAATTTCAAGTGAATTGGTATAAATCACTTGAAATTAAAGAAATATCAATTAATATTTTTGGACAAAATATTTTCGTTGCTTAGAAGATTGGTTAAAAAATCAATATTTATTCAACTATTCACAAAATATGGTACTCAAAACTTCCAGAAAAGAAAAGTTTTCAAAGAGATAAAGAAATAATCAATGTATTTCCTTGATCCTTAAAGTATACGATTCTGAAATACCCTAAATACCTCATCGTAAACACCTTCTTCTTTGCCTATCATTCATTTAATACCTCAGTTTTAGTTTTATTTCTTCGGGTGTAATAATTATTGCAATATTGTTAAATTGTGAACGTTGAATAATTTTCTTTTCATTTTTTCTGCACAGCATTTTTCAAAAAGCATGTTATTCCAAAATGTAATGACAAGGAGATAATTCACTTTTACAATGACACTTAGAAGGTGTATATTCCAAATAATTGTTTATCAATGAATGCACTATTCTATACTCTATTTCAAGAAAAACGTAAAGTAAATTCTCAGAAATACATAGGCATATGCACACCAAATTAGTTTGTTTTTTGAGAATTATCTGTACGTTATCCATGAAATATACTTTATTCCATTATATCCAAATGAACAACTCAAAAAAATGCATCCATATGAGGCTAAAAGACAAACTTTAGTTGCTATTTTCCATCTTTCAAGATAGCATCTTGGGAAGTATTCATGTTGAAAAGGGAAACATTCTCCATTGATATTGAAAATTATAATTTTTTTTGTAATATCTGATAGAAAACAACTACTTCCCTAGATAAAGCCACGCTTGTATATTGAACTACATCTGATAGATATTGTAAAAAGACCCTAACTGAATATAAAAAATCTAAAAGTGAAAATTTACATTTTCATTCAGATAGTTGATTTTTTAATCACCTCTAGTTTTCAATGAAAATTTATATAAATAACTGAAACGTATCATGGGTATGGCATATTTTTTTTCAGTGAAAACTAGAGATAATTAAAAAATCAACTATCTGAATGAACATGCAAATTTTACTTTCAGATGTTTTACTTTCAATTAGGGTCTTTTCACAAAAGCAACCAGATGTAGTACTGTCCAGCGTGGCTTAGCCGGAGAAGTAGTTGTTTTTTGATAGATATTACAAAAAATCACATTTTTTTAATTTCATTTGAGAATGTTTCCCTTTTCAACCAAATTAGAGTAATTGAATCAAACTCAAAATATAATTTAATGTCCGCTTACATGACATACAACAACAATAGAGAACTATCGAAAAAATAATATATTTTCATATTATACAACAATATTAGCGTGAATATAATTAAAATAGAAACCAACCAAACACCAAAACAAAAGCTATAGCTTAGCTCCTGAATATGCTTACTTCGCAGTTTCTATTTCTTGAACAGGGGACCTCATGTCACTTCATGTGATTGACTTTATTTCATAATAACAGAACATTATCATTATCAGGTTTATATTGAAAAATATTCATTCAGAAATGGTTAACAGGTATTGAAACTAAGGTTATGAATTTTTATTTTGATGTAGCCAATGAGAGGACAGTATCACAGAAAACTGCTTGAACTTTAAAGCATTATTCTGAAATAGTAATCTCTTTGTTATCGACCTACATTTCTAACATCGATGTTCCTCTTCAGTCAAACTTTGCATTTACAAATTCTACTACAATGGAAAAGTGTATGGTTTTTGAATCTGAAGGTTCAAATCAAACCTGAATGAAACTTTTTTTTTGTTTAAAACTAGTTGTAAGAAAAGTAGTTTATGCACCTAGCATGTAATGGCTATTGATACAATCACTGAGGCTTGTGTTGTAACTTGCTTGAAAGCCATCATTACATGATCGTTGCATAATATATTATTTTGAATTTTGTTTGAACTGTTGGAAATAATCAAGGAATTTCATAATTTCAGGAGAGAAGCCTTACCAATGCCAGTGGCCTGAATGCGAATGGCGATTCGCCAGATCAGACGAACTCACGCGTCACTATAGAAAGCACACGGGGGCCAAACCATTCAAATGCGGAGTTTGTGAAAGATCGTTCGCTCGTTCCGACCATTTGGCATTACACAACAAGCGACACCTGCCGAAAACTTCAAAATGAGAATCGTACTACGTTTTATAAAAAAATTATTTATCACATCACACACACATTCCTTAACTTATGAAAACAAAAACGATCTCAACATTATTAAATCGTTATATTTTTTATGAACTTTTCCGAAATGGTTATACCTCATAATAATCACACTCTGCCTTTTGTGACTTAGAGGCCTTTTTTCAGTGTACTTAGAAAATTTTATAGAACATATCTCTTTCGTAGAATATTACCTTGCTTGAACTGCTCAATCGTGGATGTGATGCCTCCTCTTCTGTATGCTTAATCCATCCCTTGTTAACCTAAGCGAAATTGTTGTTGCACTTAACGGGTTTGAAAGCACATGAAGAAAAGTTAAGCAATCCTTGTGGAAATTTACCTCAATTATCGAATAAAGCTCAGAATTAAAAATACATATCTGTTCAATGTTTCGACAGTTTTAAACTTTTTTCTCAAATTAGCATTCCCTACACAGAATAAAATTAAACACATATTATTGACTTCGCATCTAAAATAAGTTAGTGGAATTACTGAACAAAAAAACAACATATCCTGTGATTGCTGTTTGAATTGAACAATATTCTATTATAAAAACAATTTTACCAATGTCTGTCAATGACATTCAATACTTGCCGCAGTATTACCTAGGAAAGTAACATCTTACCTTGCAAGATTACTGTACTAATAGTACAGTCGCTGAGGTAAATTATTCATTATATCTATCCAATAAATCGGCATGTAAATTTTTCTTCACAAACTCTTAGTAGAGTTCCCATAAATAATGAAACCACAATAACCTCTTTTGGAGGGACATGGCTCCACCCCCTGAAAAACCACCAGATTGGTAAAAAAATACTGTTTTCAACTGTAACTTATCGACCTTGAAAATATCGAAAAAGTATCACCTACAAGAAAGCCTTATCAATGATGAAAGTTTGTCGATTTCCAATATGGATTTACGGCAAGTTAGTATGAAAAGTAAAATTGAATTTCGAAGGTCATAAAAAAATACTTGTAGTCCTTTCAATTTTTGATGGTCATAGGTATGTTCAAGTACATAATTGAACATAATTAGTGTAATTAGCCACTGATTTTTGGGTTCATGATTGTATATATTTCTACGAAAAATAAAAGTCAGTTTCATGTTCAAAAGGTAAAAAATAAAAATATTTCTCGTGAAAAAATTACCAGCATCTTGAAATTATTCAAGATCTGATAGACGAAAGTGCCATAGTAACGTCCGCCGTCAAACTGACCAAAGCAACGTTACAAAACTGGCGTCCGAGCAGGGACTGTTTTTATAGTGTACAAGGACTACTGACAGCCTAAGTACAAGAAAAACAGATTTTGAAGGAGACTTACTATTTCGCCGTTTTGGACTACCGAAACTGATTGGAAACACTTCTGTTTCCAAAAAGTGTTTTTTACAAAATACACATTTCTTTCACAAGCACTGACCAACTCCACAGAATGGGAGATTATTGAAAGCAGTGACATTTGGTGCTGGATAATGAGCCGTGATTCGCAGGTGAGCTATCTGTCAAATGGTTCAAGTTCTTGAACAGATCCGACTTGAATTGTTGGCTTAGTAAGTGATAACCCTCAGTGGCACGCCAAACTAATACTACACCAAATTGATTTTTTCTATTTTCGTGTTTTTTACGTTTTGTGCATCAAACTAATATCATTCAAGTATAAATGGCAGACTTATTATATTAAGACCTTTATTTTTCATAGGGCTGTATACAGTTATGAACAATAAATATCAGTGGATAATAAGGTTTATTATGTTTTATTTTATTATACAAGTTATACATACCTGTATGACCATTAAAAATGCAACTATTTTTAATCACCTTCAAAACACAATTCGATTTGTCATCCTAGTGTAGTTTCAGCAATCAGCTTTTAATGATAGGCCACTCCCGAAGAAATTTAAATGAACAAATTCGCGCGCAAATCCGTATTGGGAACCTGGCCAAAATTTAGACAGCGTAGACAGAAAAATTATTAGAGAACTTTAGGAAATTTATCATGCTTTCTGTAATAAATACTTTTTTCGTCGACCTCTACAAAAAAATTACATTTTACGTACCTACTCATTTCCGGACGATAAATCGACTATTTTTGAAGGAAAGTACTTTTCGTCCGCAAACACTTTTCGTCCGGAAACGCTCACTATGTCGTATCATAGTGACCACAGCGGACGAAAAGCGTTTGCGGACAAAAAATGTTTGCGGACGAAAAATGTCTGCGGACGAAAATCAGTAGGTATAATTTGTCGACAAAAAAATGTAATGTGCACCTCGGCAAAACACTGTCTATTGTCTCGCCTGCTTGCTAGGCTCGACTACAATAGACAGTTTTTCGTCCTTGGTACATAAATAACTATTTTCGACAACCGCATACCAAAGTAGCCTTTGGCGCGTTCAAATTTTAACGCAAAGTTAATGTTTTCAGAGGAATGTCATTAAGTGACAGCATTTTCGCTCTAAAGCTACACAATTGAGAAAACGCTCGCTTATTCGGATGTTTCCGATTTGCCGGCGTGTATATTATGAATAACGTAACTTAATACTGTAAAGGAATCCCTATAGAATACTGAATAGAATTTCTGCCCATCACGCCGGCGATGGAGTTCAAATGTTGGACTAACATTTCTTTATGTCGGAGATATGAATTGTATTGCCAGCAATTTGGATACCGACTTTGGCTATATCTATATTATTATTAGGTAATAATGTATGATCAATAAAGTATCAAGTGTTTTTTCTGTAGCTGAGGTCGAAAAAAGTTGTGTGTAATTCGAGCACAAAGTGTAATTACCGCTCTCCAAACTCTTCGTCGAGCGGAAATCCATCACTTTGGGCTCTAAATACACCATTAGCTATTTTTTGATATTTTCAACGGTTAACGAATTATAGGCAAAATCAGGTTTTTTCAAACTTGGGGTGTTTTTTTGGGAAGAGGGAGAAGCCATGTCACCCCACGACGGATTTTTGTGGTTTTGTGATGAATGGGGCCTCTGCTAATAGTTTATGAAGGAAAATTTCTATGAAGAATTTTTGTGTAGGAAATAAGTGAATGTTATCGAATCATTGATTATATTTATGAGATGAAATTCCATGTTGCACACATTTTCATTTTTGGGCCGTTCAGATATTAGTTAATATTGTGATTTTTTATAAAAAAATATTCCAGTTTATCAGTTTGATATTCTAGCTAATCTAAGGCAGCTTCAAAAAATGTAAGCAAATGAATATCGAACTGCGAGACCAAAACATCACATTGTTGTTTCTAAAAATATTATATGATGTTATCTTTTATTTTTGTAAAATAACTAATTTAATTTTTGGTTGTGAAATATGTTTGTTGTATATTTTCCGAAAAAAATTGCACTGTTGTAATTAATTTTAATTATTCTTGTGTATATTTTTCCCAATTTTAAGTATTATTACAGCATTGCCATGATTTTTTACCCAGATATGTGATTTGTTAGATTGTAATAGGAATTCGTTCCAAAATGTGTTTTAGAAAAAAGTGAAGGATTTTTCCAAACATTTTTTTGACTTTTCACCTAGGAATAGTTTGATACCAAAACGTGAAAAGTTACAAAAATGTTGGGCATTGCCTTTGTCTGATATAAAAGGTGGAGAATACAATTTCTGAGAGACTTGATGGGAAATTTGGATAATACTGTTTGTTTCGAGAAGTGGTGGCAATTGGTTGGAACAGGGTCAACCAAGAAATGAATTCAAAAAGATATTTTTTGTTAACAATTATAAATTAAAGCACTCTTAGCATAAGCGGTGAAATGAATGAAATTCATCCTGTCACCTTCAATATGATTGGAAACATGCAAATTGACACTTCACTTCAAGTGAATGGATTTCAATTTGCAGAGCTTAGCATGATTCAAACATGTGTGATTCCCAACTTTCCTCAAATATATATGGCATGTGCCATGAAAATTGATATTTTCCTTGCTCTCTTTTTTTTTCAGCCAGTTTTACAAGTGTACTTTGTATGTACTAGTTTCTACCCACCGTCATATACGATGTTCGTTATATGAAAGTTACCAAATATGTACACTGAATGTTGATTTTGTACATAGGAACAAAGCAAACTGACTAGGTCCTAGTCAAGTAACATTGATATTTGTAATTACATGTAAGTTTGGAAACTGCTATCGTGCATATCTTATGTATTTATATCTTTATTCTAGGTATTATATAGAGAGCAGACACAAAACTACTTTTATTAACATAATTTGTACTTTATATTTTATTTATATGAATATAGAGCAAGCTAGAGTACACATACATGTAGTTAGACATTGTTTTTATTTTTTAATTTTGTATAATTTTAATTTTAATACAGTTTTATTTTTACCAGATTGGTCTTTTCATTTCACTCAAACTATAGAACAAATTTAATATCTAGTTAAGGTATCAGTTGTACTTGATCTGGTTAGGATAAACAGGCTGTAAATCCCATAAATATTCAATGTATGAAAGAATATAAGCCTGTCAGACAAATGTAAATAAAACATTTACTTATCAAACTCATTACACCAAATTTCGTGCAACTGATGAATGTATGACAAAACAAACATGTTCAAAATAATTATTTGTTTCATTTAAAATTAGGCAAGTATGGTGTGATTACCCACTGTTGTCCATCACTTTTTTTATTACAAAATAAGCGTTCCTTCCAATATGCAGGGTGATTAGTTTTTAATTGTGACAATCAGTCGACATTTTTTCCAATGTATACACTGAGTATTTTTTTGTCTATAGAAGAGGGCGTGAATAGGTTAGATGAGGTTAGGTAATTTTAACAAGGATATTTACAAAAAAAATAAGAACTTGAACTAACAACAATTAACTTCCATATAATTGCGATTTCAATAACATAATATAACTGAAATATCTGGCATGTTTTAAAGGTATGACGACTTAATATTATCCTATATATTTATATACAGTATGTTGCAATTTGCTAAGCCCCACCCCTCTATTTCTGTGGATTTTAGAAAATTGAATTATTTTTTTATTCCAGTATAAAATTTTCGAAATGCTCTTCGTTCTCAGGTTAAGAAGTTTTATCAATCACCTTTTCACAACCTACTACGATCACAGAATGCATGCGAAGTATCAAGAAAACGTTTTTAAAGCAAAATTTTGGTTGGAGTGTTTGATTCGGACCAGTGTCAAATAACTCCATGCAAAATCTCAACTAGATATCTTTTTCGGAAAAAGAAATCTTTCAAGTCACCCTTCATTAAACATTTTGCGTGAATTGGAATTAATTGAGGTAAGGGGGCAGGATCAGACAATCTGTTCACTGATTGTAATTAAAAACAGATCATTTCCACACAAATTATGAAGACAGGTAATAAAAATGAAGCAGATGAAAAACTGAGACATCAACAATTTTAAATCTTTGAATGTTCTATTTATCCCCCTTCAATCTCTATAAATTTTTCGTACCTTCTGTGCTAGTTATGTCCAACTCTTCGCAGTTCTCCTGGTGATATTTCTCTGCACACTGCCACAATTCTTCATCGCAACTCTTCTTTAGTCCTTGGTCTAGATTTATAAACCTTCTGTTCAATATTTTCCCAAAAGTAGAGATCCAGAGGGGTTAGATCGGGCGAACGCGGTGGCAAATGAAATTTTTATTCAACCATCTACCATATTTGTACATTACCAGGATTATAGATTGAAGCACCATCCAATTGAAAAATTATAGTGTTACCAACATTTATGGGTATGTCTCATAATTGGTTTTTCAAGAAATGAAACTACCCCATTTCTTGCAAATGTAGCTTCTTCTGTAAATAAAATGTTTTTGAGGAAGTTATTATAATTCAGAGATTTGAAGGAACGATGAATGCTGAAACTGTTCTGAATACCTTGAATAACCAATTATGGGACACTCTCGAATAAATCTCCATAAATGTTCGTATAACGTAATGCTAGTAACACACGAAGATGGTTGAATCAAAAGTTTTCACTGAAACAGATTGGTCGCAAGAGCACGTTAATTCATTGGCCGTTGCGTTCGCCTGATCTTACTCCTCTGGATTTCTACTTTTAGGGAAATAATAAACAGAAGGTTTATAAAACTAGACCAATGACTTACAAAGAAGAATTGTGATAGTTTGCAGAGAAATATCAGGAGAACTGAGAAGAGTTGAACATAACTTGTGCAGAAGGTGCGAAAAATTTATAGAAAATGAAAGAATATAGAACATTAAAAGATTTAAAATTGTTGGTGTCTCATTTTTTCATCTGATTCATTGATATAACCTGTTTTCATGTATGTTATTATTTGAAAATTATTAATTTGTGTTTAAGTAATGTGATTTTATTTACTATCAGTGAACTGATCATCTGATCCCGAACCCTTTCCTAAATTCATTCCAATTCACACAGAATTTTTCATAAAGAGTGACTTGAAAATATTCCTTTTTCGATTTTTCGAATATTCTGAGAGGTATATCGAACACCCCATAAAAGATATCATGTATGAAATTTCGCATGGAGTTATTTGAGGTTGGTCCGAATGGAAGGCCTTCACCAAAATTTTGCTAAAAAAATGCCTAATACATTTTCTTGATTTTTGTCATGCATTCTGTGGTAGTAGTAGGTTGTGAAAAGGTGATTGATAAAACTTTTTTGCCTGAGAAGAAAGAACATTTGAAGAAGAATATACTGGAATAAAAAAATAATTTAATTTTCTAAAATCTACAGGAATACAGTGATGGGGCTTAGCAAATTGCAATACACTGTATGTTTTGCATCAACTTAGGATTTTTTTAAGTTTATCTATATAGGTGTCTTTCCTGAAAAAACGCGATTTTACATAAATTAAAATTCATTTATTTCGATTCAAAGAATTCGAATTATTGGCGAAAGAATATTTTAAGAATACATTGAAAACCACATATCCACTCAAGAAGAGATTATGAAAAATAAACAAAAAAAAAACTCTGAATAAGTTGGAATAGTCCTCACAAGTTTTGAAGGAATATTTTTCGGTTTTGCTGCTTTTACTTTCGCTATTTAAATGACCGCAGTTCATATGTATGTAAGATTGCAAAACGAGCGAAGTTCGGTCGCCCAGGTACTTAGAGTTTATGGAAACAGCTGTTGAAGTTATTGTAGTACGACCCCGGACACCCTGCATATTGGATCGGACATTAACATTATGAACTTTAAAACCAAGCATTATGATATCTAAAAACAAATACAATAAGTATGGACATACATATAAGTAAAAATCAAATAATTCTTTATAAGTACACTTCATAAAATCGGGTGAAATATAAAAATAAATTTTCAGTTGGAAGTATTTAATGTTTATCTCAAAGATGTTGTTGGTATTTAATTGTGTCAGTATATGTGTGAGATGGTTACGAACTTTGATGTTCAGTTAATTTCTCCTCAACGTCCCCTATTGGTCTGACTGTGTAGGGTAGAAGGCTTTACTTTTATGAATTCCCAACAATATATAGAAATTCAGTTGAAAATTTTATCGCGGCTAACAAATATGACAACACATAATTTGTCTCAAAATTAAAAATTACTAAGGATTTTGCTCAAATGTAAGTAGTCCTTCATAAGGTAATTTTCTTGTCTATCAAAAATGATTATGAAATTACTTGATTTGTGTCAGGACAATTAAATATCAAAAATTAATGCCCCAGTATAATTTGTATCATTTCACAAATAAATCCCAGGTAGCACCTCATATTGGATGAAACATTATTTCATATTGGGCCAATATGGATATATTGTAAGAACTATATTACATTAGTGACATTGGTGGAATATTGGCTCATTCTGTTTGAATGCACATCGTTTCATATAATATTGGGTTAAAATTGGTTCAATAATTTTCTCCAATATCGATAAACCAATATTGCCTACATATTGTTTTCAGCATCTAGCATCAATATTGCGATTCCAATATTCCTCTTATATCGATTCTAGAATTAAAAAACAATATTGTATATCCAAGTTTGATAGAACATTGGTTGAATATCTCAAGAAATCATATTAATTCTATATTATAGTGTAGTAGGAATAGCGTTATAGAGGTTTAACTGATTGCAACAGAAATAATTCTTGTTGTAAATGATAGGTAACTGGCTCCTAATCAATATACTGAAAATATACATCCGTACTATTGCGTAAAATGTTTTTTTTAACGCCATCTTGGAAAAACAAAAAAAATTTGGAAATATGAAAAATCATGTGTGTTATCAAATTACATGAAATTTTATGGTGAAAAATAATAAAGCATTAGTTTTTAAAAGTAAAATGTATTTATAAATGAATGTGGGATGGGGTATATGATGATGAAATCATACCTATATCCTGGATTTCCACGTTAAATGCTTGAAGTGAGATACTCACCTTACATTACATCTGTACAGATCGCTGTGAGACTGATTTTGTTTTTAATTTTTTTTAGGTATATACAGTGATCGCCAAAAAGTTTACTATTAGACTACTTGAAAAAAAAATCTAGGAAAAAGTTTGCGCATGTTCGATAACATAAAAAGCGATTTTGACACATGTTACATGGTCGTTGGTATGGCGGCAGAGTGAAAAAAAAATGCTGTGAAAGGACAAAAAGTTGGGTAAAAGGGAAAGATATCAAAAAAAGGCATTTGAAAACAGTGCTTGGAATTCAATTCGATAAAATCGTAAAACGCTCTGACACGATTATCATCTCATTTTGATTATAATTTGGAAAACACTATGTTTTTGGAGTGTCATGTCATTACAATGGTCGTGGAATTCTGATATAACTGTTAGATACGAACCAATGTAAGAGTCAGTGTTAAGACAAAATCCAATTTTTCAAATTTAATGCTCTCTGGTGTGAAGAAAATGAGAAAGTTTTGTCATTATCACTAAAATACAAATGTTTTAGTATAGTCCAGCTATTCAGAAAAAAAATATATTTTCTGTGATAGGAAAATATAAAATACCTTTTTTCATTTTCCTTGCATTATCACTTCAAAAGTTTTTTTCCATATTAAATTGAATTCAAAGGAAGTTTTCAAATAAACTTTCGATATCTTGCCATTTTACCCAACCATTTGTATTTTCATAGTATTTTTTTCAGTTTGCAGTCATAACAGCGATCACATGGCATATGTCAAAATCGATTTTTAGGTTATTGGACATGCACAAAATTTTGCCCAGAATTTTTTTTCCAATAATTTAATAACAAACTTTTCTCCCATATGGTACGTGCATACATATGGCGGTCACTGTACATTTTACTTTTAAAAACCAATGTTATATTATTTTTCACCAAGAAATTTCCTGTAATATGAACCACATATGATTTTTCATATCTTCAATTTTTTTATATTTTTTTCAAGATGACGGCCAAAAAAAATGCATTTTGTGTAATAGTACGGATGTATATTTTCAGTATGCTGTATGTTATATTACCTATCGTTTACAACAAGAATTGTTTCCATTATTACCATTATTAAATATTTGCTGAAAATTCAACAAAAAATATTGAAATGAATTATAATCATAACTGAATGAGAAAGAGGAAGGTCAGCCAAATACTAAGAAAATATATTAAATAAGGCTAATCACAATTTGTTTACAAGAAAATGTACTTAATGGTTAATTGAAGGAAAAATATAATTGTAGAAGTTCCGAGTTATTCGCCATTTTTTTTTTTTTTTTTTGGGATATTTCATCAATGTTTCTAAGGCCACATATTCACTTTTTACCAATATATCCAAATGATATTGTACCAATATCGCTAAATGTTTTGAGGCCAATATTGCTTTCATAATATTTCAACAATATTATTTGTATAATGTCCAAGTCATATTAGACCATTATCGCAAAATATTTATTATTTTATCCCTCCAATATTACGTTTGATTATTTTGCCAATATTTTCATATTACTGTACCAATATCATCCCAATGAGAGTATGCTACAGGGATATTGTACCAATATGGCTTCATGTTTTAAGGCCAATCCAAATTCCTTTGAGAATATTTCACCAATATTATTTTTAAAATATTGGATCAATATCACGAAATGTTCACTTTTTTCCTGGCCAATATTGTCATTTGAATATTTTGCAAAAATATTCTGACAAAATTGTCCCAATACCAAGCTATTCAATTAATCCATCTTCCTCGTTTTCTCTGTACCAAGTCCCACAGGTACTAGCATGTGTACCTTTGTGTTTTGCAAGATTTCCTATGCACGAAAATCTCCACCCACAACATTTACATGAATAGGGTTTTATTCCTGTATGCAGGGTACTATGTGTTATCAAACTGTCTCGATATGCAAAAGCACTCGGACAGAAAAGACAGGTGTATGGTTTTTCACCAGTGTGAGATCTTTCATGAACCTTGAGCTGCCCCTTCCAATGAAAGGTCTTACCACAAAACTTACAAGACAATTTCTTCTCTGAATTATGGATACGCATATGGGCCTTTTGAGTGTGATGAGTCGAGAATTGTTTGTGGCAGATATTACACTGGAATTGTGAAATCGTACCGCAATTGGTACTCTCATGAGTTGTTAAGAGGACTTTTTGTTTGAAACCTTTACCGCATTTGTCACAGATGTAGGTGAATGTCTTGCGTGGAATTCCTTTATGGAAATGTTGCTGGTGTAACTTGAGAGAATCCACCTTTGAAAACATTTTGTCGCCGCAGTCATGGCAAGCTGAAAAAAATTGAAAAACCACAACATAAAACCATGTCATAAAAGTATATGAATATAAGAATTAGGTAACTCAATAAATGAATTTTTAAGATATTATCGAACTTTGGGAATGGTATTGGGAAAAGTAAATAAAACTATATTACTTAGTATCAAAATTGATGATGAATTGGAGGTTGGCTAGAACTGCAGCGGTATTTACATTTACATTTTCATCAATTCCTAAAATGTCTGACAGCCTAATATATGATGGGTTGTTGTGAACGTGTAGAGAGCTGCTCATTGTGAGAAAACTCAAACTGTTTTGGCAAAAACAAAGACGTAAATCGTGGAAAATGTTTTTCCTTTATAAGTTTCCACTGATTCACGGTGAAAGAATAAATGTATTATCTCACCTAGTATGTCCACGTGGGCAATTTGTTGATGATCCTTGACTTCTTGTTTCGTTTCAAAAGTCATTTTGCAACAGCTACACTTGTGTGGAAATTGTCTATAGCCTTCATGTTCATTATCCTTATGCATCTGTTCATGCTTGAACAACAATCTAGAATTGTTGTATCCTTTATTACAATATTTACAATTTGTAAAATCACCTCGATCTGAAACGAATATTAATTTCTTGAACTCACAAAATCTAGTAGTCTTTAACCTATTGAGTCAAAGTGTAATTTGATTCAATAACGTGCATTCTTTTACTATCATTATTTAATACTCTTCACTTGGACAATATAATATAAGAATGGCTAAAGCTTATAATAACAATTTTTATCGTCAGAACTTCACAGAAATACTAGAAGATTGTAAAAAAGTAACTACTAACCAACTCTTTGTTCTCTTGCAAAATTGTCCACCTCTTTGAGCTCACTGCCTCCCTTTCTTTTCAGAAACTTTTTTTTTAAAGATGGTTTTTGAATAAATATGCGGATATCACTGTTTTTATCTGGAGCATGTTTATCAAAATCACTCTCTCTGTGGCTGCAATCAGTAGTGGCCTTTTCCAAAAAGGTCGGATCTTTATTGGTGACATCTAATTCTACTATCTCCCCTGGTAGATCAGTATTCTCTGATACTTGAAACTTTTCCGGTGGCACAGTCTTCTGCGGTGACTCAGTCCTCTCCGGTGACGCAGTCCTCTCCGGTGACGCAGTCCTCTCCGGTGGCTCAGTCCTCTCCGGTTGCTCAGTCTTCTCTGAAGGCTTAGTCTTCCCTGGAGGCTCAGTCTTCTTCGGAGGTTCAGTATTCTCAAGATCCTGTGTTACAGACATACTTGAAAATCTGGTTTAACCAAGTGATATTATTTATTTATTCATATAGATTTTGAGACATCCAACAACAAGATAGGATGTGAGAGAAATATTTCACTGAATACAACTACTTCCCTGGCTGGGAAGGGTATTTAGACATAGTTATAATTACTCAAGTCAAACCATAACCGAATAAAATCAAAATTAAGAATAGAATAAAATAGAAGATATTTATTTTTACTACGATACAAACAGGTAAAGCTCTGTTACATGTTCACAGTGAAATATAAACAGTGCTAGTCCAATATTAAATATATCCTGTATCCCAGTCTGAACAATAAAATTCAGTTTTAAATTATCATATATCCTAGCATTTAAAATATCCACATCACAAATTTTGTTGAAAATGTTAGTTAGTATTCCTTAAGCATTGATTGAGAAGGCCGTTGAAATTATCTGTATAAAATAATACATCACGTTTCCTTACGGAAATGTTTGGAACAAAAAGTGGTATATTTGAAAGAATTTCAGGTATATTTAATTGTCCGTTAAAAACCTTGATGATGAATACTATATCATTTAGGATTCATCAATGGGATATAGGTGTGTATTCACTAGAACATTCGTTCCGCATGATCACCGAATGAGCACCGAACGAGCAAATGCTCGGATAGTGTGGACGCTGTTTTTCCCTTATAAAAAACATTTCAAAAATTTCTTTTGAACTTTTTCCATAATTTCAGAGTGTAGAATTATATTGGGATTCCAAATGGTTGATGCATATTCAAGTTTAAATCTTACTTATGCATTATATAGAAGGAACCAGTAGACTGTTCCATTTTAATTTGTTAGTATTTCCTAGCATACACCCTAGATTTCTATTGGCCTCTTCAATACAAATTAAGTGAAGTGTTGAAAATAATTCCAAGATCCTTAATTTCTTCCAGTCTCTGTTATTTTCATATGATGATACTAAATAATTTCTTTTTGTAGTGAAAGTGACTACCTTACATTTTCCCTTATTTATTTGTAAATCGTTCATGAAGCAGAACTCGACAAAACAGTTCGCTATTGGCTATAGGATCCCTATAGACATTTAGATCATATGCATATATTTAAAATTTAGAGGTATCAATATATCTGTCATATCATTTACAAAGAGGTCAAAAAGTAATGGGCCTAGTATTGATCCTTGGGGAACTCCTGATATTGAGGTAAATCTTTCGAAGAAGTTGTTGTATTGGACATATTGAACCCTGTTTTACTGACAAGGATTTTGTGATTGACATTATCAAAAGACTGCTAGGTCCTTCTATATCACATCTACCTGCAAGTGGGACTGAATATGTGCAGATTCATCATCAAAGAATATGGATAAGTTTGTTAGTGTCGATTTTTGCTTAGAAAGCTATGTTGTTGTGGTATAATGATTAGTTCTACTAGTATATATAAAAAATTCCTAAAACTCTACCATGTTCATTAAATAATATGAAGAAATTCCTGAAACTAGTGAAAACATAGATTTACTAAAGAAAAACTTTCACCTTTGAAACTTTGGATAGACATACTCATAACAGTTCTGTTTGGGATAGAATTGTATAAATCCGCATCAAACGTAATTGGTGATCTTTTGGAAAGACAATCTTTTATGATCTTTCAAACAATTTTGCCTGGGTATCCCCCCGTATTCTCATAAAAAAGCTCAAGTATTGCAACTGCAGCTGAAACTGTTTGAGTTCTTAAAATCCTACTTGAAAAATATGTGTTTTAACAGTAACTGTTTTGCAGTGTATCACCTGATACATACTGGGATCAAGTCTGTTCACTATATATGTTAACAATATTAATTTCTGTAATTCTAGTGTCAACTTCGTTCTTGCAGATAACACTACAGTGGAAAAGATGCAGTTCATGGAGGAAACGTTGAGAGGTACTAGGTCAAAATGAATGAAACAAAAACATAGTTTTTTTGATTTTCTCTGAACTATATCTATATCATTTATGAAAAATATTTAAAGTGTTCATCTGTGTCTAGGTGTATCTACATCTTGACTTTAAACTATCTTGGAACTGTCTTATATATCAACAAACATCTAAAAGTTGCTAATAGCGTTTATTTGTTATGAAATCTAAAAATGTGTATTTCAAAACCAGTGCTGAAAACTGCATATCATACTGAAATTCAGGCTAAATTATCAACTTGGTTTGCAGGGAAAAGCAATCAGAAATCTTGGAGAGCTCGAAAATTAAGAAGACTGTAGATATAACTTTATTAAAAATGAAATATTGACGGTTACATCTCTGTATGATCTGCAATCATCTTACTTGTAATGGAGCAAACTTTCAAATTGAAAACCATAAAATGAATAGGACATCATTTGAAATAAATTATTATGGCCCAAAACTATTCAACTATCTTCCTCATGAAAGAAATCTCCAAGAATATTACATTGATTAAAACAATTTCTGATCATGAAGTCTAGCCTAAAGCCTGTAGGAAAAAGATATATGGAAAACATCACTTTTCCTATTCAAAGAAAACAAATCAATCTCGGAATTTCAAGAGAATCTATAACACTTTTGATAATTTCACACATAAATGTGAGATATATTCCGGGTATGAGTATTTGATATTCTTTCATACTCATAATTATCCCTGTCACAATTTAATCTCACCTTTGTATTATCAACTGTAACATTTGCATCAATGCCCTTTCCAATTTTCTCAATTTCCTGGTCCAACATAGCAAACTTTCTTTCCATTTCTTCTTTCATTTGAGCCCTTTTCAACTTAGAAGAGGCAGGTGTATTGATCTTCACCTTAATTTTTGTAGAAGGATTCTGAACTCTATGACTTGTCACTGGTATTGATCCACAGGTATCTATATGAGATCTTCTGTGCTTCAGCAGATTTCCCACACAGCTGAATGACCTGCCACAGCTCTCGCACTGGTAGGGCTTGACACCAGTGTGTACTGAAATGTGAGTTATCAAACTCTGGCGATGACAAAAACCTTTGCCACAATCCTAAAATTAAAATTTTTGAAAAGTAGTTATTGGGATTGGAAGAAATTAAAAATGGTGTTCTGAATCAATTCAGAATGAAATTTAATGAAGCAGACAAACGGCCATTTGCACGAATTGTAGTCAAGTTGTAGTGATGCAATTTCCTTGGCTTTGAATATTATTAGTTAATTGGTATATTTTATAGTTTTAGTAAAATTAAATATTGTTGTGAACAATTTATATTGTAATATATCTTTCCTGTGAACGCATAAAATAAATAAAATATAGTTAATCCTTAATAAGTTAAGCCATATTATAACTCCAGTTGGTGCAAATACCCGAAAATAACTTAAAATTAACTCAGAATTAAGTTCAGTACTTTTACGAAATGGATACTTACATCACAAACAAAAACCTTTTGTTTTGTATGTGTTCTTTCATGAATCTTCAACTGTCCCGAGGTAAGGAAGAGTTTGGCACAGAATCTGCACATAAATGTTATTTCTCCTTTATGTCTCTTTAAATGGGTGTATAAAGATCCTGGAGACATTAGTCTCTGTCCACATTCCTAGAAAAATCTCATTGTAACTAACTCTAATTGCACACATATTAAAATTAGTTACTTTACAAATAAAGTTTTTTTCGGTTCCGCATTTTGACTTGATGTGCAATGATAGCTCGGAACTCGTTCTAAAGGTTTTTCCACAAGAACTACACATGTGACATTCTATGATTTTTCCTTCGTGATCTTCACGAACATGCAACAAATATTCCTTTTCTGTGATGAAGGAGAAGTTAGGGCAAAGTCTGCATTTGTATTCTTTAACCTGCAACAAATAGCATGTTGTGGTATTGGTCTGAATATTTTATAGAAATAACAATTGCTTATTTGAAAAACAGATAGCACAAAATTGAAAATTTAGGATTTAACCTTAGGATGTTTTCCTTTGATATGCAATCGAAGTAAGCTGACACTCTCAAAACTTTTACTACATTCATCACATATAGGATTGTGGGTTTTTACATGTTTTTCAAGTAATCCCAGTGTTTTGAATTTTTTCTTGCATGTTGGACATGTTTCCTGCTAAAAACAAAAATCTCATATTCAAAGTCCTACAGTTAATCAATACATTTTACATCAATTACTCCTCCTAATGAATGCATTTATATGTTTATTGGTTGAAGTTCACCTAAGAGCAGGATATGCAATTTAAAAAAGACAGTTTGCATATCCAAATCTTAACTTTAGATTTTCTAGTTTCAGGTTCAGCTGGCTTCAACATTAGGTCACAGAATATATATGTGGTTTTATATTCTGTGATTAGATCAAGTCTCAAATCGTAGAAATATTTTTATTTAATAGCTTTTAGCTTTTGCCTCATTCCTCTCTGTGGTCGTCTCAACTCTCAACCGCTCAACGCTCAACGTCACAACGTCGAACGTCCACTTCTCAAATTCCTCTGAGACTCCGATCCGAGCAAAGAGTAGAGTCGAGACAAAGAAATCGTTGGTCGAGATTTCAAACAAATAACAAAACTAGGAGACGACCTGGCTAGTTTCTCCGACGAGAAAAGGCCATAATTATAGAAGAAGAAGAACAAATAACAAATAGTCAAAACAAAATGTCAAAAATCAAAGGAAAAAGAGACGAGAAATTCTGGCTAATTTCTCCGACGAGAAAAGGCCATAATTATAGAAGAAGAAGAAGAGAAATTGTAGGGATACGTGGGGTTACGTCCCACCCCTGGGCTGCGTTCACTTACTCTGAGAGTAGACTAAGTAGAGTAATATTGGGGATTCAACATTAGATGCCAGCACCAAAGTGACAAAAATTGAACTTCTCTCGAGTACATTATGTCAACAGAAAAACAGAATATTCACTATCCAGAAATTCATTACTTATCAATAATGATTACAGGTTCAACAAAATGTACATAAACAATAGCCAAAATCTTGGGAATTTTGACGAAAAAAATAATTTCAATGTACTTATCTATAGTGTATGCTATAGAATTCTATTGTCGATAGAAAAAGTGAAATGCCATTATGGTTGAATTCATGGGAGAGAAAGAGACAAAACTGTTGACAATAGAATTCTATGGTACACCAGAATCCCACCCCTGGTTGGGATTCTGTGTGCTATAGAATTGTATTGTCGATAGAAAAAGTGAGATGACATTATGGTTGAACTCATGGGAGAGAAAGTGATAAAACTGTGGAAATAGAATTCTATGGTACACAGAATCCCACCACTAAACTATTCACAGCAATGAGAATGGGAATAAAACTTCAATCAAATTATTCTGGAAAATGGGTGCTACAAAACGATATAAATATCAAATTTTTCCATCAAAAAATACGCGCGGCAAACCAATATACATTCGTTTTCAATTCCTCGGTGAGTTGTGAGTCGATACCGCTCTTATACCGCTCTTATTTCTCTCTCTCTCTCTGTGTCTCTCTCTCAGTATATATATATATATATATATATATATATACAGTAGTGCTTGTCTAAAGTCTGTTCATCCCCCCTACTAATTTTTGAACCACCTGGTATATTGCAACGAAATTTGCAAGGCTCAAATAGGAGATAAAAACGTACTTTTTCATGAGAAAATTCCAGCTAAAAGTTCCAAAATGGCAGCTGAGCGCCATATTCAATCATCCTTTTAAATAGAACACCCGGTATATATCATTGCATGATCGGTTAGGGACGATCATAAGGAATCCAACAAAACCAAGTTTGATGCTATTTATTTATCATAGTGTCTGAATTCATCTACCGCAAAATACTCTTGCTCCATATACAAAATCATATGTATTGTATGTAAAAACATACAAATCTTTCTTTCGAATTCAAACTGATAACCATGGGAACCTTCCAAAAATATAGCATGCAAAATCAATGAAACTATAGGTCCCAACAAAATTTAGCTGTCGGTCATGTAAGAATAACAGAGAGATGGAAGTCGGTTTAACAATGTTCTGTCAAATGTCTCTGCTACGTAACTGATGTTTAGAATGTGATTTTTTTTCCTTTATTTTAGCGAATCTCATATTCAGTCAGACCACCTGTCAAATTTTTCAGATGTCAGTCAAACTCTAACGCTAACAGGATATTGATAAACAGGCCCTCAAGTCTGTTGAAATCACTAACTGGCATTCAGTTACATTTAATCAATCAATAAACACTTTGACTGAAAGCTCTGGTAGTCAATGTAAGGGCCAGTTTTTCAATATCCTATCCAACTCAGTATGACTGCCAACAAAATTTGACTGGTGATTAGTATAAATGTGACGTTTCCACAAATGAAGGAATAAGCTCACATTCTAGCCATCAGTCACGTAGGAGAGACATTTGACTGAATCTTGAAAAACTGGCCCAACAGGATAACTTTAGCTGAACCTTAGAAACCTGGCCCTGCCTGTCTGTGATAGAGACGACAATAAAATGTAAAAATGCAATAAAAGCGCCCTGTGATTGGTCTCTGTAATGCCGGAGAGTCGGAATGAGAGATAAGAAAAAGTTGAAAATGCGTGAATTTGTTCTTTTGCTCACGATTGACACACAAACCTAACCCGAGCATGCTAACCTAGCTCAAGGATAATGAACACAACTTGTACAGGATGGTCCAATCCCTATGTTGCAATGTAATCTCTCAATTGACGTCACCGTGACAGTTACCGTATGCTCTTGTATATCAATATCCATAGGCTGCTTTTTCACTTGACTAGGCAACCCATCAGTGTTACCAGTCCTAGTACTTTCGTACTAGATCTGGTATCTTTTCACTATGTCTAGAGTACGCTAGTTTCTTTCTTGAAAAGATAGTACCTTTTCGGCACTTTTCTAATACAGTTTGTTTTGCAGGGCTGGCTACACTGCAGCCCATAGATATACATTCAACCCAAGGATATTGAATAGGGGGATGGCCCAAGTGGCTCAATAATATGGTTTATATGTCTATATACAGTATGACCCACTTAAGACCGGAGCACCCTTATAAAATCTACATTTTCCAACTGATTGAAATGATTTTTTTCATTAGGTAGACATTCAAAAAGTCTACTAGGACACCAAATTCCATGAATAAATCTGCATTTCCAGGGCCTACTAATGTGATTTTTCAAGGTCAAAAATTATAATTATAATTATAATATAATTCTAACTACACCACTGGATTCGCGACATTTTCAAATGGTTCATATATAATTTACGTTGAAATGCGTCATTCAATAAAAAAGTTATACGGGAATGAAATTTGAAAAATATGCCGTTTAATCAACCCACCAATTCAATTTCAAAACCTTTATCAGAACTTTGACTACACCACTGGATTCAGAGAGAGAGAAAATCGCTAGTAATTTTTTTAGATTTTTGAACTTGAAAAATCGAATTAGTTGGCCCTGGAAATGGATATTCATTCATGAAATTGAGAAATTCTATGTTCAGCCCCCTCCAAAACTAAATCCTAGCTACGCCACTGGTGTCATACAAGGTGGACAAAAGAAAGAAGGCGGTGACTATTATTATTTATACAATCAAACATGTCAAACAATCAAACAAACCTTATTTGACCTTCACGGTTAGGTCAGATCGGTCAGATCCACCATTTTGTAGTTGATGGCTTGTTCTTGCTAATTATTATTTTTATTGCATTGAATGTTTGCAATTTGTTCTATTTTTTATTATTGGAATATTCATGAGGGATAATATAATATTAAAATTATACTTTTATTCAATGCTATATTTATCCAAAGATAGAAAGGCTGGTATCCGTGGGGCTATAAATAGCTATAGGCGCATGAAATACATAACAATTTTTGCCGAATAAAACTATTTGAAAAATACCCGAATATCTATTTTGATTCAATCTTTAGTTTATTCCTAGTTCCTTGATAGGTAAGGTGAACTGCAAAATATAAATCAGCAGTCTCTCCACAGAAAATATCACATTAAACTAGTGGTTCTTATATTCAGTTGCGATTTTTATTTTTTGAATGAAATTTGTTTTACAGGAATGTACACAAATGAACATGTTAGGAAATAATATGGGATGTAGTAGGGTCATTAAAAATTTCATACTTTTATTAAAAATAATAAATACACTTATTTGATATATCATCTGTTCAACAAAAAAAATATTTCAAATTTCTCAACAAACGAGCTAATTATATTTCCATATTGGTTAAGGAACTGCTCAACGAAAGATACCAACAATTATTTAAAAAAAATTGAGTAGCTGCAAACAGCAAAATATATTAAGAAAAAGTTAAATAATTATCAAGTTCTTTTTTACATAATGATCTGGTAAATATTTGACAAAAACAGTGTATTACTGGCAAACACATACCTGCTCATCAATGCATATTTGATAGAATTGAATAAACTCACTTGATATCCTCATTCATACCGACTTGAATATTCACAAAAATGTCTGTATTTTGTATGCCCCTTATCAAAATTCCGAAATTCATTTAAATTGCACAAAATTAAAAAAAAAACATATACTAGTACATTTCAACAGGTTCTTGCTTTATAAAAACATGAAAAAGGATTATTACGAACAACTGATTCTAACGTGAAAATTTACTTATATTTTATTGATTGATAACTGAATCATAACCATTATATTATCACAAACCATAATATATTTATTTTGAAAAAAAGGATTATTTAAACCATCAAATCTCCTTTCTTTTAAATTGAATGATCAGTCTATTAAAACTATTTCAGAACATTTACAACAGAATTCTATGAAGATACAAAAAATTAAAACTTAGTCATCTAAAACGATAACGTCACATTTTTTGTCCTCAATAACAAGGACATCATCATCGATTTCTTCAATCTCTTGCTTATGTACCAAGTGAACTTCCGGATTCTCTAGATGTGTTATAGTTCCATTGACTTGTATGGAACTGTTATGGAAGTTTTCATTTGGTGTACCAATTGATTCTTCTGATATAACATTTTGTGGGGCTGCAATCTCATTACAGTTTTCAAAGGTATCATTGTCATCGTCTTCAGATTGCACTGATATTACTGCATCAGAATCTCCTAGAATTTCTACTATCGGAGAAGGATCTGTTTCAGCAACTCTACTACTCGGTGAAAGTTCACTATTTTTAGGAACTAGTGAAGCATCATCTTTTGCACTTTCCTGAGTGATGCTGGATAAAGCTTCGTTAATTATGTGTACATTTTCGGTGGATGTATTAACATCTTCAATTACTTCGGCATTATCCTCTGTGCCTTCAGCAATATCTTTATTGATATCTACAACATTTTCAGTTGTACTTGTGATGTTTTCGGTAACTTTAAGAATAGCAACAGTTTCTGTAGCGGCATTGGCAATATCTGACTTGTTTTCATTATTGATGTTGTGTTTATCTGTTGTGACATCTACATTTTCTGTATTACTTGTACTTTCAGCAACACTTTCGAGTGGGTATTCACTGAATTCAGTCTGCATACAGTTTGCAATATCAAAATCTAAGTCATCATCAGGATTATAATCAGCATCATCCTTATCTTCATATTCGTCTTCCTGTACTTCGGTTTCTGGTTCTAGTAAACTACTATCAATTTCTCCATCAGCACGTTTTTTTTGTTTTCTTTCTCTTTTGGGTTTGTAAGGATGATAATGTTCATCATTTTCATCATCCTGTATCAAAGGTGCCAGAAAATGACCTTCATCCATGTCACTGTTACGACGTTTTGGTTTCCTTCCACGTTTACTTTTTGTTTTTGGCTGCTGAGCTACTGCTGATGGAGTCCTTGATTGTTTTCCATCTAAAGGTTGCACCTTTATTTCGGTTTTCTGTATGACATTGTCATAATCGATACGATTTTTATTCACAACTATATCAGCTCTAATCATATCTTCGAAATCTACAAGTTCAGCAGTACCTGCTGGTAACTCATTCTGCTCAGGTTCCACAGTGTTGATATACGTAGATGGGGCTACATATTCACTACCTGGAGCCTCATCTACAGCTACGTCCTTCTCAACATGATATTCTTCATCATCCGAAGTAGCTTTAGGAGGTATCTGTATACCATCGTCATCATAATCGAACTCCTCTGTAAATAACGCTCGCTTTCTTTGTCTCAAACTGTATTTCTTTGGAGCAGGTTCATATGCGGGATCTTCACCATAATCACTGTCTGTCTCGGGTTCATCACTTTCATAATGTTTTCGTGAAGTGCGAGACCGCCTTCTAACCATTTTTATTTGTTTTTATGTTTTTGACAAACAAATCTACTTTGAGGTTAGATTGGCATAGCGATTCATGTCAGGGTGACCAATACACAAAACAAATCGGACGGATCGGTCTTTGGACTCGGAGTAGGTATATATATTCTGTGGCTCGGATGCGGACCACAGAACCATACAGAAATCAAACCCAGAACAAAGGGGGTATATACGAAGGCGTAGTGATTTTTTCCAATTCTGAGATAAATCTGTTTATTAGACAGTTATTATAATTGACAGATACAAAGTGTCTATATAATAGACAGATTTATCTGGGAATTATACCAATTCCCAGATATAAGTGTCTAATAGACAGATAAAATCAGTCTAAAAGACTGATATTATGTGTCTATTATACTGGTATTGTCTGTCTAATAGACTGGTATTATCTGTCTAATAGACTGATATTGTATCTGTCTATTAGACAGATGATAAACTCTTGTCCTAGTTCATTTTTCTCATTAAATGACAACGTGCTAAGATTCATAACCTAAAAAAAAATTATTCAAATATTTGAAAGTTGTACCAAAAGGAAGAGTACATTCTCTTTGATAATACAAACGTGATTATAGTAATCAAATAGAAGATTTAATATTTCTTATCTAAACCTTTTTAACCGATGACAATGTGACAAAAGACGAGTGACATGATAAATGATAAGATTGACAAGTATAAAGCGACGTTACTATTTTTCAGTAGGTCGACACGAGTCTAATGGCCTACCCGTGTCTGACACATATCTGGGAATTAGTATAATCCCCAGATAAATCTGTCTATTAGACATTTATATCTGTCAATTTTAATAACTGTCTAATAGATTTATCTGGGAATTAGAAAAAAATCACTATATCTGGCACCTCTACACCTTCGTAGGTATATGTTTGTGAAGTAGAAGTATGTGTATGGTTTCCGGACTTGCATGGACGCCGCGGTCAGTTAACATTAGTATATAGAGGCGGCTTCCGTGGACGTTTCGCTCACAACTGGGATGAACATTTTCAGCGTGGATATTGTCATTCTGGGAATTTATCATTCTTGGTGAGTGGAGTGTGTCGAAGTTGAATTTCAGGGTCGTTGTATGTGAGTTCTTATAAGGGCGGATTATACAATACAAGTTCACCAACAGTTCAAATGAACTGGGTTCGGTTACTGGATCATCCAATAAAATTTCTAGTTGCTTAGAAACTGAACTCGGTTCACTAAACCGTAGTTGAACTTATTTTGTACACCTCGCCCTAAAAGTGGTAAAAGTGGTAATGTCAACAATCAACAAAACTTGCTTCAGTTGCTAGAAGTTAGCCAATGAATAATGAATGATAGTTCCCATGGTTCCTCAGCAACTGAACTCAGTTTAGTCAAAGTGTTGGTGAACGTGACATGCCTGGGTTTCTAGCTAGACGCATCTTAGGTGAACGCTCAATCTGCCAGATTTAAGCCGTTATGAAAACCAATACAATTCAAAATATATTGCAACTTGAGTCGATATCAATATGGTAGATATAATTCTAGCTGTTCTATCTCTGTTCAAAGGAATTTCGTGGTTCCGATTTCGTTTTGAATCGAAAACATACATCGTTCTAGCCTACAGATCGTGACAGCTTTCGTATCGAGCATTTATAATCCCACCCCTGGTGCATCAAACTTTCAAATGGAAAGCAGCTATGCTGGTGGCATGCAGAGGGAATCAGATAAAATCACAGAATTGGGCTATCCTCTATAGTGAATAGTCATTGAGGCGGAACTAAAGCGGATAAAACCGTGCAACACGAGTGTAGTCTTTAGTTAGTTTAGTTAGACTTGTAGTGTAGGTAGAGTTTATAGACACTGAACAGCGGTGTAGAGCGAGAAAGAAAAACGACAAAAATGAAAGAAGTGAATAAACTTTAAGAAATCAAAGAAAAAAGGGACTGGCTACTGCACGGTCCGACCGTTCACTAATTTAGCGTTCGGGGCCGGTCCGACCGTACAATAACATTTTGTTCGGTGCCGGTCCGAATACTTCGACACTTGTCTTGGCCAGGCAGCATAAATTGACAGAACGCAGAACGGTCTTGGCATATCTGAAATAATTAGTATATTGAATTCAGTACTTTCATATTATTATTATTTTTCAAGATTCTATATGCCATGTGTGTAGTTTATAGATTATTGAAAAATTGAGTAGAGTTGTAAAGTTGTTGCAAAAATAATAAAAACAGTCATCAAAAACAAAATATGTCATC
Source organism: Chrysolina haemoptera (assembly GCA_958298965.1). Classification (NCBI taxonomy): domain Eukaryota; kingdom Metazoa; phylum Arthropoda; class Insecta; order Coleoptera; family Chrysomelidae; genus Chrysolina; species Chrysolina haemoptera. Next base: position 11,994,015 of record OY282587.1, read on the forward strand.
AGAAGAAGTGGAAGTGAAAATTGCCGTGGATGCTGGCATGATTTCAGATTTGGATAATTTCCAAAATAAATTCTACTCTGATTGCAAAATGAAATACGTTCAATTCTCAATAACTGCTTCAAGAACCATAGACGCTGCCAGGAAAAAAGTTAAAAGGTATCTGAACCCTGAATTAAAGTTTTATTCCATACATTGGACATGCATTCATGGTGGTAGACAATATAAGAGTCGTGGTAAAGGATTGAGGAAAACCATGTAGGTATTGAAATATAGAGGACCTGAAGAATGCATAATACTTATACCTAACTCTCATTTTTGATTTTTAGGACATTACGTCATGAACTATTGTGTCCTGCTCATGTACATATCATAGTATCTGATTCTGGAAATGATTTCATTGTGTCATCTGTGTGTCATAAGCACAATCATTTAGTTTCCCAGGCAGGACACTTTCAATGAAGTAGGTATCATGTTAATGCTATTTTGTATTTTTCAGGCACTCTTTAAACAACTCCCTCATAATCGAAAATTACACCTGACGATATAAAAGAAGATACATTACTTTATAACGCACATATAAGTACATAATATGTGTAATATACATAATACAATTCAAAACAGATATTATTTATTTTCCAAAAACTTATTTACAAAAAATTGCTACATAGCAAACTTTAAACATCTACAAGTGTAATCAAGGTGATCTCGAGGATGAGGCGCTGAAATATAATTATACGATCAAACGAACTTACCTGTGAAGTTCGATCGTAATTATATGAAGCGCCTCGTCCGAAGAGATCACCTCCCGCTCCACCCAAACCCAAACCCAAAGGCATGTAGCAGAATTTTTTGAATCTTTAAAATTATGAGGAGACCATATAGAACACAGAACGAAAGGTTAGGTTAGAGATGGGCCATCATAGAGATGGAACACCAACACAGAACAGTTTTTTGACTCTTTTTTTACTTTAAACGTTGTGGTCATCAAGCTCAGAATAAGGGTACTACAAGTGTAATCAAGGTGATCTCTTCGGACGAGGCGCTTCATATAATTACGATCGAACTTCACAGGTAAGTTCGTTTGATCGTATAATTATTGAACGGTCGAATCGGCCTCGAACAAAATATTATTGTACGGTCGGACCGGCCCCGAACAAAATTTTATTGTACGGTCGGACCGGTCCCGAACAAAATGTTATTGTACGGTCGGACCGGCCCCGAACGCTAAATTAGTGAACGGTCGGACCGTGCAGTAGCCAGTCCCAAGAAAAAATAACTAAAAATTTTTGTGTAATGGAAACTGGCGAAGTCGAAATCTGAAGCTATAAAAACCAGATGCAGTTTCTTGCTTTCGCATAAACTTTTCGTTCAATTTTGATGCCTGTAAAGGATCCCTGTAAAGCATTTGCATGTAGAATTCAAGTGTGTTTGAAAGGTAACTATTAACCTCTAAAAATATTTTCATTATATAACATTTTTTCTTTCAAAGAAAATGGTTTCCAAGAACCGGCTTGTCAGGATGTCATAGAGGAAATGAGGGAGTGCTGTAGGATTTGGAAGGAAAAGAGTTTTGTTTGTGGTGGTATCGACATAAATCAAAAAACTGAAAAGAAGTCTTCTTGAGTTTCTCAACTATGAAAGACATTCGCGAGAGATTAAGAGGCAAGGACAAAAAATTCATTTATAGATACCCAAGATTAGTTGTAGTATCACTAACAACAGCAGGATTATTAGTTTTTTTTTCAAAGCCCATTTATGACATTTTCTTTAGTAAAGACGTGATGACTATGGAAGAACTAAAAAGCACCCATAAATCCAGATTGAGCAAAAACTAAGAAATGGAATCAGTTCATAAGGCAAAGCAGCGCTACAAGCAGTATCCCATAATTTTAGCAAAGTGCAGCAGAGAAGCAACGAAATATGCAACATGTGTTTTGAAAAAAGACAATATAAGTTTGAATGACTGTAGTGAAGAATTCAGCCAGTTCAAAAGTTGTTTACAAAAAACTGCCAAATTGTTGAAAACTAAAATTTAGATTTTCAGAAATGTTTGAACCATTGAAAAGATTTGTGAATATTTCATACAAGAAACATTTGCTTGTATCCTTAGTTATTAGATTGGTACTGATAATATTTGGAATATATTATGATCAGATTTCAGAGGTAAAGTACACAGATATTGATTACAAAGTGTTTACAGATGCTTCTCGTCATGTCCTAAATGGCAATTCACCATATGATCGACACACATTTCGATATAGCCCTTTAATAGCAATATGTCTCATTCCAAACCTCACCATACATCACAGTTTTGGAAAAATTATCTTTTCTCTAGTTGACATCATTGTTGCTGTTTTGATCCGTATTATAGTTAAAAGTAGCCTCACTGAGTATGATTACTACAAACGAGGACATTTCAAAAAAGTCTCAATTGAAAATGATAGCCGGTTGAAACAAAACATGAAATTTACCAAGAAAATCCGAAAATCTAATAAATATATGAACCTTGCAGAGGCAGACCTACCGAATGAAGATAATGTGAACCTAAGTGCAAATATCGCTATGATATCTTGGCTGTATAATCCAATGACCATTGCAATTGGTACAAGAGGTAACTGCGATTCATTAGCAGGTTTTTTTGTTTTGCTAACTCTTTATTTTCTCCAGTGTAAACATTATCCTTTTGTTGCTGGTTTAATTCATGGCATTTCTATTCACTTCCGATTGTATCCAATAATGTATAGTCTGACTTTGTTCATGTATTTGAGCGACTATTCATTTTATACTACTGAAGATCGAAGGAAACCGAAATCAACACTTTCAATTGAAGAAACCTCTGCCAAACAGTTGAAAAATTTTAACACACACTTTGGAAATGAACCTATGGGTAACAACAAAATAATGCATCATGATAAAAGTTTTGTTGAGAGAAAGACAATATTTAAGAAGCAATATTTACTATTCTTGATTCCAAATTCTGATCAACTGAAATTGATATCTGGGTGCATTTTATCTCTGTCTGTCCTAACTTTGATTTTTTATCAGTTATTTGGGTATAAATTCTTATTTGAAACATACATTTATCATCTAGTTCGTAAAGATACTAGACACAATTTTTCATTGTTCTTTTATTTGCAGTACCTCTCTGCATGGGTGAAAAATGTTGGTATTTGGCAAAAAGTTCTGACAATTTTGCCACAACTAGTCCTGATTCTTGTTTTTTCTGTTCGTTATGGTTTGAACAGATTTACGTTGAATTTCTCAATTCTCACACAGACCATAGTAATAGTCATTTACAATAGTGTGTTAACATCTCAGTATTTTGTGTGGATAATGGTACTTTTGCCATTGTGCTTGTGGCAAATAAAAATGTCAGCAACAATGGCATTTTTGTTGCTGTTCATATGGTTTGTCGCTCAGGGCGTTTGGCTTCTGCCAGCATACTTGTTAGAATTCCAAGGATATAATACATTTTTCTTCATTTGGATACAAAGTGTATCATTTTTTTGTGCCAATATTGCAATTTTAGGGAGATTCATTATGTATTTCATGCCACTAAAAGACAAAAATTGTTAATTCACCATTTATCAATACCTAGAGTAGTATAGATTTGTACTATTTACATTGTGAATAAAATTTAAAAACAAGTTGTAAAAGTTTATTGGTAATAAATTTGAAAAATCAATTCACATCTGGAACAATTTCTTAACTGCATCACATAACTTTATGAACTGTCCACATTTTTTATATAAAAAAATTCCAATGGAGGCCTTCAGGAGATCTTCAGGACATGCTATAAAATAAAGAAGAAATTATTAATATTTTTTAAAATAAAAAACCAACGTAAATCCTATGTACTTAGTTAAACACCTGATGTATTCAAACCAGTATTACTAATATGTTTATTCAGCTAAGTTGCTAATTATAATTGTTACATACAGTGCTTTCATTTCAAAACTTCCCACCCCTATTATTTCTTTTAGCAGGAAAAATTTCCTGTAGGGAAAAAACACGTAAATTTAGATATGGAGGGGGAAGTTTGAAACCAGTGCCAGTTGTATTTTAGGTTTAATCCCCTACCTCTAGCTACCCCCACTTAATAATTTTAAATGGCACCCCCACACTTGTAACACATCATTTTAAAGATCTTAAAAATCCTCACTCGACCCCGTTTAGAAAACTGAAATTGGTTGATCCGTTCTCGTAAAATAGGGCAAAAAGAAAATAAATTATAACAAAATGCAAAATAAATTAATAAATTTATAGAACCGCTACCACTGACTCAATAACGGTATGTTTACGTTTCTTTTTACACAGAGTTTTTTGCCTTAGCTGAAAGTGAGATAATGGCACACAGTTTCTTCTTGGCGTCAGTTAAAATTAAATGGTGAAAACAATTATAAGAATTAGGTATTCCTGATTGTTAAACTGTTTGTCAAGTGGTGTCAGTTGCACTGACAGTAATACAAATCGTAATGGAAAATGTAGTCGATCCACTCATAACACAGTCCTTAGAAAGCCAAGTAGATGAAGGAGACAACCCGCTCTTAGATGAACCAAATTTACATTTTCAATAGGACGTCGCACCGCCACACTACGCATTGCATGTCCGACAGTGGCTCGATCAACGGTTTCCTGACAAATGGATTGGCAGAAGAGGCGCTCTGAAATGGCCGGTGAGATCTCCGGATTTAACGCCATTGGATTTCTTTCTCTGGGGTTATTTGAAGACAATGGTATACAAAACTCCCCCGCGGGACATTCAGGATCTAAGACACAGGATTACTGACACATGCAGACAAATTAATAACGAAACATTTACAAAAGTCCGACAGGAATTCGAGAATATATTGTACTTTTGCTTAGCTACCAATGGTGAACATTTTGAACACCTGATAAAGTGAGGTACATTTATTTAACTGCAATAGCTACAATTTTATTTTTTATTATACCTAATTAATTTTATTTTTGCCCTTTTTCCGAGAACGGATCAACCAATTTCAGTGTTCTTAACGGGGTTGAGTGTGGATTTTTAAGATCTTTAAAATGATGTTTTACAAGATAGGGGGTGCCATTTAAAATTATCAAGTGGGGGTAGCTAGGGGTAAGGGGGTTAAACCTAAAATACCACTGGCACTGGTTTTAAACTTCCCCCTCGATATCTAAATTGACGTGTTTTTTGTCTACTGCAAATTCTCCCTGCTAAAAGAAGTAATAGGGGTGGGAAGTTTTGAAATGAAGGCACTGTATAAGTTAAAAATATGTATGTGGGTTGTACTCCTTCCAATTCAGACAGTTCTACTATTCAATTACAAGCAACACTTGTAATAATAAAATAATAATAATAATACATATTTTCGAGACTGTTGCTATCATATACAGAAAGGTAAGAAAGAAAGCATAAAACTTAAATGCTTTTGAAAGGGAAATTTGGCTATTGATGAAAAAATATTTAAACTCTTTCAAATGTTGAGAAATAAGTAATGTAGTAGTACATTTAAATGTTTTTCAATCTAGAATAAGTCATCTTCTATAATATGTTAATCAATTATTTTCAAAAAATGCAAATCGGCAACATTTCTCTTGAATTAATTCAATAACTATATCTCTAAAAACCCTGGTGTATCGACTGATTCGATTTTGTTTAGATTATTTTGAAGACAAAACAAATGAATTAGTGGTGTGTTTCTGTACTTGGATCCAGAGATGGCATCTTCATAGGATTCAGTCGTTGACAGTACTAAAGGTGACTTTTCATGTACCTAAATTTGAAGACTCCTGTATAAAATGCATTCTAGGTAGCAATTAAAATAACCAGGGACAGTACTTCCGTATATTATTCTCCACTTATGTCGTTTTTCATTTCATAGTCGTACTCAATACTTGAAATTTCTCTTCATGGAAACTTACCCTAAGAAGAAAATCAATGGTGGCAATACACAAAAGTATTGTGGAACATTCGGAAAGCACACCACTAGTTCATTTGTTGTCGCATTAATCAAGTAGGCGAATGTCTCGCATTTTATTCTACAGATTTACAGATATGAGTCACTACACCAGGGTTTTTAGGCATAGTAGTCAAATCTGACATTTTTCATTTATTGTACATTGAAACTATGATTTAGGTATCATAGTTTCCCCTGGTGTAGCGACTCATACCTGCAAAACTGTGGAATAAAATGCAAGACATTCGCCCTCTTAAGTATAAACACATATGCTTTGTTGCCAAAATATCTATTTCATCATATTTTTCCTTCAAAAACTCTGCTCTAAAAGAACTTATTTGAAGATGTTCTGGATTGGTTTGGAAGTTGAAATTTTGGGAAATCGTTTCTTTTTTATGCACCTAAAAGTGTGCCAAATCTTATGACCGGGAGCAGTTGGCCCAGAAAAGCCTTTGAGATGATTTCGAGAATTTTTGCCGAGTATCAAATAAATGAAATAGTAAAATCGACAATGTCGAAGTACCCTTCTCTCCAAATATTTCCACCATGTGGAAAATATGAGGCAAAAATCTGACAGAAAACAACTACTTCCCTGGCTGGTACCACGACAGATACTGAATTACATCTGACAGATATTTGTGCAACGTTCTTCCAAGAAGACTCAGTTGCAATTGCTTATTGTAATTATACAGCAAATTATCCTTCATTTCCCCAGCCCACCGACATACTTCTACAAATGTACAAAGTGATATTCATATGGTGTCACGAAGGCCACATTTCATACAGTTATTTAGGTATCACTAAACTTTTATTTTATTGTGAATTCATGAATTCATATTCAAGCTTCAAGTTTTAATAAGTAGTTTCATGTTATCAAAAACTCACCTCTCGATAAGACTTGCTCTCATCTCGGATGTAATTCTGGACGGAGCAGCTTCATTTAGCTTGAATATTGACTCAATAACAGTAAGTTCTGTGGAAGTTGTTGCCATACCAGCAAAGGCACACCAATCATTCACAACTAATCCTGCACCAACAACTTCACTACCTCTATTTACTGTTCCAGCAACTAATGGGACTTGCAGTAATGTTGATAATTCTTCCTGATCAGCAATGCTGGAATTAGGGTGTACCAAACCACCTTGGTTGCTCAAAACACAATATGATCCTACTAGTACATTATTTGCTACCGGCCGTCTAAAAACTTCAACTTTGAGTGTGTCTGCTATAATTTCTTCTGTTTCCTGAGGAGGTACCACAAATCAATATTGTAATTATATAAAATGTTGTCGAATGCTTACTCTATCCAAGTCTGAATGAACCAAAGCTACATAATCATTGCAGGCAATAACGTTTCCCAGCGCAGATAATCTCTCTTCAACCCTTTGTATTTTTACAGAGTCTGGTAATGCATTTCTTATGTGTTGTAGTTCGGTGTCGAAAGTTGAACTGGGCACCAACAGCCCATTTTTGTTTCCAACGCACATTCTACCAATTATTCGACAACCAGCTAGTGAAGTATGAACAACTGGAATTGTTTCCCCCAATTCTCCTTCAAATGTACTGTTAGAGAAAGAGAAATATGAGTTATTACAGGAAACGGTACCAAAATGATTTTGTTTTCTGTGAATATTGCACAATATTTACCTGTAGAAATTTTCGGAACCACCTATCCCTACTAAGCAATATGCATTTGTTAATTTAGAAAATACTCCTATTTCATTATTATTTTCGAATTGTACTCGCAAAGCCATTTTGGATTTTATTCAGAAAAATACTCAGATTTGTCAAAGTTAAAAAACTAAACGAAAATATTAAAAAAGACCGAATGTGATCAAATGTTTTAATATAACCTAAATTTAATACCACTTCCCATCCCACTTCAACAGTTCAAGTTCAAGTAGTTCAACAGTAGCTGAGTTCGGCTTGCTCACTCTTTTGACTATTCACTCGGTAAGCACCATATGCGTTCGGGTATAATGAAAAGCATCCAAGGAGTGCGAATTTCAGCGTTCGGGTTTTGTGACGGGAGTGGATAGAAGTGACTCCAAAAGTACCACCTCGATCTATGAGGGCACAAGCTAGAGCAGCTCTTTTTCTCTCTGGGTCTCTGGTTTTAACCTAAAAATGTTATGCAGTTCGAGCAAGGTCAAGTCGAACCACCCATAAATCATTATTTGAAAATAGGTGATCAATTGTGTTAGTAGATATACAGGATCTCTTTATTATCAAAAAAGTCGTTCGGGAACTTCGCATACAGAAAACCGCGGTGCTTCAAAATTTGCCACCTGTCTTTATCCACTTTAGCTCCACTCTCACTCCGCTCCAACTCCTTATAACCAATCCGAAGTCAACACTTCCAGTTCCAGGGTGCTTCCAGCTTCCAGTAATCCTCACGCGTACCAACAAGATGATATCAAAATAAAAAATAATCTCAAAAGCAAAACCAGTCAACCCTGGAATTTAGTCAAAATAGGTTTATTCGTTTGCATCAAGGTGTAGTGTAGTGTTATTTACACCGCATTTTGAATCGAGTATCATTGAGCGCAGTTCAAACAAAAGAATGTTTCAAATGAATCTGCAAACGAATACTAAAATCGAGTGTAAGTTACAATGGGTGTAGGAAAGTGCTACACCTCGATGCAAATGAATAAACCTGGTTTCAACACACAAGAGGTTTATTCGTTTAGCACTTTCCTACACTTGGTGTAATTTAAACTGGATTTTATCATTCGTTTGCAAATTAATTTGACACATTCCTTTGTTTGAACTGCACTCAGCTACACTCGATTCAAAATGTGGTATAAATTACACTACACTACACTACACCTTGATGCAAACGAATAAACCTCAAGATGTACAGAAACCCCAAAACACTAAGGTTCTTTCGTTTGCATCGGGTGTAGCACTTTCCTAGATCTGGTGTACAATTTCTTATTACGAATCTCCCAGTTTTTCGTAGAAATCCCCTCAGACGCAGAGCTTGTCCGAGCAAAGGGAGATCCGCCGGGACCTACAGCTTGAAAAGTGGATTCCGAACCACTTTAACTCCTTGATGACGGTGAGGATCGCACCTGGGCCGCCTGGTTGAGAGCAAAAGCTCTTAACACCTCAACCACTTCGCTACATATTGATTGATTCGACACCTTCCTTTGGTGTGATATGCACTCAGCTACACTCTACAGCGATTCCAAATGTGGTATAAATTTGCAAAATTTTCACTACACTACACCTCGTAGCAAAACGAAAGGACTTTCGATCGACGATTCCAATCACTAGGTGCTAATAACGTATGACACAGAACTCATGTATATTGATATTTTGATAGTTTGTGCCTCAGAGTAATGAAAGACAGAGATGCGCCCTGCCTATACCTACACAAATATCTGTTTTGAAGTGAACTATCCTTTTCTGACGGGTGGTGAAATCTTATGGACAGTTTATTTACATTAGAGTAAGAAGGATTATAATACAAACGAAGAATGGCAACTTGATCCGAATGAAATGAGCGGGCATACACGAAGCTATACCCGATTGAATATGGACTTAGCATGTATAAGGCCCTCGATTGTAAACAAACAAAGTTGTTGCCTTCAAGACAAGTATGGAAAAGGTATCTCTATGGTCTTTTATTACTCTGGGGCCCCATTCTCAAATGTCTCCCACCCTATATCGCATGCGACAAAATATCTCCATCTCTTTTTAATGCTAGGTCGCGAAAAGCAATAGAAATATTTTGTCGCATGCGACATAGGGTCCTGAGGTTCTTATTAGTTCCTCGACAATCCTCGTTCCACTGTTGACAGTACTGACAGAGTGACAGCACTGACAACAAAGAGAATTGATGAGGATATAAGGACACAACGATTATATTACAATTCACATGGATGCATAATTGCTTCGAGCAAGACCTTGTGTGCATCCACCGGACGAAGCCTATATTCAACACAAAGTAATTGAGGGTGAGCTCGATAAGTGCGCCTATGAGAAGCAAGGTCCTAAAAACAGAGAAAGAGAGAGAGAGAGAGAGAGTACTGACAGCAGATTTTCTAACCTCTTTATGACGCTGACGCTGACGACTGTGACGAGTATGACGACTGACGGTAAACTTGGTCGTTGAGTTGGGGCAGTTCGTTTCCCGCTACTATTTATATTATCTTCTTTTGAGTTTTGTGTAATTATTGTATTATTATTATTATTTTTAGTTTGTCGTGAATCGTTTAGTGAAAAAATTTGTGTTTTGACAGATTATTGTAAGTGCTTCATTGACCATGGCAATTAATTTATAACTGATGTGAATTGATGGCTTATTTATTTTATGGAGATTAAGTAATGACTTTATTTGGAACTGATATACATTTTGAACTCTTGTGTGGTTTCACAAATTTTCAGTGTAAAATGTATTCACGTATCCATTTTTCCACATTTGTATGCATGTACATTAAGTTCATTAATTCTGTAATTATTATTTCTAATATCAGTGTAAAAACCGAAACCGGTCGTTAATAATAAAGACTTTGAAATGGATAAGAGTTGACTGTTTTTATTTCATTAAAAATAACTCTTTCTGTATACTTAACCCTACTTTTTTTTCATGTTCTGCAGGATTACCTAATTTGGATAACTAAAAAATGGCAAATAAAAGACGTCGGCAGCCTAGTAGTGAGACTATCACCAAAACTAAAAGGGCAAAATGTAAAGTATTTCGATTTTTTAAAAGACAGTCACTTAATTTTCATAATTTTCTAGTTACACTCGAAAGCGTGAAACTTCCTGAAACTACTACTGAAGGATTAGTATTAGTAACAGGGGCAGGTGACGTGGGTCAATTAGGCTTAGGACCTGATGTTTTAGAAAAGACTAGACCAGCTTTAGTTGAATTGGACCATGTCATAGTTGATATCTGTGCAGGAGGTATGCATACAGTTTGCCTTACAAAAGAAGGAAAAGTAAGTTATAAAGTAAACTATATACAGATAACTGTTTCATGAGGGTCCTTGATATTGGAAATGTATAAATGATGATTTCAGGTGATTACATTCGGTTGTAACGATGAAGGAGCCCTTGGAAGAGTTACCGATGGAAAGGAGGATGCAGAATTTGAAGCGGGTGAGGTTGAACTACCTTCCAAGGTTATTCAAGTTTCTGCTGGTGATTCACACACAGCGGCATTGCTAGACGACGGAAGAGTTTTTGCATGGGGTACATTCAGGGTGAGTTCAATACAAAGTCAATTAATATCCACAAACCTTGGAAACATTTTAAATTCTCTTGGTATGGTGGCATTTTAATAATTGTTTTCGTAGTATAGAGTTAATTTTTTAAGATATAACTTGTGCAGGTTATTACTACTAATTATTCAAGTGATCAAGTGCAAAAAATTTAATAAACCATTATTTGTAGGATTCACATGGAAATATGGGCATGACTCTAAGTGGAAATGAGAAACTTCCGTATGAAATCATCAAAGATATTCATATTATAAAAATTGCATCCGGAGCTGATCACATAGTATTCCTAACCAATCATGGTGATGTGTATACATGTGGGTGTGCTGAACAAGGCCAGTTAGGTAGAACCTCAGAAAGGGGAAGTAGTAGAAATGCACGGAATGGAATTGGTAAGGGGCAGTTAGGTATGAAATGGAAGCCATTATTTGTAGTTATTAATTTTGGTGTAGTATGTATCCAAATGATGACAAATCTCCATCATACATTTCGAATCATCATCAAAATGGCATTGTTAAAAATATAAAAACTTTATTTTTGACTTGAAATGTTGCTGGTAATGGTTTGGATTTCCTGTAATTTTTCGAGATAATTCTTTTAATCTTTAACCATTCGTAACAATTGAATAATGAATGATTTTGTTAACAAATGATAACTTTTATCTAAGCAAGAGTATTTTTTGTTGAGAGATAATAAAAAAATGATTCAAAAATATGTTTTCCTTCGACTGTTCATTTATGATGTATTTTAACGCACTCAAAATCGTTGATTAATGACCCATTTTAATGAATAATTTTACATTAATCAACGATTTGATTATATGCAACCCAACATACATTGCTCTAATACATTTTATATTTGTTAGTACTGTCTGTCACTATTTATTTATCATTTCTGAAATAAAATTTCAGAAAATCTTCAATACACCAGTTGTCTTTGGCCAGACAGCCGAAGTGATTTGAGGTCGACAGTTCAAACCCATATGAGGGAATTTTTTTTTAAAATTTCAATTTGAAAAAATAAAATAAAACTTCCTCTAAGGAAAATTAAACTATATTTGAGTTAATGTAAATAGGAAATAGTAATTGTTTTTTTGATCGTATCGATAAATAAATTAACATTGAAAGTAAGATATCTCTATTTTTGAAAACTACTGTTGATGGAAAAAAAGAGGTAGATTAGTTTAGTTCTTTCTCACTGTTTGGAAATTTGAAATTTTGGCAACTCATATGCAAGTATTCTGTAATGTGCCAATTTTCATCAAAAATAACATATTCTGACAAATATACAAGTTTTCTATATGTTGCAAATTTTTGAAACTCACTGTAATGACCACATTTTGATAGGCAAGCCATTTCAGGCGTATTCGTCTATTTATGAAACTTCATATAAAGTATGATTCATCTGGTTAATAGATGGGTGAAGGTCAACCTCTCTTGTACTATTATTATGTGCAAATATTTTCCAAAAAAGGGAAGTTTGATCTTCCCTTTTGAAGATGGTTTGGTGTTGGGATAAAACTCCTGTATATTCAATCTTTCTTATACCTTGGTTTTGTAATGCTAAAATTTTATTTTGGTCTCAGTATAACAGGGTACTACTTACATTACTCAAAATATGGTTGAATTATGGTATTCTACATGGTAATTTTAGCTGATATTGACAAAAAATGTTCAGAGATTCGTGTGAAAAAGTTCTTTGCATTTTTTTTTAAATAATTGAAATGTGCCCTGAAACTAATATTGTTATCTCCCATAACATCGAGGTATATGAACTCTTGCACAAACAAATAGCAATTTATTTTAATGGTTAGAGCTGCACTGCCGTCCTAAGCAAAACCCACATAACTAACAAATTAGATAAAATTGGCTCCCAGACAGCTAATATTACATTTTCACCAAATGACAACCACATATCTCTATTTAAAATATTAAATTCAGGTTATTTTATATAACCGTATATAGAAAAATAATGCACTCATACAAGTAATAACCCCATTTACTCCATTTTTAGCGTTTTTGTAGATACAGGAGTTTTGTTAAGGTCAGCAGTACAGAATTGAGGTTCAATTGTTTAGATTTGTGGCATGTAATTAACACCATTCCTTGTGTTTTTTCCATATTTGAGCTCAATTATTTATATTCTTTGACCTGTTTTAAATATGAATACATTTTTGATAAGGCATAGTTCAAGTTCTTGTTAGTAATTGATAATAACGTGTCGTCAGGGAATAGGTTTACAAAATCACAATGGAGTTTTGAACTAAAAACATTTATGTATATCAAGAACAGCAAAGGTCCCAGAACACTTCCTTGTGGTACTCCAAATTTAATATCTATGGGGTTGGAAAAGGTATTATCTACTTTGGCTATTTGTCTTCCCTGTAGTCTTCAAACCAATGAATGAATTAATGTTTTTATTGAGTAGGAAAATCCTAATGTGCAAACAATACATCAATATACATGAGATTCAAGTAATACATAGGTATTATCACAAAAAACGACTTATATACTAAACTAACATTTTGGAAATCTAGCATTGAAAAGTAATGAATAAATACATTAATACAGAGCAATCATTGTAATATATTATTCAATTTTATATAATCATTCAGTTTGGCTTCAAATATAAATAAACTTTTGCTGTCTTTCATCCTGAGGTAACTTATTGAATTGATTTAAAATAATACTTTGCAGCAAATATATAAAAATTCATTAAAACAAATATCATTGCTGCTTTGTACAACTTGTCTTGTACTAAACACCACTGTAATGTATCTAGCATAAATGCTATACTGGTAATTTTTGTAATGACATGTTTTGTTATTGATTTCCAATAGTCAGGAATTTATATTAGGTTGATTATATTGTGTATATTGTGTGTTTTTCTCAATGTAAGACATTTTATAGCAAAGCTTCTCCAACCGTCACCAATCAGCTTGAAACCTAGCTTGAAACTACACTTTGACAACATTTGGGCTGGCACATACGGATCGTTTTGTAAAGTAGCCAATTGCAATGATATTTATGTATTTGGACTCAATAATTATAGTCAGATAGGTAAGGATTCTAAATTATGACATTCTCAATAGAACACTGAATTATTTCATTTCTTGATCTTGCAGGTTTGAAATCGCAAAATCCTCATTTCATGCCAACTCTGTCGAAAGAGTTTTCAAAATACAAATGGAACTTGATAAGCAGTGGACAACATCATTCGATAGCTTTGGATGAAGATGGAAAAGTTTACTGTATCGGTAGAAAAGATTACGGCAGGTTGGGGCTAGGCAAAGACTGCAAGGATGCTGAGGAGATTCAGCTGATCACAGCACTAGAAGATAAAAAAGTTGTCAATGTAGCTTGTGGATCCGCCACATCGTTTGCTGTAACTGAAGATGGTAATTATCAAAATGTGATATTTTAGAGAGTTTCTCTAGTTCTGGGAAAATTATCATTTGAGGTGGCCCACTTCCACCCTATAGAAATTGTTCCAGCTTTCATTGTCATGATCTGAAAAAATTCTAGCAAGATGATAATATTACTCAGAAACATTTTATTCCTTAATCATACAGATGAGGAAGGGAGTGACATGAATTAATTTTTCAATATCCCCCTTGGGAAAAAATCTCATAAGATGATAATGAAAGCTGGAAACATTACTCATTTTCAATAAAATCCTATCATATATCATGTCTACCTCAAGAATCAGAAACTTATAAAGTGTCTCAGAAACAAAATATTGTTCAATAACTTCAGAGAGATATCAGTGAAACAAAATGTATATTTTTAATTTAGCTTCAGTGAACATGTTCTTTATCTTTTTTTTTTTAATTCTAGGAGACTTATATGGTTGGGGAATGGGTACCAATGGACAATTGGGAACAGGTGAAGATGATGACAAGGAAGTACCAACTGTAGTAAAGAGCAAGCAACTTCAAAATAGAAAAGTATTTAGGGTTAGTAGTGGAGGACAGCATACAGTTATATTAGCTATCTCGAACTCTAATAATAATCAAGGTGACTGCATTTAAGTAATATAAACGAATATCTGAAAAATACATTGTTGATTCATTGGTAGATTGTTAATACAAAAACATGACCTTTTTGACTGAAATGATGGGAAGGAATTTTGTTGTTAGTAACGGTTAAATATCAAGTTGGGCCTGGTAGGAATATATCATTTCTCCCATTTTCAATACCAAGGTATAATTAAAAAAATCGCCAAGCATTTGAAGTCTACGAATATATATATTTTTCAGTAAATTTGTAAACGCTTAGGCAGGTGTCATTTTGACTATTCTGTTTGGAGTTTTTGTTTAGGTGAATTGTTTAAGTTTTTCTTACGATTGAGTTCTATAAAAAAAAACTGGATTCATAGTTTTCATTGCAATTGTTTATGTATAGAATTTGTAATTTTTGTTTCTTGTATCAACTAGAAAGCATCAATAACTATTTTATGTTCTGCTCATTTGTTGAAAATGGACTGATAATGATAACATAGTATATATTTGTTGACAAGCAAAGAAGTATAGCATATTTTTGTTAATGATGAACTCTTAATTTTCAAAAAACCAGTTCCGTACTTTAATCTTAAATACATGGGTGTAGCCAGAAAAGTGAGGATGTATTTTTACAATAAAAACGAGCTCTTTATATTATAGAAAACTATTTTAGATGATTTTCAAAATATATAACTCAAGTTATGGTATTACGACAAAGCTTGGAAATATACCTGGGTAAATATGCCTGTCCATTGCATTTATAAAAAAATCACAATTTAAGGAAATGTCTTGTGAATACTAGAAGTTTTGTATTTTGATACTTTTTTCTAAAAATATTGGCCAATTAACAATATAGTGCATAGATTTTAAATTAAACAGAAAAATGGATTTGATTCAAAATATAAGTAATGTAGGCTGACAAATAAAAATTTTGGAGAATAATGGAAAGATCCTTGACCTGATTTGTTTGGGCATTTTACCTTCCACAATCTGAAAATGAAAAAATATATTTTTTTTCATTTTCAGATTGTGGAAGGTGAAATACCCAAACAAATCATGTCAAGAATTGAATTTCTTCCACAAAATCAAACTTTCAATCAATACTTACAATGGAAAGATGTTTAGATATTTATTTCATAGCTGGTTTCGAATATGTTGTGCATGAATTTTAATTTTAACAGTATTTTGTGTAGTGATGTTTGTTGTTTATGACTATATTTCACTGCCATTATTTTATTGTTTGTATTATGCAGTATTCGTTTAATAAATCATATACTCAGCAATTCAGCAATATGTCTTTTGATTTAATATTTATCATTGTTAATAATTTAGAAAAATAAGAATATGAAGCTTGAAATTATAATTAGTTCAAACAGCTTGTTTTACAGCCAATGAATGGAATTCATTTACAAAAAATGCATAGAGGGAGTGATTAGTTTCCATTATACCAGCTAACCACAGGCTAAGGTAGGTGTTTTCAAAGTTATCAACAAATGTACTGATAATTCAAGATCTCTCGAAAGTGCATGAATCATTTTTCAAAAATGTCCTAGCAGACTCTCGTGATATTGCTCAGCAACACAATTTTTCTTATGGACGTTTTTACACATGTGGGAAATATTTCGTGAATATTCGGGACATCGTGGTATTACTTATGAAAATACAAGTTGTCTTTGTAGACCATTAGATAATGACATATTTTGCTGACTAATTTTCTTGTTTCAGGGATTTTAACCACTGAAAATTGTGTCAGTGTTGAGGCATATGGAATAGTAATTTACGTAACAAGTCCGGAAAACACTGTTTTTTTGGACGAGTGGACAAGATTCTAGGACGAGCGTAGCGAGTCCTGGAAATCTGCGAGTCCAAAAAAACTTTCAAAAAAACTTTTTTCGGGCGTGTTGCGTACACAATTCTTTCGGCAATCGTGTAGAATAACAAATCGAGACACATTTATTTTTCATATTTCTTTGTAGAAGAAAATTTCGAACATTTTAATTCTTATTTGTATTAAATATCGAAATGCGAACAGAAGATAGGTACTAACAGAAACATTCTAATTCTTATTTATATAAATATTTATATTGAAATTCGGGCATTTCCCGGACTAGTCCGGGAAGTGATATTTTCTCAAAGAGAAATTGCCGAAAAAATTAATTTTTTTTTGTGTAAAAAAAGTTTTTTTTTCAATCTCCTTTATTTCATTTTAACACATTAACAGGTACACGGAGAAAAATGTATAGTGATATTTACAATAATTTCTGGTACTATATGTGACAGCAATAATTTATACTAACGTTAACCATAAAATATTTCAACCATTCATTGGTATTTTACCACTTACTATCCAAGTTATTAGGATTACCAAAAATTATTGTAACTTTTATGATAATTTCTTGAATATACCAATATGTTCTCCAGATTTCTCTCAGTGTAGGAACAATCTAATAGTGAAAAACCAAAGCCATAAGGTTTGAATGTCCTTAAAGGGTGGATATAAGGGAACCATCTTGTAAAAGAATACTCGGTCGCTGACGCATTTTCTCGCTTATGGCAATGGACAGAATGAAATCTGATATCGTTAGGAACCCGACAGAAAATTCCCATAAGCCAATCAGCTGTTTAAGTAAATTTTCCGGCCGGAAAATTTTGGGAATTTTTTTTTCATATGCCTAGCACACGTCCGATCGCTAAATTTTCATTTTTTGAGCTCAACACTGACATCATTTTCAGTGGTTAAAATCCCTGAAACGAGAAAATGAGTCAGCAAAATATGTCATTATCTGATGGTCTATTGGTTTGCGATTGGTCAGATTATGTGAGAATTTTAAGATGATTGAAATAGTAAAAATATACCCTCAAAATGCAGATGAATTCTGAAAAAACACTGTGACTTTGCATTTTGCTGGCACAAAAACTTGCTTAGAAACACCATGAGAGCTTGCTTGAGTGGTGTTTTGTACTGTAGTTTGAGTGCCCAGCAAGGTGACAGTATTTTGTTGAAGAGATATTCGATCAGACAGTTTTACGAATACATATGAACTAAATTCGTATTGCAAAATTAGTGTCACTTGAGCCGTCAAACTGACTTTTCTATATTTTCCGTAACCGTTGTAACAATGGAAACATAAATATGGTATCAGTGAAACACCGATTTGAAAATATTATAGGCTGGAGGCAGTATTTTCAAAAAGTCCTGTTCTAGTTGGTTTGAAAAAAGAAAATATTGACATTTGATTGGTTTATATAATATGTGGCAAATTGTCTGTAATAATATCCCAAAAACAAGCAGAATTTTCAAAAAATACTTCTAACTTGCTGGCACGAAAACACACACAATGAGAGCTTGCTCAAGTGGTGTTTTGTACCACAGCAGAGTTTGATGAGTGACTGGCAAAGGGAGAATATTTTGTTATTTTTGAATTTTGAAGGAATATTCGATTAGACAATTTCACGAATATATAAACTATAATAATATTTATTCATCTAAAATATATGATACAACATTTCGAGAGGATTAAAGGGGACACCACCAGTTCGAAATGAATAGTTTGTTTCTTCACATAACCATGCGCCAGCTCCGAAACAGCGAAAATCCATGAATAATCACAAATTAATGTCATCCAAACGTTGACCTAACTTTTTATCGACCAATTTGCAAATTTCACGTATAATTCATGTCTTAAATCCATTAAATAACCCCCATTAGTGGTAGTAGTGGACCTCGAAAGGGACACAAAAACAAACCCGGACAATAAAGTTATTTACGGCATTTTTTTCATGGAATGAGTGGCTAGAGGGTTTCGTTGCAAGTGAACCATTAATCATCGTTGTTGCTGCTTTTGTTGAGGCGGAGACCAGTTTCTAGATTGTCAGAGCTGCTCTTGTCCAGAAATTACATATTTATGAAAGATTCGCCAGTATTCTGACAGACGTAAATCAGTGGCGTTCATAAAGCACCTACCTATAGCTGTATTTTATTGGATTCCTGCCGACAAAAATACCTATTGTATTCGTTCGTTTGTAGTAGGCTTGTTTTGGTTTCTTCTGTGAGTAGTAAGTAGTAGGTAGAAAAATGTTCAATAAATTATTGATGTTCTTGTTTTCATAACACTCCATGTTCAACGAACAATCAAGCCTCTACAGTTTGCCACCCCATAAGAAGAATCTACAGTGAAAGTTGGTTCCGGACTTCTTTAGCTCCGTAACAGAAGTGGGATCGAATTCTGGTCTGTGGGTGAGAGGTAAATGCTCTCTAGAACCTGGACCACTCGTCAATAATTAAAGGTGCGTATTCACTAGAGCATTCGTTCCGCATGAGCACCGAACGAGCGAATGCTCGGACAGTATGGACGCTGATTTGAGCTCGAACAGAATGCGCGTGTGGTGCTCTCAGGCAGATCCGTTTTTTGTGGATTTTTTCGTGCTCGTGTTTATAAAAACAATATCAATATATGAATGTGGGTAACTTACGATTGCCCCTAATATTCGGACATGCGATATTTTTTTTAAAATTTCGAACTCTAAATTAGCTGAATTTCGACATACATCTCGAAATTAGTGTTAATTTCGAGTTACATTTTGAGTTATAACTCGGAATTAGTGTTAATTTAAAGTTACAACTCGAAGTCAAGGAAATTTTGACTCACAACTCGAAATTAAGGCTGATTTTTGAAAATAGACCATATTGAGCATTGGTGTTCAATAATTTTTGCCGGAGAGTATCAACTAAATGAAATCGACAATGTCTAAGTATCATTTTCTCCAAATATTCTCATGTGAAAAATATGAGCCAAAAATCTGATAGGAAACAACTATTTCCTTGGCTAATACCACGATGGACATTGAACTAAATTTGTCAGATATTTGTGCAAACTTCTTCCAAGAAGACCCAATTGCATATGCTTATTGTAATTAAACAGTATATTATCATTGATTTGGCTGGGCAAGACCACCTGCTAACGCGTTTTGATGAGGTTATTACCTCTCGCCAGATATTTGTGCAACGTCCTTTCAAGAAGACTCAGTTATTAATTATCCTTCATTTGGCTGGGGAAGACCACCTGCAGACGCGTTTCGAGGTTGTTGCCGCTCGTCAGTGACAGGGTAGGTCGGACAACATTGAAGTCATCCTGCCCCAGCCCAATGAATCATAATCCACTGTATAACTAATATTTAATAATAATATAATACATTTTATTGTTCAAGAGTGCCTACAGTATAGTACAGTTTTTCATTGCTTTAGAATATTATTTCCTCACAAATGAATAAGCAGCGACTTACAGTAGATTCAGTCGCAACGCCACCCGCGGGAAGAAACAAAAAATATTCTTCAGTAGCAAAAACTCCAGGAAGTGAACAGAGTTCAAGGATTTTTGCTGGAGAGTATCACATAAATGAAATAGTAAAATCGACAATGTCGAAGTAGCCTTCTTTACAGATATTTTCTGTTGTAACTCGAATTTTACACTAATTTCGAATTTTCCGTTCTACGCCTTCGTACTAACCAGTATTACCAACATGTAAAAGAAAGCAAAATTGAAAGTTAAATGGTAACGTCCTTGTTACAATATACTTCTCCCTCGCGTCACTAATCTTCTTTTTTCTTCCTCTTCATATTTCTCTTGTGAAGAGTGACTGGTAGAACCTAGAAACTACATCTACTTTTGTGTTATCACTTTGTAGAAAGGCCCTTTCTGTATTTATTCGAGCCGTACGTTCATTTTGAACCGAAGATTTTTTTTTATCTTCTATGTAACGTCGGGATCTATAAGGAGCCTAACATCCATGAACTCGGGATTTCAGGTTCAATGTCCCTTCAGTAATGGTAGAATGTTTCAAGGGCGTCGCTAATTTTTTTCTTGAGGGGGGTAAAGGCTGTCAAGTATAAACTTGCACATGTTAATTATTGAATTTGATTTAAAAATACTAAGTATTTTATAATTACGGGTGGTACTTACCCCATTACCCCCCCCCCCCTTATCGACGCCCTTGGAATGTTTTTTGTGTCTGATGTTTCGCCCCTAAGATTTGTATGGCTAATCACCTATAGTTTTGAATAGGCCTTAGGGTTTATATAGGTAATATCTATAAAAATCCTGGCAGTGTTGAATATTAGGTATTTTGTAATAATATTCTACGAAATCTATATAAAAATCAGTCATTAGAATGTAAGTGAAGTGAGTCATTTTTATGAATGCGTTTAAAGTACATAATACAACACTTTCTTATTCCTCACATTTTGCCCTTTAGAAAGTTGCGTCTGGGTGACCTGGGATAAGTTTTGAATATTATTGACCAGGATATTGAGAATCAAGATGACGATTTGTTGAAAGGAAAATCTGATTGCAAAGAGCACAATAGTTGATTCATTTCTGAGCTTCCCAAGAGAAAAACATTCTGCAAAAGACAACTGGCTTTGAGAATAGCTTTTTATATAACAAGTTGCAAAATAAGCGTGTTTTTTTGCACCAGGCGTAGATAATGTAACACGAGCGTAGCGGAGTGGTCCAACAGGTCATGTGCAAAAAACTAGCCATTTTACAATGTGTTATATACAAGTCTTTTCGTAATTTAGGTGGAAACCTAACTCATGCAATATAAGGGATTACAATAGGACAATAGTTACATTTATATCGAATTGCATGACACGAAATTTGAATGATGGTTGTGATTATGCTGCCGGGTAGTCGGTAGCGGAGACACTTTCAGGATTTAACTTTCATTTGACAAGTTGTCCCGATTAAATTATCCGTCAGACTGTCTTAAGGTCGAATATGTTAGTTTTTGGTTATTCATATCTCCAAAATCTGCAGAAAAACAAAAAAGTAAGGAGTAATTCTGATAGGTACCGAAAATGTTCCTAATTATTTTAAAGCTGCTACAGAGAAGGTTATTTTGAAGTTATTAACCAATGAATCTGAACCAACGATTTCCATATTCACATTAGTATCGATATGAACTCCACATTCACACTTGTGTCATTTTGACATTCGAAATCTAAACAAAAAGTCACCATATTTAAACTGAATTACAAAAAACAAGTGTGAAGTGTCTCTATCACATTTCATTCGTTTCGGTTGATCGGGTTTTGCGTTTTTTCTAGAAAGTATTATTTACAAACTCACATACCTCACTGGAATTCTAGAATTTGATATTCAAACATCATGTAAACATCATTGGTTTTTTTTAGAATTTTTATGAAGTTGTGCAAAAACACGCTATATAAAATATGCAAATATAACTGATTCAATTGTCCAGCTAGAGAAATGAGTACGGTTATATGCGCATGTTATATAACAGCGAGGACCGTTGCAGAATTAGAGTTATATCGCTTGTAATTCCAGAATGCACCTGGTGTATTCATTTACGTACATCTACTTCTTGTTTCTCTTCCACATTCATTCCGATATAATGTGAAATAGATTCATACAGTCCGAGTTTTTGCGTGATAGTGAAGCCTTTTCAACCTGAAAATACCGCTCGGGTGTTCAGAACACAATATATTAGGGTTTTCTGAAGGGAAACTACAGCATGATATTTTATTCGATGGGAGATGCTTTTTGTTATGATACACCCAAACAAAATTTTTCAATATTTTACCTTCAACAGATTTTTTTTGTCGGTAGAATTTAATACTTCAAAAGAAAACCCAGAACCCGAATATGAGATATACGATGAACAAGAAAAGCCATTGAAAATACTAAAGGCAGGGATAGGAAAGGAAATACAGCAGTTTGATTCTCTGTGAATTCTCTCGGAGGGCGCGCTGGATCGTTTACCCAGATATCCACTCCCCACGTCCGTGGGGTAAGTGATTACTGGGTCCGAGAGTCATGTGCCCTGAGCAGAAGCAGTGAACCAAGGATGACGGCCTTCTGCATTCGTCCGGCTAAGATTTCTGCTATATTACGGCAAGCCGGTATGATTTTTAATTTCGAGAGCAGTGTGTCCATCATACCACCTAGGACCCCTATAATAAAAACCACTATTTTAACAGAATGGTTTGGGTAGAGCCTGTGGAGTTCAAAGAGTAAGTCTTAATATTTTCTCCTCCTGTTCTCTTCCTCTTTTCGGACGATGTTCGTTTCGCCAGGAGCAGAAAACCCCATGACGAAAATCGTCTTACTTTGATGGTCCAGGAGGACTACATCAGGCTTATTGGCTTGTATTTGCCTGACGGTGGGGAATGAGTAGTTCCAATATATTCGGCACTTCTCATTCTCCACAACAGACTCAATATGCCCCGGAATATAAGGCAACACCGATATCTCGTCTATACCGTACGAGTGTCGTAGATGGTAGTACAACACTCATAGAGCCGCGTTATGCCTGTGGATATAGGCTGAGACCGCATATGCTGGACATGCTGACAGCAAATGCATAAGGGTCTCAGGCGCCCCACGACACGCTCCATCTAGTGTTCAGGACCTTTGTACCCATAACGCGGCTACGGTAGACCAGGGTGTTGAAGACACCATCCTGGCAGGCCATTATGAATCCCTCAGTCTCCGAATTTAGCTCACTTGACCGAGGAAAGCAAAGGTCAGGTTTTTGGATAAGCCAAAGTTTTCAATGTTTTTGAAGAAGACCCCATGCATTGGCTTCTCTTTATGCAGCTTCAGTCTCCGCAGCTTTGATGTGAGCTTTTTTCTGAAAGGTTTCCAACTTGGTGATAGAGTTTGGATTCGCCCGTTCAGTGTCGAATACGAGACCAAGTTCATCGGCTGTCCGGATTGCTGCCTTGAAAAGAAATGCTCCAATCCCTGCTTTTTCATGGTCGCGGACCATGCAGAAAAGGCGATCTGAACTCCTGATAACTTTACAGGCTCCATCCAGCACCATTCTGTTATGTAGACACTCCAAACTCAAAAATCCCCGGCCTCCCTGTCCCTGTCTGGGGAAGTATAACTGTGGAGCGGACGATTAAGGATGCAAGTTCCTATGAAAATGCATCATTTTTCGAGTTTTAACCAAGCCACAGCTCTTCCTGAGTCCATTTTAGTACTCAGCAGGAGTAGAGTAGAATCGGAACGGCAAGTATATTAGTTGCAGCAACTTTGTTCTTTCCCGATAGTTCTGATATGACCAGATCTGTCGGAGTTTGTGCTGATACTTGCCGCGGAGAGAGTTTTTTACTGTGTTTACCTCCTGTGAGCGGCGTTGCTCCACTCCCAAGTAAAGTATGTCTTTCCGGCATAAAAAGCTATCAAATGATGAATCAGACCTATGGAAAGAAGAGCTTAAAATCCTGTTTCATCTTGATCAATCAGTGCTATCAAAACACTCAGACAATGTCACCAGGAACTGTTTCTGAATATTCATAAAATTTTGAAAGTGTTGGCAACATAATCTGTTACAACATTTATTTTAATCCTTAGAGGACATTTTCCTCGCTGAAGCGCCCCAAAACCTATTTGAGGCATTTGACAAGTCAGCAGAGACTGAATTGATTTGCGTTGATATCAATTCACCAAAGAATTGAACATAGACAACAAGAAGATCATTGATTTATTTGCAGCAAATATTATTCTGTGAAGTGGATCAGACGTCTCTATACATTTTCTATAATAGAGCACCGTCAGTGACAGTTGTCAAACATTCGATAGGGGGACAAACGAAGCCATTCTCTATAAGACTACGCGTGTCCTTTTTGTTGATTTTCTGCGAAAATTTT
Organism: Chrysolina haemoptera; assembly: GCA_958298965.1. Classification (NCBI taxonomy): domain Eukaryota; kingdom Metazoa; phylum Arthropoda; class Insecta; order Coleoptera; family Chrysomelidae; genus Chrysolina; species Chrysolina haemoptera. The sequence goes on from OY282587.1 coordinate 12,018,864, forward strand.
ACTAAAAACACGTTCTTGGCAATTTATTGAGTATTAATTCATTGTGTATAGTCTGAATTGAGTGAGTGAGTCTGTAGAGATGTTACATGGATTTTTCCAAAAAAATACGTTGTTATGATGACAGTTTTCTCTTCTAGATTTGAGGACATAAATCATGAAGACTTGTGCTGTTATTGGTTGCTATAACCGATCCGATCCAGACCAGCATGCACGTGAAGTTTCCAAATGTCCTTCTATACAAACAAGGCAGAGACAGGTAGAAACTACTGGAGTACAGAGAAATATTAGTCAGATCGTTCCGAACATCCGGATCATGTACCTACCCAAAATACGTATATACTATAAATACCTACTATATGGACGCACTGTATAATATTCATTTTTACAGTCTATAGAAATAGCAGAAATTCAGCTGTTTGGATTAATATGGAAATTGAATAGGACGTTGAGAAAAAAATCAATATGCCTTCCATTTATTCATTCCATAGAAATTCCAAAACCTACATTTATTTGATCAAATTGAGAAATATGACAGGCATGCGTTTGAAAGGTTACTGCAGTAATTACAAATGCGTACATTAATTTAATCTCCATGAGAGGTGCATTTAATTCCCATTTATAAATTTATAATCTTTCAAAAAACCGACGCTTTGCGAAATCGCATTGTGACTATCTATAAAACTTTTAAAACATACACTTAGCGACGTCCTGGGTAATTACTAGTGATGTGCGTGTTTGCGGACATTAAGTACTCGCAAATAATTACTGGTGCCTCTTTTTTGTATCCACATTGTGAAGTCGCAGATCACCGTAGTAACTCCTTGCAACTTCTAGGCGATCGATTCTGGTTTACTGGGACGTAGAACAAAAAAAGAAAGAACGCTGGGAATTTACAGTTAACATTGAAGTCAACATTGGAGGATGTTATGAAAGACGGAAAGTTTTGTATTACTAGTAGATATTTATTGTCAAAGATCGTAATACTAACAGCGAAGTATTTAGTAAAATTATACGATTTCTCATCTGAAACAAGACTATTTTAAAATATTATCAAATAATAGGAAAAAAATGACAATTAACCACTAATCACCGCAAAAAAAAAATTTTCTTTTCGAACTCAAATTCTTTGTTTGTCCCCCAACAGGTGATCACCGCCATGTTGTGACGTCAGCTGACAGTGCTCTATTGTGTTTCATATACTGCTGCAAGCAGTGCCAAATAATATTCTCTGAAAAATCTGCAAAATTGAAACGTGGTTCATACTGAATATCCAAACCAATAATTGTGTTATCATATTGGCTGAGTCAATCAATATGATATTTCCTGGGCAAATGACAAAATTGTGTTGAACATTCGAACTATACTACAATTAATCAAACTTAGTCCGCAATATTTTTCTCAAGCTGCAGTTAGTAGACCCCCCGAATTTTTTTCTGGGTACGGCCTTGCTTTCTTGGGAGTGATTTTTCAACTCTTTCGTCATCTACGTATGTAGTAACATTTACCCTGAATATAACCTTTACTAGCCTTGAAACAAATTGAAATCGAGCATTATTATTCGGATCGCAGCGCCGAGCCAGTCTGAACTTTAAACGATATAACTAAAAAAAACTTTCTCGCAGATTTTAGGCTTCCAGGAAAGTTTCAGTTTCTATTGATAAAGTCTCGCTGATTGACCCAGGCATTATCCAAAGGTCAAACAATGCTCGCTGTTTCCTGGCCTGATTCGAGCTATTGTTCCATGAACAATCATCTCCCCTGCTTTATATTTCAATACCTCCGTCAGTGTTGGACTGGCAATAAGGCTCAGCGTTTATCAAAGGACTCCCTAGCTTGATCCTTCAGATAAATATGAAAGAAGCAGAAACTTTTATTATTTGCTGTAAGACGGTTGAGGAGGATCTACCTCAACAATAAAAAATATTGTGAAGAAACAAAATGTCCTGCCAGGACTGTTCATTGCAATAATCCTATACAAAGGGAATTACTGGGTCGAAACAATCACTTTTCTGGCTTACACCATGACGAACGTTGAATTACATGTAATGAATTTCCGTGTAGAGTGCCTACAGGGCTTTCTCTACAATTGCTAGTTGCATGTTCATCGAAACATTTGAACCACGTTTAGATCGAATTCGGGGTTATCAAACAATAATCAAATAATGTTCCATCTCATATCGTAATATGAATCTTTACGACACTTATATTGTAAATATCTATTACGCACGCTTGACGAGAACGTTACGAAAAGTATTATCGGGCGAGGCGAGACGAGATGAAGTTATATCTAAGACAAAGTGCAGGCCTACTGTCTGTTTCACACTGTAGGAGTAACAGGTAGCAGTGCGCGCGCACATTCTCTTTCTTTCTTTCTCTCACAGCCAGTGCATGAAATATATAAATATCTCAGTCAGTAATCCGTTTGCGAGTTTGCTAGCGTTACGCAAACGGTGATTTCTTGATTATTTCGTATTTTAATTTCTTTTTTGAACAATTAATATTTTGTTCAATCGAAGAATATTCAATTTCTTCGATTGAAGTGAATATAATTGAAAATTCATTTTAAAGTTCATATTTTGTAAATTTTCAGGTGAATAATAAAAAAATATTATAGGAAGTGACACAGACTCTGAATATGAAAGCAGTAATCTGAATATTCGTAGAAAATTAATATATGTATATGTATATACATGTATACAGTGTCACAATAAACTTCGCCACATATGGAAGTTTTTTTTATAACTCATATGATGAAAATTTGACTATGTAATTAGTTTGTGCTTGAAAAATTAGTAAAAAATAGCCTCTTTTGTTTTGTCACGTGCTACTCTAAACCTGTCAAATTTAACATTTTTTTCAAAATCCTCAAAAAATCTCGTTTTTTTGGGAATTTCGGAAAATGCTAAATGAAAAAGTTGCTCAGTTTCCAATTTTATACCCTTGCTCCAAATTTGGACTCTTCACTTTTTCCAATTTTTTAAATTTTTTGAATCTTTCGCTTTATCGATCCGAACGAAACATGATTGAAATTTCATAATTTTGATGACTACCAGAATTCGCAACATCATATCTTGCCCAGAAAATACCCAAATCGGTCTGTTCATCTAGTTTTATCATTTCCTTGTAAAACTAATTTGTATTTTCAATAAGTATAAGGACGTTAATATGTCAGTGATCGAATAAAATAATTTATTTTCATACTTACTCGTATTTCTTTTTTTAATAGATTTTTATCCAGTTTGATTATTTTTCTGACCCATAATTCAGTTACAAACAAACCCGAAACACTGTATATTATACATATATGAACATATATATATATATACATATAGATGAAGCTAAAGAAGTTTTACTTTATTTTTTCTACAATGGGTTTCATATTGGTTTTTCACAAAGAAGATATTGAAATAAAATATCATCTTAGATTTTCATGATTCCATCGGATAATCTTGATTGATAAGTGAATTTCCCCATGAATTTTTAAGCAATAATAAGTGTATTAGGATTATTATCCATCCGATTTTGAAATCCCAGAAATGCCCGAATCTAAATATAGGTATAAGATATACTATTTGTACTTTGCAAAGAACATGACAATTGAATAAAGGAGTTTCAAAACTCTTTTCAAGCTTTCCATGTTAACCAGTCCGATGCTGCCTACGTCTTATGAATAGGATGGCAATGTTATGATTTATGGACAATGGCTAGTATGCTAATTTTAGATTACTGAACGGCGACGGCATTTGAGGAATAACGTTGGATGGTGTTCACTAATCAATTGTTTCAAATACCATTTAATCGCTCGAACATTCTCATGTTGGCGAGATGTTCTTTGGGAGAAATTGAGGCGTGTAGGACCTCGTCGATGAAGCGATGCAAAGTCTGGGTGCTGCATTCCAAGAAATTATATATTTTTAATTTGAATACCCTATATTTCATTATGTATTTCGAATGATGATCATATTCCCAACAAAAAAGCTCATGACATTTTCTGCTTTTTTATGGTTTTCCGTAAAATAGTGAAATATTAAATAATTACACACTTTAGGTACATAAAAAGTGCACTTTTTTAGCAAGTGCACTTTTTTAGCGGAGTTTTCATTTGCTTCTAAAATATGCCAGATGCGCACGTTTGCACCATTTATTTAAATTACTGGCGAATGCTCCATTTATTCGAACTGATTCGAACAGAATTTTATTGAAATAATTATTCTTTGATCTATGATAGATTGATGGGGAGAGTCTTTTATGTTTTTGATGTTGACTAAAACACGCTTATCCTGACAGCCACTTATCTTCTAGAATCGGCCAATCAACTGTCAATTACAGTGATAAAAACCGATCCTTTCTCAATAATAACGATAAATATGCACCTTGATCACCTGATCAATCATGCGGTGAATGTCATAATTATCAATTAAAATTACTATTGTAACAACTGCCACTGTCAGATTATTCTTGAATAATAACCAGAAGTGTGTAATATTTCTGATGTAATTGTGTATTAATCTGATTATCAGTATTTTTGTAAATGAATACATTTCAAATTGCATTCAAATTTTACAAAAAATCGCTCGAGCAAGCTGTTATGATTTTTTTCACTCTCCTAATTCTTGATATTTTGTCACCACAATAAAATGTTCATACAACTAAAGATATGTTTATCGACTGAATAAAAATATGATCTCTTATGTATTTACCCTCAAATAAATTCCACTAGCGTCTTGTGTTTGAACTAAGATATCTATTCGAGTGACTCTTCGAGATGAAATATGTCACCCATTAAAGTGTTTTATGTCCAGATTGAGAACCCAGTTCTAATCGAGTCTAGTAGAACTGTATTCACAGAATTCATACTAATTGGGACGCACAGATATCATGTTAGAAGGAAGGAGCTAAATGGTTTTCAGACATATAACTCACAATTTAATGGAAAAAGTTCCCGTTAGTTATGGTCTGTCACACATAATATGAGATTTATTTCTGTGTTGTCTCGTTTCATCAGGATTATATTATAATGAACCTAGTTTGGAATGGGGGTTTGTTGAAAGCTTGGAACGAAAATACTTTATGCACTGGCTCTCTATCGTTATTATATTCTGACACTGAGTGGTCTTTTCAACGCAAAAAAGCCAAGAATGTCTTCTCCGGAAAAGCCGATCTTGTAGTACCCATTACTATTATGTATCTAGAAACTATATCAGTAAAGTCATCCATTTCGGTGCTTAGTATTATACTAGAAATTTCCGTGCTTGGGAAACCGCTGCAGGTCCATTGCCAGAAGTGCCCCTCAAAAACATGCTATTCTATTCCATGTAAGAGCTATTTCACCAAACATGCACTATAGCTTTTGGATTCTGACCAAAGAAAGGATTAAACTTCATCGGCAATACCTCGTTCACAAATTCGCTTACTTCTCTGAAACACCACAGTCAATTAAATTCATATTTTCATGCTCGATGACCTTCCCTTCTTCACTCCGAGGATTGGAGGGGGCAAGGACTAGGTTGGAAGGCTCTTGGTGACGTTGGCAAACATGCACAGCCTGAGCTTCGCCTACAACACGAAAAAGAAAAATAACTCAGAACGACGGTCCTATAAAACTGTAACAGGAACCCTTTCAGATACTTACTTCAGATAATGTTTGGGAAACAATAAAAAAAAACCCATGGACATATGCACTATTGCCACCATTGATTTAATGATATCATTATACATTAATTTTTGATTAAATTGTTTTTTTTTTTCATTTACGATAGACAAATACAATCTGAAACTAAAAAAGTATCTTTAAGGAGTAAAATTAACTCAAATGCCATAAGGATATGACTTGTGCGTAAAGACTTAGTTTACAATTTCACAGGAAGTGCAATCAAATTCTGAATTTCAAATGAAAAAACCCTAATTTTATCACGATTCAAAGGACCACGCACGGTTCTTATGGAAAATGGGTCCCAGTCGAATTGGCTGAAAATTTAGTATAATGTAGTTTATGGTGTTTTGATCAAATGTCTCCACGGGCACAACGAGATCTTATGGACAGTTTTTGAGATACAGGGTGTCAAACATGCAGAGAGAGGGTTGTTACTCACGTTTAGAAAATCAATAATTTGGGGATTATTTTGTTACAAAAAGTTAGGGAGAATAATTGCAATATTGTCGACTCGAGTTGTAATGAAAAATAGAGGGTAATTTATAATTACATAATTTTAATGTAATTCTTGGAACAAAATCAATCAAACGAAAAAGCTCGTAGACTTTCAGGATGAGTGATTATCATTCGATTTTGATATTGGGTGATCAGAGGTTACTATTATACAGGGTCACTCAAAATTTACTTTTTGGTTGTATTTATTTAAATTTTTTTAAGGAACATCTATACAAAGTAAACATAAATTAGAAAATTAAATATAATGTGATCAATATTTGGTGGCTCTTGTCTATTTATTGCATCTTGTACGGATTCTGGTCAACGGCATGATGATGCAGCTATCAAATGGGACACTACTTCAATAAAAATCTTTTTCGACTACCGCATAACAAAGTAGCCTTTGGTGCGTTCGAATCTCAACGCAAAGTTGATGTTTTTCGAGGAATGTCATTAATTGACGGCTTTTCTCTTCTAGAGCGACAAAATTGAGAAAACGCTCACTTATTCAAATGTTTCCAATTTGCCGGCGTGTCGGTATATTATGAATAACGTGTAACTCAACATTGTAAAGGTGTCTGTATGGTTTAGTGGTTAGTGTTTCTGTCTTTCACGCCGTCGATTGGGGTGAAATCTTTTTTATGTGTTAGAGATATGGATTGTATTGCCAGCAATTTGGTTATCAACTTTGGCTATATCTATTAAAAATTGTCAAAATGGTATATTCAATTTTAATCTAGTAAATGATAAAAGAAATGCAAATTATTAGGTAATGATGTATATCGAGTGTTTTTTCTGTATCTGATATCTGCGTTTGTCGAAAAACTATTGTATGTATTTCGAGCACAAAGTGTAGTTGCCGCTTTCCAAAGCATAACTCTCTTTGTTCGAGCGGCATCCCATCACTTTGTGCTCTAAATACACAATTAGCTATTTTTACTAGTTCATACCATGTCTGTTATATAAGACATTTTTATTACCGGTATGTTGATGGCTTGTATACTACAAAAAGCACAATACATTAGCGTTATGTGGAAGGTACATACCGATATTTCCAAACTCCAGATTAAGGATCTATGGCATTTTCTTGTTCATTAAGCATTTATTGGGCATATGCACCATCTTTACAGCATTTACTCTTGTTCCAATGCTCGTCACAATTCTTTTTCCCAAGCTTTTTAGCTGATTCAACAGTTTCAATCCTAGCATCTATTATTATTCTAATTTTAAACTTCAAGTCTTTGTTTTTGATAATTGCCAAAATCCTAAATCCGCATAAGTGTACAGGGTTTGTAGTATAATAAATAAACTAAAATGAATACAAGTGAAAAAGAAAATTTTGAGTGATCCTGTACAATAGTAACCTAAGATCACCCAATAACAAAATTAAACAATAATATTTACTTATTTTGCAGGTCTATGAGCTTTTGCGTTTGACTGATTTTGTTCAAAGAATTACATAAAAATTATGTAATTATTAATAACCCTGTATAAGGAGTCTTATAACGTTTCATTACAATTCGAGTCGACAATTAAGATTCTTTCTTATTCTTCCTTGCTTTTTTTAACAAAAATATGACATTTTTGATTTTCTAAAGGTAAAAGTAACAACCCTCTCTCTGCATGTTTGACACCCTGTATCTCAAAAACTGTCCATTAGATCTTGTTGTGCCTGTGGAGACATTTGATCAGGGCACCATAAACTACATTATACTGAATTTTCAGCCAATTCCACTGGGACCCATTTTCCATAAGAACCGCCGTGCGGGGTCCTTTGTATTGGGTAAATTATTGCTCATATACGTTCCGATTTTATGTTCATGATTTTGCGATGAAGTCAAATATCTATTCCTCTAGAGCAATAATAAGTGAATTCCGCAATAGTCTTACTTTGGGCGAAAGGAAAAGTTGCAACATTTTTATTGATTCTATTTGTGTACCCAAATTGTAGGTATTCATGGGCACTGAACTCAGTGTTGGTAACGAAACGGTATGAACCACATTATTTCGATGTCCATCAATCCAACGAAAATGCGATGGGTAATATGGATTCCGTGACCATTAAGTTGCGAAGGGTCAGATACTCGAGTCAACTTAAACTTGCCCACAGTTCAACATCGGCCACATGAATATTTCACTGTAGATCGCGCGTAGGGTCATGCATAATTGACTAATGTGGTCTAGAAAAGTCCTTTCGGTTATATTACTACATTTCAATTTCCACAAAAACAGTGAATGAGGAATAAAGAATGCCATAAAAGGGATATTTGACAACTTAATGGAATTTGATTCAACCATTGGTATCGAGCGAGTATTTTCTCTTGAAAAGTCGATATGATATTGGCTGGTATTAGATAGGATACCATTTCTGCGAATTCTATATATTCTGTGAATTCTTCAATTCATCTTTCTCAACAGTGATTTTCTCATATCTATTGATGGATGAAATTATCACCCCATTTAAAAAAAATTAAATAAGCATTGAATTCGTGAGAGCTATCACTCCATAACAGTTATCTACAATTTCTCTAAAGATTTTTGAGTATTGTTATTTTAAATTACTCTCATCGTTTTTACTTTGAAAAATAACATAATTTCAGAAAACACGAATTTTTATGTCAGAAGGCGACAACTACAGCAATATTTTTTAACACGCTTATATTAGCTTCACTTGTATGTATCTATGTAAGGAACGTGATTTCCACCCACTTTCAGACGTCTGAATGATTTGAAATTTGGCATGTGTTCGTAATTCCGGTAACAATAAAAAATGATATTTTTGTAAAAAAAAATGGCAGCTGCAAGATGGCGTACGAGATTTTTGACAATGGTACGATTCGATTCATTATTGGTATTTAAGGGTGTTGAATTTGTGAATTTTTTATCAAAATTCATAAATCTAAAATGGCGGCTCCAAGGTGGCGGACGAGATTTGTGATTATGGTCAGATTCGTTTCAAAGTTGGTATGTGGGGGTTTTTTAGGTTGTGTATTTCGATTTTTTTGTCAAAATTCATAAATTGAAGATGGCGGCTCCAAGATGGTGGACGAGTTTTGTGATTATGGTCAGATCGATTCAAAATTGGTACGGTTTTCATAAAAAATAATAGTTTAAAAAAACTAAAGAACACGCTTTACTTCCAACATGGACTAAAATGTCAAAAATAATCGACAATTCAATTACTGAAATGAATGTAAAAAAGCGTATTTCTACACGTGGTATTTCTTCCACAGTCAGCTGGTGTGATCCCAGTATATTCAATTTTTTACGATGTACAGCGAACACTCCATCAATATATGGTGGGGTGTTTCCCCACAGAATCTGCAGGTGCTGTCCTCCTCCAAGCCTAGCTTCCTCATGTGTTCTTTGAGTCTGCAATGCCCTGTTAGAAATACCGTGATTGTCTTTAGACTAGTTTTGCTGGGGTTAATCAGTGTCTTCGATTGCTCGGTGGAAATTGCCGAGAAGGTCTTTGGCCTGCCTCAGCCCTGGAAGTCTTAGCCAGTATGTTGCTCTCATTGCTTCTTCAGTTTTATTGAGTTCTTCTCGGAAGTAAGATTTTCCGAGTCCGCAGAATGGTTCAGGCCTGATCAATGGCGTTGCTGCGCCTTTCTGTTCCAGGGTGTCTGCTTGTTCATTGCCCTCCATTCCGACATGTCCCGGAACCCAGAGGAGGGTCACCTTGTTGTTCCTGCCTAAATCATTAAGTTTGTCTAGGCATTACCAAACCATCTTCGAGTTGATGTTAGAAAAATGCTGGGGAACTGGCCCATGGGTTCGAAGTATTTGGTGCGAGGCCCAAAGACTCTTGCTCCAATTCCCTCGGGAGTTTTGGACCCGTCCGTGTACCATATTATGGTGTTCTTCCCCAGTGCTCGAATGAATTCTAGGTTCCATTCTCGCTTGGTGTTAAGTTCCGCTCGAAAAAAATTCTCGAAACTGAATTTCCTGGTAATTTCGTCAGTTGGGAGATCGGCAAAGTGTGCACAGTCGGTGGGGGTTGAGCTCCTTACAGTCCTACTTTAGCCAACCTGAGGTTTGCTTCCTAAGCAGTTTTCCTCACCATGATATGGAGAGGAGTGAGGTCCAGAATGACCTCTGTTGCTGCTGTTGGAGTCGACCTCATTGCTCCTGTCATACAAAGACATGCTAGTCTTTGCACTTTCTCCAAGATATTCTTAGTTGTGGCGAGCTCAGTTCTGCTCTGCTACACTACTGCCTCGTAGGTGATTATAGGTCTCACTATCATGGTGTACATCCATCGTAGTATTGATGGGTTACAGCCCCATGTTTTTCCTGCAATGTTCCTGCACACCATCAGTGATGATTTTGCCTTGGTTGAATGGTAGTCCATGAGCTGCTTTTTGACAATAATAAAAAAATTGACGATAGTCATTGCCGATCGATGTTTAACCTTTTTTAATCCCATATACACCTACAATGTAGGATTATTGTGGCAAATACCTTTCAGAAAACAATTGCTTCCCTGGCTAATACCACAACGAGTATTGGATTATATTTAACAGATACCTGTGCAATGTACATTAGTGCAGAGGAAACAATCACAAGTGCTGCCCTGTAACCAAGGATTTGTAGGTTACATTTACGGTTATAAGGTCGACTTTTTTAATAAATTGCAGTTTTCAATAGAAAAAAAAAATGTAAAACGAGTGTATTCCAGTGTATACATTGTCCTGGTGAAAAATACAGGCATTTTGAGTGTTTTTTTCGCGGTAAAAACGTGTACCTACTAGGAATGCCAATCATCATTCAAAACTACTTGCTGAAGACCACCAAAAATTTCATTTGGATTTTTTAGTAGCGTGAAGCTTCCGATGAATGCAATTTTACCCGACAAATTTTGTGGGCATTGATCTTGGCAGATTCCTTTGTCTCCAAACTGAAACACACTTGTCCCCCTGCCTTTCTTCCCAAATATATTCTTTCTCTCGAAAACATATCCATTCGAAACGATAAAAGTTCTTTAAAAGACAATTCTCTAATACATTTAAATTTTCCGGAACGAATTCCTATTCAGGTCCAGCTTCGTTCGATGCGACAATAGCATTAAAAAGCCTCGGGATCGCTCCACTCTCGTTTTTATATGCAAAATTCGTTCTCCGCAAGCGTTTTTTTTCGGAGGTTTCCTGGCCCTGACGCCCGAAAGTTGCTGCGAAGACAGCGTTATTATTCCTGATCCTTTGCATAATCAACGTTAGAGCTAGAACAGCAAGTGTGTGAAAAATACGAGGACTGATAAATGGAAACGAATACGTCCGACCTAGTTCTGTACCTAATTGAAGCAACGATTGTGAAATTTGAGAATGGAGAATGAAGCAGTGATTTATAATTTCAATACTTTTTTTTGTGTTACGGAGAGTAAGACTATCAAATTACAGATTTTCAGAATCTTAAAACACTTGTCGGAACCAATGGACTATTCACCGATAGAACGTCAGCGAATAATGAAGCTCACCGTAATTGATAATTACAATAATGCTGTTTTACAGTTTAACCCTCAAAAAGAGAGAAATAAAAAAAATTGAACGAGAGAATATCTAATATGAAAATTTTAGTCATAGAGAAAATTTTAGTAAAGATATGTATGATTTGAGAGCTACGTAAGAGAAGATTCGTTATAAACTGCTTTGTTATGAGAAGACTCTCTGAACTTTGCAAAACGCGATTTTGCACAATTTTTTTTTTCGGAAGTTTTATTAATTTGAATTTTTGATGCTCTTTCGCAATATTAAGAATACATTGAATTCCACCAATCCACTCAAGAAGAGATGTTGAACAAGAATAATAGAAGATAGTAAGTAGTCTCATCCGTTTTTATTGAATTGTACTTAGCCTAATTGTTCACAATTTTTCAGTAAGTCCTAAAGAAGAGAATAAATAATTCTTAAAAGCTTGACATAATACCAAAGGAGTTTTTTTTTTGTTCCTTGGCATCCTCAATTGACTGCAACCCCACAAACAGATATCATTCACTTGGTTTCGAACTATCAACCCAACTCTCATATATATATATATATATATATATATATATATATATATACAGGGTGTTCCAAATTAAGTCGGCACCATTGCCAACTCCGTTATTATTGATGCTACGAATTCGGTTAAGTGGGCAAACTAGTAGCATTTTTAATGGCCTTCTCGACGCCGAAAACAAAAAAAATCGACAGTCGCGTTTTCAAAATGTTTCATAAATTGATATTTTTTTAAATGGAACACTCTATATTTTATCATGCATTTCGACTCGTAACTACATTCTCAATAACAAAGCTCTTATGACTTTTTTTCCTAAAGTTGAAAATGAGCGACTTATGTGGAAATATTTATTTTTTTCACTAGTACAAAAAATTTCTTTGTTTTGGCTAATAAAACCTCATGATTGTCCAAACAGCTAATTTTGGTACTCATACGAATGACAATGTTTTGTTACTAACAGCAAAATAAGACAATAAAAGAAAAAATCGCCCTGAGATTTGAACTCTTCTGACACTACTGAGCTATTTGGTATTAATTTACAAAACGATAATTTCCATTTTAAAACCATTCCACTAGCCGTATTTAGTTTGTGAATCAAAATGTTTCTGCCATAATGATAACTTTGAAGCCGTTTTTGTACAGAACAGAAAATGTTGGAGCGTCATATTAATGCGGTTGGAAATAACTATTTGTGTATTTAGAGCGCAAAGTGATGGATTGCCGCTCGAACAAAGAGAGATCTTTGGAGAGCGGCAATTACACTTTGTGCTCGAAATACACACCGATAAACGCAGATCTCAGATACAGACAATACACTCGATACTTTATTGATCATTGATTACCTTATAATAATATTCATTTCTTTTATTATTTACTAGATTAAAATTGAATGTTCAATTCTGACAATTTTAATAGATATAGCCAAAGTCGGTATCCAAATTACTGGCAATACAATCCATATCTCTAACACATGAAAAAAAAAAAAAAAATGGTTCGACCACGATTTGAACACGGGTCGCCGGCGCGGCGTGAGGTGAAGGAGCCTTAGCCTCTAGACCAAACAGACAGCGGTGTTTTTGAACATTTATTCGATATTTCATAGCGCTTTATCAAATCCGATTTTTATAAATGTTTCCTGTTGACACAACTGACATATTTTCAACTATAGGAAAAAAAGTCATAGGAGCTTTGTTATTGAGAATGTAGTTACGAGTCGAAATGCATGATAAAATATAGAGTGTTCCTTTTAAAAAAATATCATTTTATGAAATATTTCGAAAATGCGAATGTCAATTTTTTTTTGTTTTCGGCGTCGAGAAGGCCATTAAAAATGCTACTAGTTTGCCCATTTAACCGAATTCGTAGCATCAATAATAACGGAGTTGGCAAAGGTGCCGACTTAATTTGGAACACCCTGTGTATATATATATATATATATGTATATATACCGGATGACCAGGAGGTGAGGTACGACCCCCAATTTTTCTATAGTTTTGAAGACACAGATTTCAAATTTGGTATGTCGCTATAATCTCCCATAATCCAACATTTATCAAAAATTTACTAAAAACGAAATAGTACCCATAAAGAAATACTCACAACTGCTATTTCTCAAATGACAATATGTTCTTTTCACTTCGTCATGAGGAAAAGTTTGAAGAATTCCGACAGAAATCGCAAATACAAGATGTTTTATCATGAGTGTTCTCAAAATTAGATATTCTTCAACGAAGACGGCCATGAACATTGAAAACAAAGCAGCATTGATTAAAAACGAAGAACAAACTTTGACTTCGTTGGAATATTATGAGCATTTGTGCATTGCTTTCTTAATTATGTTCTAAGCCGCCTACGTTGAAGAACATTCAATTTTAGGAACACTCATCATGAAACCTGATTGTATCTTCGTTTCCTTTAGGAATTCTCCAAAACTTTTTACACGAGTGAACTGATAATTTGTAACTTTTTATCATGACAAATTGAAAAGTACATGTTGCCGTTTAAGAAATGGCAGTTGTCAGCATTTATTTATGGATACCATTCCGTTTTTAGGTAATTTTTGATAATTGTTAATTGTTGGAATATATGAACGCTGCAATTACATGGGAACCTCAGTTTTCAGCTGTATCGCACTTCAAAGCTTCCTCTAGTAGTAACTTCTGTCGTTTGTCAATTGTGATGATTTAAGTTCGAGTTTCACGGCCAACTTTGTTCGATTGAACAATCAACTGTATCTCCGCCAATTTTAAACCGATTTTCAATTTTGAAGAACAGTGTTATCACAAGTTGCATGCTCTTTCTGACAATGAAAAAATATGTACAGAGTTTCATTTGCAACCGAAAGTGGGGAATATTCAGTACAGGCTTCAAAATATGCGTATTCAAGTACTATAGCGACACACCAAATTTGAAATCTGTATCTTTAAAACTATAGAAAAATTGGGGGGCATAATACCTCACCTCGTGGTCACCTGGTATATATATATTAGTTAGTTAATATTCGTATTTTCTTAAATATATCTTCAGGAAACTATAAAGAATACATGTCAAAATTACATTATTTGATATGATCTTACTTACATATATTTTGAGGTTGGTTGACATGTTCTTGGTGAAAAATAGTGACAGCACAGTAGTAGATTGTAAAAAATAGTTGGAATTGTATAAAAAGGGCAAAATTGCGAATAAAAATCAACAGAAATTAAATTTTAAAATCATTCGTCGAAAACAATTGACTTGTTTACTAATATCCAAGTGAAATGAACAGATGACAAGTAGTTGAAAAAGAAAACTGTAATGTGTTGAAGTCATTGTTACTAACTATGATCATGTATCAACTGTTGAAAAGGTAATGACAAAAGATTGGTTATTTGCAAATCAGGAAAAAAATACAATTCTGATTGAGTAATTATATAATTATTATTGTTAGTTTGAAGAGTATTGTCTAACGACAGTAAGAAGAAATGAATCTCACTTAAATAATTTATATCAGTTGTTTCATTAATGCAATTTTTATCTTGAGATATGAAGGCCATTTCTAAAAAGGTTCTTTTAGTTAAGTGTGACTCTTTTGCTAATATTTGTGAAATTATAGTTCATTCGATGGTCAAGGCTGTTAACATGTTCAGCAAGAGCACGTCGTTCAGGATGAAGTGTACAATCACTTTTATGTGAGGATATTCTAATTTTTAGGCATCTAGAAGTTTGGCCAATATAATTCTTATTAAAATTCTGACAAGGAATGCTATATACAACATTTGAAGAAGATGTTAGTGTCTTTAACTTTTGAGTAAATTGATCTTATGGGCGAAATAGTTTTATTTGCAATTTTGATGTTACATACCGAATGAAGAAGTCTAGAAAGACTCGGTGTGATATCTTGTATACAGAGTGGTCCAACGAAAAGTATGCACCTAGCTTTTCTCCTTTTTTTGGAATTCATAGTAAATATACTCGGACACGTGAAGTGTGCCTTTGAGGGGGACACATTTTAGATATATTTTGCAACTTGTGTCTTCAACCCCCTAGCGAGGGGGTGTTACAACCCTAAAATTTTAATTGGAACGTGGGGTCGAGTGATATATCATTTGAACGGGCATAAAATTATATTTCTAATGATACCCTATTTGTTGAAATTCACTGAAACAGTTTATGCGAAAACGGCTTTAAGAACATTAACCCGATAATTTTGGTACTAATGAAAAATACAAATCAGTTTTGGTTACTAGGAATCAGGATAACGACAATCATTTCTAAATTACTTTCTTTTTGCCGAAAGCAACATTTCAATGATAATTTTTTGTTATCACAACTAAATTCACCATTTATCGTTTGCGTGATTTTGTCGAAAACGACTGCAGATAAGTGTAAGAAAAAAACTGCAGATATGTGTAACATTTGTTTTACAGATGAGTGTACATTTTATTTAAATGAAGCTTTGAATAGGCATAATTGCCGTTACTGGGATGACAGGCCCCTCAAAAAATAACTGTCTGGTGTGGCATATTAGGAAGTCATATCATAGGACCACTTTTCATTCCTGGAAATTTAAATGATGAAATCTACCTAAACATGCTTGAAGACGCAATTGATCCTTTCATCACACAAATAATAGAAAATGACCAAAATCATAATGCTAATCGGCTTCATTTCCAGCAAGATGGAGCACGTCCGCACTATTTTGTTCCTGTACGAGAATTTTTAGATAACTGGTTCCTCGGACAGTGGATTGGCAGGAGAGGCCCAATGGAATGGCCTGCCAGGTCACCTGATTTATCGCCTTTGGACTTTTTTCTATGGGGACACTTGAAAAATAAATGTTTTGCTACGAAGCCCGAGTCCATAGAAGATATTCGCCAACGGATTATAGCAGAGTGCAGAAGCATAACACCTGATATGCTACAAAATGTTAGACATAGATTTGAACAAAATCTGTATTATTGTATGGAAGAAAATGGGTCACAATTTGAACACTTGTTGAAGTAACATTCCAATAAATCAATTTAACAGCTTGTTTTTTTTTACAAAGCACTATTAAAAGTAACAAATATTGAAACGTACTAAGTACTACTTGTACATGTCTTCCTATTCCTAGTAACCAAAACTTGTTTGTATTTTTCATTAATACCAACATTATCGGGTTCATGTTCTTGAAGCCGTTTTCGCATTAACTGCTTCAGTAAATTTCAACACAAAGGGTATCATTAGGCAGATCATTTTGTGCCCGTTCAAATGATATATCAGTCGACATAACGTTCCATTTAAAATTTTAGGGTTGTGACACCCCGTCGCTGGGGGGTTGAAGGCACAAGTTGCAAAATATATCTGAAATGTTTCCCCCTCAAAAACAAACTCCACATGTCCGAGCATTTTTGCTTGCAATTCCACAAAAAGGATAAAAGCTAGGTGCATACTTTTCGTTGGACCACTCTGTATATGAAAGTGAAGTAAATGTAAGAGTTGAAGGACTAGCATTAGCATCATCGACTTCTGGCTAGATTCGTATGAATTTTGGCCACTGATATTTCGGATTATTTTTGTCTTCATAATGAAGAGACAAGAAATGAAAAAGTCTCAGAGGAACCCTTCGAATATGAAGTAGAACTATTACGAATTAATTCCTTCATGTAACACCTGGAGACTGGCCAAAGGGAACAACAATTACTGCGCCCTACCGATATTCCAAGACAGAGAGCCAAGTGTGTGGCGTATTTCCTACAGCAAAAAGGGCGCAAGCGTCTGTGCTACCCCCGTGCGGGACCCGTATACGAAAACTACCCTGTTAGTATCGCGCGGTGGTCGTGCTGTATAGTTTTCGATTTTTCAACATTTTTTCGAACGGTTCCGAGTATCATGGGGAAGAAAAACTCCAAGCTAAAGCAGGACACTATCGACAGGCTGACAACTGCAACTTACTGTAAGTGTTTTTTTTTCAGTTTCAGTTCCTGTAGGAAAAACATGTTTGAAAGTTGTTGAAAGTTTTGGTCAACGGAGGATTATTGACGAAAGTTTCATGCGATCATATATTATGTCGCTCCAAGAAGGATTTATACGACCCGTATTTTGGGATATCGAGTTTGGAAAACTATTTATTAGTTCGCTCAACAACAGTTCCGAACAAAGCATTTCTAGTTTTCCCAACTTTCATTAGTTTTTATCCAAGATATGGATCAGTGACTAGGATGCTCGTATGGCCTCTGGAAAGAAATATAGGAGTTGTTAACGAACGATTATATAACTAAATATTGACACAAAGAAAACATTTTTCATTGTATTAACACTAATACACAGTTTCAACCAAAATTATATATTTTATGTATCAATAAAATCTAGTTATCATGATAGAAACATAGCAAGAAAATTAGTTGAGTTTATATAAATATGACAACTTTGACGAAGCATTTTTATGATTAATTTATATTTAATTCTGAATTAGGCTTTCCCAACCGTAAAATGCATTTGAATGTTTTGAAATTGGTCAATAGATGATGCAGTGAAGGAATCAAGTTCTGCATTGAGATATCTCTTCAACTTGAAGAAAAATAACCCGTTATATAAGCATAAGTACAAAAATGAAAAGAAAACAGACACACGATTGATTAAACACAAAAAATTCTCGAGTTCTCTGGAAAGCTATATCAAATCTTACAACCAAAAAAAAAAATTGCAAGCAACTATATTTTCATCAAAACTACAGATGAAGTAATTGATTGCAACAGTGTTCATCAGATATTTTCTAGAAGCTCCCAAAACCCTAATTGATAATATTGCTGAAGACCAGAATTCAAATTGCTATAGCGGTGTTGTATAGATTTGAATCCGTTCAGTATGTTTCTGCAGTCTTTTAGTCAAATGGAATTACTTTATTTGATAAACTTGAAGATGAAGAATAAGAAATCAGCGGATATGGATGAGCTACCTGTTTATGTTTTAAAAAGTATTCATCACTATTGAAGAACCAATAACATTTTTAGTGAACCTCCCATTTGTCAGTGGTATATTCACTACAGGTTTGAAGATTGACACAGTAATATTTGAAAATATAAAAATTAGAATACTTTGGACAACTTAATGCTAGTGACTGTTCCTCGGAGCTTCTGGAATATTTTAGAATATGAATTTTCAGAATGCTTGATGAATTTTACTAATAACACATAAAAGTTCAATTCCTATGCAACACGGACTCTGTTCTGGAAAATCCACTCAAACAGCTTCACTCACCTTCTTCAAAAATTTAATGGATTTCGTGAATAAAGGCAAATACCCTACAGCAATTCTATGTGATTTGAGCAGAGCCTTCAACTGTGTCAATAAGTTGTTATATATTCTGAAATATTATGGTCCCAGGGGAACACCCTTCACTCAGATTTCGCCTTCCCTAAAGAATAGCAATCAGTGTGTCTCTCTCAAATTCGAACACAATGGTGCAATATCGACAGAGAAATAATATTAACAATATTGAAGAAGAATGAATATTCCACTTTTTATTTTCTGCATATGCAGATGACGTACCCTGCTGATTTCTCATAAAAATACATAAGCTTTTTTTATGTTGTACTCGAACGGTAGAGCGCGTGGGTCTTCGATATCTCGAGCCAAGCAACGCTATGCGAAGTTATGGCTTGGATGGAGACTTACGGACGACCTCCTTTCGAGATCCATTCTCCTCGGATCGTGCTAGGAATCGCACGTTAAAAGGTAAGACCTCGTTAATCCTTAGCTCGCACAAGTTTCGACTTTTGAGGGCTAACGTTTGTAGGGGGATGACAGCAGGTTAACGGAAAAAATAATTTTAAGCAACAACAACAATTTTCAATGCTACAAGGCGTTATTTATGCAGAACTCTCTTTGCGACTTGTAATATTTCAACCCTTGAAAGAGGATTTCTTGTGATTGACTTGTTATCTATTCATGTATTCGATATATGTCAATCGTTTCATCAAGTGAGGTTGATTTCAAAGCTTCTTGGGCTGTCTCACCAAAAGTGCATTTGGGGGGTTGTTGTCGGATATACAGTATGCATTTATCCAACCCTTCAACTTCTAGGGGATTCATGTTTTGAAACAGGTGTCTTCCAAACGTATACTACCAAGTAAAACTTGATTTGAAGCTTATACCGTGTGACACAGACTCATGGTACACGCCCTTTTCTCCTTTGTTTCTAAAGCTATATTTCTGAAATTTGGAACATTGAATATGCTCACTATAGAGCACTTTTTGACATATTTGGAAAAAAATACAACTTCTGGACACCCTGTATATTATAACATTTTTGAAATCTGTATAATTTTCTGAATCCAATGATATCTCATAGTTGATATTTCATTCGTCAGAACACCCATTTTATTTTCGAACTAGAGAGCCATGAACTCCCTAAAATTATTCCGAATAATCAAAATAATGCTACACTATCGTAATTTCGATTTAAAAATTATCGCGGTTTGAAATACGTGCCAAAAAAGTAATCCTAAACCTTTTTTTACTCGAAACTCCGTTTTTTCAAATGGTACCATAACGGTACTCTGACGTCATTCGAAAGTACCATCGATGGGGTATCCATTCATATTTATTATCTTTTTTATGTGTATTTTTCTGACGAATGAAATATCAACTATGAGGTATCATTGGATGCAGAAAATAATGCAGATTTCAAAAATGTAATATACAGGGTGTCCCATTTGAAAATCGAAAGAAAGTAGATGTCATTTCGGGAAAAACAGAAGTTGGATTTTTTTCCAAATATGTCAAAAAGTGCCCTATAGTGAGTATATTCAATGTTCCAAATTTCAGAAACAAAGGAGAAAAGGGCGTGTACCATGAGTCTGTGTCACACGATATACCCACTTGATTTATGTTCTATTTTTCGACCTGCTTTATATGAATTATTACTGTACAGCCTATGAGTCACTATCTACAATTTAGGAATATATATCACATAACCTAATGGAAGACATTTTATAAAATAGTCCTAACCATTTATCCAGCCTGAATTTTGAAAAAATTATTTGTTATTCACTGTTAAAACGTGATTTCAGTATGAGTTAATCCAAACGCTCCTCAGCTGAATTTCGCGGACTTGGCTGAAAGTGACCAATCAGAATCACTCGCGCACTGACGTCACATAGCTTCCCGTCTCATCGTCTGCGTCTGATCGTTTGAATTCGCTAGTTTAGTTTGGCGTTTTCAGGCAATACTCAGGCAATTTGTCGACTAATATCTGAAAAACGTCGTTATTTCTCTCCGGATCGAAAGTTTCGATTTTCCTTGATAACTTAAAAGCGACCTCTTGCTTTTGCAGTGATTTGAGTTGATGACCCAGAGCCATTTTCCCTCGACGCGTAGCAAAGGAACGGTCTGATTTCTGAGTTCAAATTTGTCATGGCACTTGTACGAAGTCTCTGAAACAATGACGTTATCTTAGAACTCAATATACCAGTTTGTTGTTAAAGAAAAAAGAAAATGGCGGCTTCACAAGCTCTTATTTAATTTCACTTGTCCCGGTGCCCGACTGTAATCAAATCTTGCAAGCTAAATTTGACCCTCTTCTAATCGACCGATTAATTGGAAATTTGGGAGGTGGTCATAATTCTGGTAAAAGTATTATGAAATCTTATATAAAAAAAAATTGACGGCTCTAAAATGGAGGACGAAATTTGTGATTATGGTATGTGGGGGTTTTTGAGGTCGGATATTATGAATTTTCTGTTAAAATTCAACTGAATAAGGCGGACTAGTTTCGTGATTATGGTGCGATTCGATTCAAAATTGGTGTTTTCAAAATTTCTAAATTCAAAATGGCGGCTCAAGGACGACACAATAGTTTTGTAATAATGGTCCGATTTGAGGTTTTCGAGGTCGAATTATTGTATTTGTCGAAATTCATGAATCTGAGATGGCAGAAGAGTTTTGTAGTTATGGTGCGGTCCGATTGATTCTCTTCAAAATATGTGGGGGTATTTGGGATTGAAGATTACAAATGTTTTGTTGAAATTAATAAATTCATGCTGGCGGCTCCAGAAAAAGATCTTTTCAAAGACACGCTTCTAGTCAAATAAACGGTTTAATTATATCTGTGAAGTTTGAAACTTTTTGCAATAACATTACATGTGAGAATTTCTTATAGGTATATGTTCAGTGAATTTTCAAAATTTAAGAGCCAAATGATTGATTCAACTGAAGTCGAAGATATCATGAAATAAATTTCGACAAGACTCTAGAATCCATTCTTCAATTTTTTTAATGAAAGAGGAAAATTACGTGTTCATTTTCTTATGATTTGGAATCAAATCGAATCAAAGACGGTCTTGTGTAGAACACCAAATTGAAAGATTTTCTGTTCACTTCTAGCTTCATCCATTTGAACATACTGATTTCTATTTTCCAAATAATTATGAAAAAGTCATAAGAGAAATACAATATTCACTGTTTCAAAAATAGTCGTTTATGGTTAACCATATGGAAAGTTTTAGCTAGGTCCAAAATTTTTTTATGACACAAATAGCGCGAAAATATACTTTGCTTTCATACACTGTAGAATTTTACCGGCTTTACGGAGAGGAGAAAGTAACCTTTTCTACGGCTAGCAGAGAAAATTAAATTCATATTTTCACGCTAGATGGCGACGCCATTGAACGTCAGTATAAAAATAAGTTGTTAGCAGTTGTCAATGTCTGCAAATTCATTAAATAAAAAGTTGTCATATTTGATGTTTGTTTGAAGTTAACTTGTCAGTTTTTCAATGCATGAAATGTTTGTAGAAAAAATATTACCAACAATTATTGTTGTTGTTATTGTTATTTCGATTTTTGTGTCGAAACGAAAAAAGGCAAATTTTGTGAATAAATGAAAAAATTGAAAAAAAGTTAAATTTTTGAGAAAAAAGGCCTTATTTGGTGTCAGTTCATCTTACCTACTAAAGCTCAACTTAGTAATTATACGGCCAGAAGAGGCTGGAAATTGATTGGCCATATTCTCAACGGCAAATAATAATAATAATATATAGCATCACGCCTTCGGGTATTACTCGTCATAGGAGTGTTTGTGAGGGAGATTATTATTATTATTTTACTCAGTGATTACGCACGAGTATTTTTTTTTTATTTCGACATAAAAGCCGAAATGATTGAACAAAAACCATTGTTCTGAGCGATCATATATTTGAGTGCAAACAAGCTCCCATTTCTTGGCACCATTACAAATTCTTGATAAATATCGTTATATGCCGACAAGCTAAGCCCATAATAGCTAAACATTTCCTACCCCTTTGTTTCTTGCCTCACGGCATAGCATCGTTAATGAAATACAATTCTGAAGCTTATTTATTTCATTCAAAAAACTCGAACGATATTTCTTATTCACATTCACATAAAATTTATTATAGAAGTTCTACAGTTTTTTTCAACCACACGATGGGCTGAAGAAAAGTTTGTTGGAATTGAGTTTTCCGCTGTCAAGAACTTGTTCGTGTAGGACGAAAATAATTTGAGATTCTGTCTTCTGGTAACAGGATAAACTGAATTCGTTTTCTCGCCCGTCTTTTGAATTTATTTCGAATGTGGATGAAATTAAATGGATCACGTAAGATACGTATATTATAAATAAAAGATATGTTTATTATTATATATCGATATATGCAGCCAGTACTTGATGAAAATCCATGTTTACAATAAAATTTTAATGTTGATTTTCACAAATTTTTGATTTACAAAACCGCGACATATGTTTCTCCAATACAGTGGCTTCTTCAAGCAGAGGTATAATGAGTAACAACTATAGGATATTATTCGGATATGCACTAAAAATGGTGAATTAATTAGGTGTCGGTTTTATACCTGCTCTCCGTTTACTCGACTGTTAACAAATTTTGATTTTCTGTTATAAAATATTTAATACATTCACCTAGTATACAGGCCGAACAAATTCAAAAGAGGGGAGGTACCTAGTATGGTAGGTTTTATCGTTAATGAAGGTCTGAGAATTCTTCTCTTTTTTAATTTTCAAAGTTTCCAGCAGGTTTGAGTTCACTCCTTTGCTTTCAACATGCAGAAAGTAGTAGAATATCATATTCCTGAACATAATAATTGTGGAATACTTCATACCATATACCATGGGGTAGGTTATCAATATGAATGAGAAACAGCAGAGGTCCCAAAATTGAACCTTGAGGTACCCTACTGACTTTTGCCATGCTGATACTCTACTCGCTGTAATCGGTTTGTCAAATATATAATGAAAGTTAAATTTATTCATTGAGTCGATGGCAAATTGGCCAATGTGAGATTGGCCTTTCTAGAGAGAAGACATACCTATGTTTTGTACACATTGAATTATATCAATTTGCTGGATCCCTGTTCTATATATATATATATTTTTTAAGTTTATATTTGATCATTCACGTTCCTGTTCCGTTAATTTCTGGTTTCACGGGCTTATATTGGAGCTTTGGAAGAGAAGGTGGTATGAAGAGTACTACCATCCGCAAGCTTTAAACTGAGCATGAGGAAGCCCCAACAAATCATTAATGTGAAGAAGAAAGAGTGTTGGTGCTAAAATTGATATCTGTGGAACACTACACAAGGTAGAATATCGGAAGAAACTTCATTAAACTTTACGGGCAGATCAGATCCCTGAATGGAAGTCATGACTGGGATTTCGCAGATCGGCGAAATTCCGTCACATCTACTAGATTTGTTGGTTTTAAGAATTAACAAAGTGATCTGGGTTTGATTTTCCCATAAATGCAAGGTAGAATTCGCTGAAAATATTGTCACGATGTGGGCTTCTATATGGCCTTTTTGGCCTTTACTATAAGCCGCAACTAGGGTTGCTACCCTTTGCTACTCTGTGACTAGGGGTCGTGCTACAGATAGTAGCACAGAAAAACTTAAGATAACAAAATACAAACGTTTTATTTAAATATCAATTGGGCCAAAGTTATATATACACAGGGGGATAACTAATAATACAAGATACAACAATTCTTACCATACAACATTAATACACTAACAACTGGCCCAAAGGGCCAGGCCCATAGCCACACTGGCTCTGAACCTTAATGAATGAATCAACAATCTTGGCTGGAACTTGAATCTGAATAAATGAGTCTTCATTTATAGTAGTCTGTTATTTACATTTAGCCGATACAATGACACTGTGATCGGTGTAACCGAGTGTCATGGCCAAGCTGTCATCAGACTCATTCATTTCATTCAATTTTTTCATACAGTTTTGGCCACGAGTTTTAATCGTTTCTTGGCCTTGTAAGCCTCTTTTCGAAGATTCTATTGTTTTCTTGCATATGTTTCTATCTTCAATATATTTTGATCTGGTCTTAGGGTCTGGATTTTGTATGCTGCTTGTTTGAAGTTTGTGGAGCAGTTTGTTCTGAACCAAGGTTTATGAGATGGTGTTTTTTTACGTGTTTGTTATACATATTGGAAGTTCGAGCATTTTAGTGTCAGAAATTGTATCAGTGCATTGTGTTGGATATCCGAAGAGAAACTCACCAGTCGGCAGAATTGTATTGCGATATGAAACACAGCAGTGTTGTGCTACTCGATGGTGTAGAAAAAAAAGTGGAGATGACGTTATGATCGGAGTTTCCAAGTGGAGCAGAAACTTCCAAACTGTACGGTTAAGGATTGGCGATGAAAAAAAGATCGAGTGTTTTGGCAAGACTGGTTGATGGCAACATCAATGCGTATTGGTATTTCGACCAGTTGCTCTCCACCATACGTGATATGTTCACGTGTGGTTTGATTGAAAAATTTTAGCCAGTTAGGGTTATATACATTGAAATCTTCCATTAAGATGTCTTCAGCTGTTGAAAGTTATTGCTCTAATTTGTGTGATAAACACTCGAAAAGGAGCAGGCATGTTGGAATGAAACATTCTTATGTTTTTTGAAATGGTATGTGTCAACACTGGTAGAGTAGTAGTTGTCAAATGTCACGCAGTGTCGAAAATTTTGTTTGTGAGTTTTTTAACGCAGAAAATTACAAAAGCAACAATTTCCCAGTTTTATTTCACAAACAAAGATTTTATACAACTGTAGCACCAATAATTTATAACATCCTGCGAAATAAAATTAAAGTGATAATTAAATATGAACACTGAATGCAAATCGTTCATTTATCTAAATATCGATCGCATATATGTAAAATGATGTGTAAAAGGGAGCTTAATTAACTTAATATATATTTAGTATAGATATAACTACTAATGTATTTACTACTAAAATTTCTGTATTATTATTATCATCACCAACAATAACCGCATTTCTATCTCTGTTTTGAATTTTAATATACAATATTATGATTGCACACACAGGTGTTGTCTCACCTAGGTGCATTGCTTGTAAAAATGTAATGACGAACTTATCATTACCACTCATAAGTGTATAACATTATTATTATTGAATGAATCTTATACAGTATCGGAAACTTTTCATCTCGGGTATAAACAGAAATCTACGCGAGCAAAAAGAAACGCAATGATATGATAACACCACATAAATAAGAGAAATGCGCCTATCCTGTTACCCCACCCGACGAATTAACAGCTCACGTCGATATCCCTTCCTCGAGAGAATAGAGGAGAAATTGTAATGCTCTCTCAACATATAGCAAGCTATTCTTTACGCTCTCATGAGACCACCATACCCAAGATGAAAACTTTTCGATGTATAATATCCACTTGAGAGAAATTTTCTCAACTTGATTACCTTCAACCCCTAGTTATATACCAACGATCGTTGGTTATGTACCATTTCTAAGTACGCTCTATTGACCAAAACTGAACACTTCGGGAACCTGCATCTGGAACAAGTTTATACCACTGTGACCTTCATATTGCAATAATTCAAACCGAGATGCATTTTTCATTTCCGAGTGCAGTTACAGCGCTCGCCCAAATATATCTTAGATCGCATACTCTGTGAGTTACGGTCTGGATGAACATTATCTTTTTATAATCGAAATAAAATATTTCCTTTACTTGAACATAAAGATCTGAAAATTCCCACAGATATTTGCTGAGTGCGTTCTTTCTATATGCAAATAAACAGGATTTCTTCGCTGGATTCTCCCCTATTATCCACCGGTTTAACTTATTACTTATTCATAAATTCGTTTCAAAGCGTTGACACCTGAGCAACTGTAAGGCCTGGAATCTTTTATATAATATTTATTAGATCAAATGTTTGGATAGACTGTAGTCCTCTTGTGTGCAAGAGATTGGATTTTTTTAATACATTCTTCATATTATGTCTCTTTGTCAAGTATGCCGAAATACTCAAATATAAATTCACTGATTTTTAGTTTACAATCCCAAAACATTGAATATACTCTCATTTGAAATACTGTCATTCAAAGTTCATATATTATTTATTTTTGAAATTAAAGTAATCAGTATCGTAACACTTCGAAGAGTTCAAAAATGTAATTGTGCCTTCTTGAGAAAAAATGAAGAAAACTCAATTTGTCTGATCGCCAGAAACAAAGACTCTCTTTTCGCATTTTTTCGAGGTTCTGGGGATCTTGAGATGTGCCAGTTTGTACGAGTTAATTACATTCCATGTCCTATTCACTGGGACGTTTGTAGTCGGTATTTAAGTTGTTCCAGTCATATAATCCCAAACTCTTTATCAATGAAACATTACTCTGTTTTCTTTGGTTTAAGATGCATTCGGGTCGACCCGTTAATTCTGTCGCTTCTCATTTATTTCCTATTGTTTCTTTCTCTTAGCTTTAGTCTGAAGGTGGTCAAACAACGGGGTATTAGATATTTACGATACAAGTGTCGTAAAGACATGAGATGGAATATTTGTCGAGGCCTTTAGGCCAAGTTTGATAACCCATCGATTATCGTAATATGAATTTACGATACAAATATTGTATAGTATTTTACCTACCATCAATAATCCTAAATATCCACTCAAAGATAGTTAACAATCTTCAAAATAGTGATCTTATAGAGGGAGAGCCAGCAACGTATTTCAAGTTGTCATTTCAAAAGGCAAAATTTGACATTACGTAATTTCAATAAATTCATCATAAACTCGGATCATGTTTATTTTCCAGTGTCGTAATGGAATAACAGTGGTGTAATGAAGTTCCAGTGTCGTAATGAACCTTCATGTTTATGTTCCAGTGTCGTAATGGAGTAACAGTGTCGTAATGAAGTTCCAGTGTCGTAATTAAGTTCCAGTGTCGTAATGAACCTTCATGTTTATGTTCCGGTGTCGTAATGGAGTAACAGTCTCGTAATATTCTAGTGTCGTAATGAACCTTTATGTTTATGTTCCAGTGTCGTAATGGGGTAACAGTGTCGTAATGAAGTTCCAGTGTCGTAATGAACCTTCATTTTTATGTTCCAGTATCGTAATGGAGTAACAGTGTCGTAATGAAGTTCCAGTGTCTTAATGAACTTCATTACGGAACTCATATCAGTATCGTTATGATTGATATTACATATTGATGGTAGGTAAATGTTTATTCCGAATACAATTGAGTTTTGTTATTTTCACAGAATTTTAATGTGGGTCTTTTTTTTCACAACTTATTCTTGTACTTAACTTGACTGTATTTGTTTTCATGTTTTGAATTTTTTATGGTAAGAGTTAGTGGCAAAATTGAGGGGAGAGCAGTGAATGTGCAAGATATTCCAACGGCTTATGGTTGAAACATGGAAAAGAGCTGTGAAAAATGTTTCATTTACTTATTTGAAGAGAGTGTTGAATAACACTATCAATTTTTTTAAACGATTCCAGAAATACGTATGTTTTTATCTGTATCACTTCAATTTAACACGACAAACGTTTCATCTCCTTGTTTTTGTGTTTTACAAGGAGTATGTTTGATGCATGAGGCCGTTTTTATCTCCACCTACAACTGACTCCACTCAGAAATAAATCTGAAAGGAAATAAGCGAAATTTTATGTGAAGTGTTTTCTTGCCAGACTGTTTTATATTTTTATGTGGATCATAATTCAAAGGAGGAATATGCAAAATAAAGCTGATATGAACTTTCGCTGGCTGTATTTTGAGGTATTTGCATCCAAACAATCTGAACACGATAAAATTGCAATATTATACAAACTGTGAGAAATAGTTTTCAAACGACAATAGTTTCCCATTATTAAATGTATATGTGAGTTGTTTTGTCTCTTGATTTTTTTAAATAAAGTTGGGTTGTTTGTGTCCTTAGCAGATAATGCAGTGCTAGACTTCATAAGCATAGATAAGTTGAAGATGATAAAACTCTTCAAAATACTTTATATACTCTTCGAAAAACGGATTTTTCAGATACTCCACCTGATTGTGGTTAAAACATGGAAAAGAGTTGTGAAAAATGTTTCATTTACTGAATTTTTTTAAATGATTCCAGAAATACGTATGTTTTCATCTATACCACTTCAATTTTACTCGACAAACGTTTCATCTCCTTGTTTTTGTGTTTTACAAGGAGTATGTTTGATGCATGAGGCCGTTTTTATCTCCACCTACAACTGACTCCACGCAGAAATAAATCTGAAAGGAAATAAGCGAAATTTTATGTGAAGTGTTTTCTTGCCAGACTATTTTATATTTTTATGTGGATCATAATTCAAAGGAAGAATATGCAAAATAAAGCTGATATGAATTTTCGCTGGCTGTATTTTGAGGTATTTGCATCCAAACAATCTGAACACGATAAAATTGCAATATTATACAAACTGTGAGAAATAGTTTTCAAACGACAATAGTTTCCCATTATTAAATGTATATGTGAGTTGTTTTGTCTCTTGATTTTTTTTAATAAAGTTGGGTTGTTTGTGTCCTTAGCAGATAATGCAGTGCTAGACTTCATAAGCATAGATAAGTTGAAGATGATAAAACTCTTCAAAATACCTTATATACTCTTCGAAAAACGGATTTTTCAGATACTCCACTTGAATGTGGTTCAAACATGGAAAAGAGCTGTGAAAAATGTTTCATTTACTTATTTGAAGAGAGTGTTGAATAACACTATCAATTTTTTTAAACGATTCCAGAAATACGTATGTTTTTATCTGTATCACTTCAATTTAACACGACAAACGTTTCATCTCCTTGTTTTTGTGTTTTACAAGGAGTATGTTTGATGCATGAGGCCGTTTTTATCTCCACCTACAACTGACTCCACTCAGAAATAAATCTGAAAGGAAATAAGCGAAATTTTATGTGAAGTGTTTTCTTGCCAGACTGTTTTATATTTTTATGTGGATCATAATTCAAAGGAGGAATATGCAAAATAAAGCTGATATGAACTTTCGCTGGCTGTATTTTGAGGTATTTGCATCCAAACAATCTGAACACGATAAAATTGCAATATTATACAAACTGTGAGAAATAGTTTTCAAACGACAATAGTTTCCCATTATTAAATGTATATGTGAGTTGTTTTGTCTCTTGATTTTTTTTAATAAAGTTGGGTTGTTTGTGTCCTTAGCAGATAATGCAGTGCTAGACTTCATAAGCATAGATAAGTTGAAGATGATAAAACTCTTCAAAATACCTTATATACTCTTCGAAAAACGGATTTTTCAGATACTCCACCTGATTGTGGTTAAAACATGGAAAAGAGTTGTGAAAAATGTTTCATTTACTTATTTGAAGAGAGTGTTGAATAACACTATCAATTTTTTTAAATGATACCAGAAATACGTATGTTTTTATTTTAATCACTTCAATTCAACCCGACAAACTTTCATCTCCTTGTTTTGTGTTTCACAAGCAGTATGTTTGATGCATGAGGCCTTTTTTATCTCCACCCACAATTGACTCCACGCAGAAATAAATCTGAAAGGAAATAAGCGAAATTTTATGTGAAGTATTTTCTTGCCAGACTATCTTATATTTTTATATGGATCATAATTCAAAGGAAGAATATGCAAAATAAAGCTGATATGAACTTTTGCTGGCTGTATTTTGAGGTATTTGCATCCAAACAATCTGAACACGATACAATTGCAATATTATACAAACAGTAAAAAATAGTTTTTAAACAACAATGGTTTTCAATTATTAAAAGTATATGTGAGTTTTTTTTCCTCTTGATTTTTTTATTGAAGTTGGGTTGTTTGTGTCCTATGTATTCTATTCCATTCGTTCGAAATTCCACAAGGAAGTTGTTTGGATACTCTTATTCGAACTTTAACATTTGCAGGATTGTTTCGCAGTTTCGGATTTCAAAACGCGTGCTAGTGCATCTACGAGATGTTTTGAAAGAGCTAGTATCAATGGTTGCATAGTTTCTTAGTCGTGAAATCCATCAGAGGATACCTGATTGAATTTTCCGGTGTAGTCTTGGGCTGTGGATGATATACGTGTTCTAGGTGCGTCCGTCGTTCTTGATGTTTAAGGAGCTGCTCATATTCCTTCTGTTATTTATTGGTTAGTGAAGTTTCTTAAAATATTCGTTACTTCAACACGCAATGTTTGAATGCATTTCATTCATTTGCTATAGCCGCACCATCAAATTGTGGTCGATAATTTGCCCATGGAGTATTTCTATCGAACTGAAGGGAATTCGTGGAGAACTTTTCTGTTTCAGAACTGACGTTGAAATATTCTAATTCCTCTTGAACTTCTTCAAAGTTTATTTTCGGGTCCATTATTGAACTTTTGTTCGAAGTGTCAATTCGTTTTTCCATCTTACCGAATGTTTCTCTAATGTTATCCATTTTTGTGCAATTTGATTTCATCATCAATTGTTTTGTTCATTTTGTCTATTTTTGCCTCGATTTCATCTTTAATTTTACCCATCTCTGTCTCGGGGTTGCTTTTGAGCTTGTTGTTTGTCTAGAAGCTTGTTTTTCAGAATTTTTATAAATTTCTCTCCCAAGATTCTTGTGTTTTGTAGAAATCATTAATGAAAATAATTCTTCAAGTTGTTATTTCAAACAATTTTTAATTTTTCTGAAGCTTTTCTTCGAGGCTCTTTATTATTTTTCAAAATGTAACTTCTTTAATAATGTTCATGAAGGTTCCAGACTTTTTAAACTTCCAGACTCCTCGAATTCACTTGAAGTTCTTTCTTCATCTACCCCAATTCTCAAAAAGGTTATCTCCCAAAACCAGAAGCTCTTTTTTCCTGACTCATTAAACTCAAATCACTTCCAAAAAATTCGAATAAATAACCTAACCTGTATATCAGGGAATCCTATTTCAATAAATATACTTTTCTATTTCTATAATAATGTTGTTAATGAAAATATCACGAAAACTGCGTTGGCTCCAGCTCTCACTTCTAGTGGTATTCAAATAACCACTGCTCAAAACTGGACGTTTAACATTAGTATAAATAATTACTCTACCACAAATTAAAAATATGTCGGATGCAAGAATGAAAATATTTAACGTGCCTATAAGTTATACTACTTTTTAGTATATTGTACAACTGTCATTAAAAATGACGTTTTTAATCCATTTACATATGAACTAAAAACTGACGTTTTCACAAAATCAGTTTTAACACTAGTGTTAAAAGTAAAATGACAAATGAGATGATGGATACTCTCTCTAATAGAAACACTTCAATCAGATATTATAATCAGAATACCTACTCAAGAGAAATCATTTATAAAAGTTCACACATCTATTTGGCCGTTTGTGCAATTAGTAATACTAATTCCTTTTGAATTTACAAACGAAGTAGTATTCAGTCCAACTGTAGAAGGTCCTTCATCACTGACAAATAATGACATTCAAAAATAAAGTACGGTGGGGTTTATTATAGTTGGAGCCTCTTTGTAATCCAAAGATCGTGTGTTCGAATCCTCATGGATCTTATTTTTTTTTGTTTTTTTCTTACTAGCAGTAACTGTTGTATCATAAATAACTATTGTTTGTTAGTTTCATTAATACATTATTTAAAAATGACTTGTTATTTGAGAGAGGCGGAAAAATCATACGTATAACATGGGGGTAAAGTGCCTTTTCCTCCGTTGAATGATTACTGCCCTCCGCTACTTCATCCTCGGGAAGAAAAGAAGCACTTTCTACAAATAGCTTCTTTCACAGTTTGTTTGAAAGTTGTTCTTGACTTCTGTTGTTGTTGTCTAGAATACCAAGAAAATCAATTCTCTGCAGTTTTAGAGTTACATTTCCGCTATCAACATATACATTATAGCCGTCATCGAGTGTGTGAATGCGACACACTTCCATGGATACATCTTATATAGCTAATGTGTGTCATCGGCGTAAAAACAAATCGCCTATGCTATTAGGTAACAGTGTTACTCACGTTAGGGCCTCTGAGATACACCAAAACTAAATTGGTTTATTTATGGCACATTAAGTTGTTGTTTTGGAGCGTTAATTGATATTTAAATTTCAAGTGATCTATTTGACAACCCAGGGGTTTCCCTACATTACGAATCTCTATTCTTGTTGACTGAACACGTCAGTGCTTTATGGATAACGTCTTCAGGGTATTATAATTATTTCCATCGAATTGTCTTTCTCACAATTGATGCGGTTTTGTTTAGAATAATCAGAGAAATAAGGTCTTCGATTTCTCAAGTATTCGAAGCGACACTGACACCGTAAATTTTGGTTATCTGTAATTCATTGAAAATTTTTGATAACGATTCAGAGATCACATGACCGATTGGTTGAAGTCACTGTCAATATCAAGATTTCGAGATCCACTCCTTGTTCTCTCTCCTTGTTCATCCATGTTGAAATACAATTTCATATCAGCTTCTTAGAAACTTCGTTCAACTGAAACGAATAATCAGTGAATTGATCTGGAAAGTCTTGTGATCACAAACTTCCCTAAAGAGTTTGTTTCAAAGGATATTTTTTCAGTTATTCATTAATTCAACAGTTCAAACGAAGGAGAGTAATACCACAAGTACCTCTTGAGGCTTTTGCTGCCAAACTAGAATCTACTTTTATTTTACATAAGTCAATATTCGGCTAATTGATTTTTCTCATGAGTTTAATTCAACTTGCATTGGAATTAGAATTTGAAAAAGTTCAATGAATAGAAATAAAAAAAAACTTTGCTTGAGCAGTCGAAGTTAATAATCTACAGCTGTTCAATAAAATTTTCAATGTGTTTTATAGTATTGATATGGTTTAGAAGCAGAATGATGTATTCCATTCATGTGTTCATGAGTGTTTCTAAAATTGAATGTTCTTCAACTTAGGCGGCTCAGAATATAATTAAGAAAACAAAAAACAAAAGCGCATTTTCATTTCAACGAAGTCATAGTTTGTTCCACTAATTTAATGAATGCTGCTTTTTTGTTTGTTTTTTTTTTATGTTCATGTCCACCTTTGTTAAAGGATATCTAATTTTGAGAACACTCGTGATAAAACATCTAGTATTTCCAATTTCTTTCGGAGTTCTCCAAAACTTTTCACACGAGTAACCTGATAGTTAATCATTTTTCATCATGAACAAGAGAAAAGAACATGATGCCATTTGAAAAATGGCAGTTGTGAGCATTTCTTTATGGGTAGTATTCCGTTTTTATGAAATTTTTGATAATCGTTGAAATATATGGGACCTGCAATTATTACATGAGAACCACAATTTACAACTGTATCGCACTTTGAAGCTGCCTTTGGTAACTTCTGATGTCGTTTGTCAGTTGTTAAGTTTGAATTTCATGGCCAACTTTGTTCGATTGAACAATTTTGAAAAACAGTGTTATCACAAATTATATATTCTTTCGGATAATGAAAATAATTGTACATTTAAAAAAAAAGGCTGGAATCACTTTCGGAAGTGGTGAATTTTCAGCAGTAGCGTCGAAATATGCGTATTCGAGTACTATAGCGACACACCAAATTTAAAATCTGTATCTTCAAAACTATAGAAAAAATTAGGGGCGTACCTCACCTCGTGGTCTCCCGGTATGTAAATAAGTGAAAAACGGACATCAAAGGGCATGCCACATATAATAATAATAATAATAATAATAATAATTTATTGATCCCTTCAGACATTATAAAAAATGTATAGGACAGGTCGTGTAGTACAGAACATACAAGGAACGTGAATTACAACTTGAGTAATACAAATATAAATCGAGGTAACGTTACAAACACATAAAAAATATAAAAATATTAAAATATTAAACATACAATTTCTTCATCCAACAAATTCATCGAAGTTGCAATCTGGCATGAACTACTCGTGGCTATAATAACCCCTGGAAGTTAATAATGATTTCACTCTGCGTTTGAACACATTTGTATCCAGCCCTCTTATTGATTCAGGCAAGTGATTGTAAAATATGATACCCTGGTAGGTGGGGGATCGTTCAAATTTCGTTTTCTTATGTTTCGGGATGTATAGAAGATTACCATTTCTAGTAGGATAATTGTGATAGTGCGAATTTGTTTTGAATTTGGAGTAGTTTTCTTTGATGTACATTAAACATTTGAAAACATACAAGCATGGAAATGTTAAAATTTCGTAAAAAATGAAGTAGGGCCTACATGACTCCCTTGGAGATAGTTTAAACATAGATCGAATTATCCTCTTCTGTGCTGTGAAAATTCGGTCACTGTTAACAGAATTTCCCTATAAAACGACGTTATATGACAAGTGGCTATACACAAGACTATAGTATACTGTCAACAAAGTTTCAATTGGCATTGTGGACCTAATCCGTGATATTGCATATTTAGAATTGTTCAATTTTTTACTGAGAGCGTCGTCGACATGATTGGTGAAGCGTAAGTGTTGATCTACATATACACCCAAAAATTTTGTGCTACTTGTGGAAACAATATTTGTTCCATTAAGATCAAATTATAGGGTATTTAAGCTATTTTGGAAAGTGAAATAAGTGAATAAGTAAGTGAAATAATAAATTTGAAATAATTTTTAGGTAATAAGGACATAGAAAGACCTTTTCCATTTTGTCATTTGAGCCCAATAAAATGGTTTGTCAGTTGGGCCTTATACCACGTTATGCGTCCCGGGTTCAATTGGACAGTTTCGTGTTTGCCCTTTCATTTGGATCAAATTGTAATTCTTTGTTCGTATTATGATTCAACTTACTCACCACCTACCACCCCCCACGCCTACAAAATTGTACAGAGAAGGATGTCGGCTTCAAAACAGGTATGACCCAGAAGAATGCTTCCACCGAGAATCATAGTCAATATCGCCCCATTTCAAGCAACATGACTCAAAATCATGTTCAATATGGACTGTAAAAAAGGGTGTGGAACCACATTACAAATTTTTTGTTTATCGTTGTGAATTATACAATACAGTATTAGTATTATCAGTAGTAATACCACAAGTGATTGAATTTTCGCGATAAGTCTGTCGATTCATTTCTGAACGAAACTGAATTGTTTCGAGAAAACACCACGAGTCCGCAGGACTACAAATGAAAGACAGACTTATGAGATAAATTCAATCACGAGTGGAATTTTATTAGACTATTTCACAAACAGAGTGAAAGATAAAAAATCTGAAATTCGGCAGGATTAGAGGAAATTGGCAAAAAAGTTGACCTGAGAAATCAATAAATTTTAATGAACAGAAAACATTAACATCGAAAGAAATACTTATTCAATTTAACCAACAATAATATGACATACTGAAATATTTTTCAATTATAATTATTATAAATGATACAGTTATTATATACAATGTTTAGAGCTTGATTATTTGAACACGCGCTTGTACTTGCAATATTTGTTACATCTTGATTGCTATAATTTCTGACATTTGCTATGAGTTTTTCGTGATGTTGTTTACTAAGTTGGATGTAGGGTTTCAGCGAATTAGAGCTCGAATGTCCAGTAATTTTTATGGTTTCCTGTTCTCCTACTCCTCTACATAAAAGTTCACTGACTGCAGTTGCTCGATTTGAATGGTTGGTAATTTTTTGCTTTTTCACATCAAGCCCTATATTCTGAGCTGATGTTTTGGTCCATTTACTGATCGTATTGATCCCTAGAGGCATATTTTTGTACCAAGGAGTGCAATGATCACCAGGCTTCCAATGTCCATTCACGGTGAGAAACAACCTATTAGATCTTACATTATTACCTCGTTTTGAAATCATCTTTTTATAAAGTCTCACGGGGCACATTGTTGGATTTTGCACATTTTCAATGAACCATTTGCTGTTCGCACATCGCTGACCACCACCTTGGCAAGTTTTTGAAAAAACTGTGTTATATTCGATTCTGCCGGTAGGCGCCCCCTTATTATCTAATTCTTCTTTAAAATAATCTAACAAACAATATGCAGCTTCACCTCCTCTCCAAGCAAGTTCTACTGCTGCGATATGGAAAAATTTCTTTTGGAGTCCTGTGGGTGTATTTTCATCCCATTGTGTACATATTGCTTGATGTTCTTCATGGGTCAACGGTGCCGAACTGATCTTTCGTTTCTGTACGTTACCTTGAAGCAACTTGCGTTTTGTATCTCGCGCATTTCTGGCCGATTGAAAAATAATATCTTTGAATGGGTCGAAACTTCGTCCATATTCATTATAGAATTTTTCTTGCAATAATCTAGCACTCGTATTCCAAATCGTCTTCACAACACATTCCTTGTAATCAGAACCATCGATTTTCCTCATGTTGAAGCCCCAGTCCTTCAAAATAATAGCTAGTCTCTCGACAGGCGTTGCTTCATCTAATAGGTATTTTCGTTCATCGCAAAATCTGGTAAATTGCTTCCAAATGTACTCCTTCGATTTCCTCGTATTTTTCGGTACATTTTCATCGATTTTTTCGTTGATTGATTCGATAGAATTCATCCCAAATCTACTCATTTTTAAATGCGTGCACAGCGTAATCACTAATATTTGACGTTTAACTGTCACATGCACTGTAAACAAATCTGAAAACACCGAACTTGATAGGCCAATCAGAGTCTAGAGTCAAGTTTGGTATTATCGGTAAGCCGAACTTGACTAGAGCTTCTGATTGGTTCATTTCGTAGGTGAGTGAAATAGTCATCTTACAGTTCGTTAATAGTAAATTTACTCAACTATCCTCTCAATAATATCACTGTATATCTGACGAAGTTTACATGCTTTTACAATAAAATTACTCATCTTCATATAATGTTTACAACCATTTACATACGAATGACGTGAAATATACAACTTTATCATTCATTTAAAGTTATTAGGTATAGGGCCAGAACATTTCTAAAGCATGCAGTATGACTGAGATCAAGAATAAAACCCTTTGGAACTTGAATAACTTCCCGCTGGCCTAGTTGAATACCATTCCTCTTTTTTTTTAATTTCAATAGAAACATCTACACTTCTTCATCTAAATCTATTTTTAGAAAAATTTAGATGAGTTGGTACCAAACACTAATATAAACTGACAATCAAAAGCATTCAATGTGAAAAGTTGAAAATCTTAATTAACTTTTGCTGCTCTGGTTGAGATACAAAATTTCGCAATTTACTCTGGATAAACCTATTACTTTGATGGTTTCGGTAACAGTCGAAGTTTACTACGTAATGACGAAAACACACAGAAAATTAAGCATTCTCATCAACGATCTGAAATTATAACTACGCAAGGAAAAGTGGAGGGTTATTCATTACAGATAACTGGAGGTAGCTTTTGATGTGTCTTACCTACCATGAATTATGTAATGACTGTTACATGAGATCGTTATCTGCAATCTTTTCACAATGAAACTTTCGATACTATTTTGAATCAATCTATTTGTACTATTGTCCAAAACAGTTGTCATCTTGTTTAATGAAATACACTGGTTTTGAGGTAACACTCGCCCTTACCAGTCCTATATAATTTGAAAATATCAACCACATATTCGACAGGTATATTCATTAGATGCATGGACGGCCCACCTGAGGAAGACTGTGTAGAATTAGTGATATGGAACTGGCCTCACGGTTTCACACAGTCGAAAAACCCTGTAAGTTGCAACATTCACCTTTTTGTCATGACTGAATCTTTGAAATAAGCACCCCTGCGAAAATATTAAGGGCTGTTCATCTCGAACGAATTTCTGGCTAACTTTGGTTTACTGGAAATCTGATATGAAAAAAACAATTGAACGTCGCGATTGTGGGCCCTCAGCTAATTGTAACGGCACCATTTTTGTTTTGCGGAAATGCGCTGTTGCCAAGTTGACCTCTTCGGATTACTGGAAATCTGATATGAAAAAAACAATTGAACGTCGCCATTGTGGACCCCCAACTAATTCTAGTGTTACTATTTTTGTTTTGCGGAAATGCGCTGTTGTTAAGCTTTGACTGACTCGCAAGCTAGGTTAGCTTGCTCAGGTTAGGTTTCTGTATCAATTGCGAGCGAAAAACTAATTAATGCATTCTTTACTGACTCGTAAGCTAGGTTAGCTTGGTCAGGTTAGGTTTGTGTGTCAATTGCGAGCGAAAAACTAATTAATGCATTCTCGACTGACTCGTAAGCTAGGTTATCTTGGTCAGGTTAGGTTTGTGTGTCAATTGCGAGCGAAAAACTTATTCATGTATTCTCGACTGACTCGCAAGCTAGGTTAGCTTGCTCAGTTAAGGTTTGTGTGTCAATTGCGAGCAAAAAAACAAATTCACGCAGTTTCAACTCAGTTTGCCTCAGCGAGCCTAACCTAACCTAACCTGAAACTTTCTCCTTTTTCTCCAAGTAATATTAGCAACAGCGCATTTCCGAAAAACAGAAATAGTACCATTAGAATTAGTTGAGGGTCCACAATCGCGACGTTCAATTGTAATGCTCTCTCAACATATAGCAAGCTATTCTTTACGCTCTCATAAAACCTCGGATAGCTGGAAGTTGTTTTTGATGTGTTTCACCTAAGATGAGTTATGTAATGACTGTTATATGAAATCTTCTCACAATGATACTTTCGATATTTTTTAAATTAATCTATTTGCACTTTTGTCAGAAACAGTTCCCGTCTTATATAATGAAAGACACTGGTTTTGACAAATTACACGCCTCTTCGGAGTATTTAACTTGTGCAGTCGGTAGCCATTATGCAGCTCGTTGAGAAATACTCCCACGAGTCTTAGAGTTTGAAAGTTCGACAGTAAATGTATCGATATTACCAGACAAGCAAATGCATAAACGATCCCACGTGCGAAAGGTTATAAAGAATCAACGAATAGGAACTGGTTACAAGGTCACAAACATTCAAAAAACCCTGTAGGTTCCAAAATTGTATCTTTTTGCCATTATTGAATCTTTGGAATGAGGACTTCGCTGAAAATATTTAGCGCTGTTCATCTTGAACAAATCGCTTTCTATTCTATACGAAAAATGTATTGACGATTCATGAATGATTCGACGATATTCCATAGAGATAATTTCCTTCTACTCATTTCCACAAAACTTCCATTATTTCATGATGATCTCATTAACACCGCGTTTCATAAGTACTTAAAGAATGAAGTTCTGAACAAAAGAATATTCCAAGTTGATCTAAGAAATATGAATGTTACATTTTCAAGGGAAGTCATTGGGTGATTTGCATTTCTGAACATCATATGAATATGAAAAATAACTGAAGCTCTTATGTTTCAAAATAGATAAATCTCTTTATCGTATAATTGAATATTAAGCTTCCTTAAAGTTAAATCTTCATTAGAAATTATCAACATCATAACAACATATACCTAATACATTAGTTACGATACGCTACATATCCCAAATATTAAAAACTCATTTCATACATACATATATACAAGTGAAGCTAATATAAGGGTGTTAAAACATAGCTTATAGGTTAGGTTAGGTTAGGTTAGGTATATACATATATACAAGTGAAGCTAATATAAGCGTGTTAAAACATAGCTTATAGGTTATAACTGTAAAATAGACTTATTTTTAACAATAAAACAGCTCTCTCGCCCTAACAAAATAATCGTCGTGTATCACGGCCAAATAACATGGAGAAATGTTGAGGCGTTATGGAGTTATTCTGGAATTTTTAACCTTTTTTACAAAATTTAAAGAGGTTTCCACCAACGGAGTTAGTCGCCTCCATTCTGGGACACCCTGTATATCTCATAAAAAGAAACGGTTTTTGTGTTTGCGACCAATAGTTCAAAGCACACATCACACAAAATTCGACACAAGGGGAGGCCAGATTGATCAGGTGGAAGAAGCGGTGTAACGGTATCACGAATATAAGTTGTTTTCGGCGTCGCTATCGGATCACCCAGAGAGGCG
This sequence comes from Chrysolina haemoptera, assembly GCA_958298965.1. Lineage (NCBI taxonomy): Eukaryota > Metazoa > Arthropoda > Insecta > Coleoptera > Chrysomelidae > Chrysolina > Chrysolina haemoptera. Next base: position 12,059,691 of record OY282587.1, read on the forward strand.
CCAGTCGCCGCGGCGCCCGTCCAGACTCTGATGGGCGACAAACCCCACGGTATGCTGCGATGCGTGTTTTCCGCGGAAAGAAGTTGATTGTGACGGTTTTTTGGGGTTGAAACATGTTGAGGAAATGCAGAAACAATGGAAATTATAATTATGAATGACATCTGTTTGGGAATGAGAAAATATAATGAATAGAAATCCAAAAAGCGGAAAAAGAAAGACCATTCATTTTCGAATGAGCTAACCTCTGTTCCCTAAAAATGCCGTCCCTTTCCAGGCCTGGAACGATGACGGAACTATTTGTTCACTTATTACTGTGATGTGGAGAATAGATGGAGATACATATATGCACGCACTTGCAATTTGACTGCTCGTTTTCGTCTATCTTTTTGCGTCTGTCGTCGGCTGACTTTCATGTAATCGAAGTGCCCGAAGATAGGGTGATAAGGGACCCATTCCAAATTAAATATTTGAAAAGAGTATAAAATAAAGAAACTTTGATGAAACGAAAGAACACTCTTTTGTCTTATTTTCACTAGATTTTTATGGTTACGACCGGTTTCGGGTTTTATCCCATTATCAAGTATAAAAACTAACATTTAGTTTAGTTTAGTTTAGTTTAAAACCCGAAACCGGTCGTAACAATAAAAATCTAGTGGAAATAAGACAAAAGAGTGTTCTTTCGTTTCATCAAAGTGATCATGAATTTCCACAAAATAAACAAGTCATCAATCACAAAAAATAAAGAAAGTTAATGAAAATGAGATTTATTTAGTTCTTTTTTGCTTGGAACGTGAACATCGCCTGTCCACGACTGTCTTATTATACAGAATAAAAAAATAACTATGGAATCACGTGACGATGTAGGAACTGATGATATTCCTGAATTCAAGATTGGACAAGGCGCTCAGAACTGTCGAGGGGATTAGATTGTTTGAACGGTAGTTGGTTCTGTTCTGCTTAGTAGGGGTGTACATACACTGCGACCTATAAGATCTATTGTGTCCTTTCTGCTTACCAGATGTTTATGATGATTAACGACTAGAGCATTTCCTCCAGTCCTATAGCTTTTAAAGATTTCACGATATCAGATGGCTTCAGGTTAGGTAGATCTGTTTTGTAGGGTAATGCATTCTAAGATAACGTGAATGGAGCTTTCGTCATCATCCTCGCAAAATTTGCATTCTTCTTCCCCGACTAATCCGAGTTTCTTAAGGCGCCACCTCAATCGGCAGTGCCCTGTTAGGATTCCCGTTAGTATTCTGAGCTTGTTTTTACTCGTGCCGGTGCACTTATTTGATCTCTTCTGGTTGTGGTTTCCCAGCAGTAAACTGGCCTGCCCGATATCCTGTGATTCTATCCAGAATTGGGATCTTAACTGTACTGTTATGTTTTTCTTTTTCGTATTCATAAAGTATTCTGCTGATACTTATTCCGCAGAAGGGTTCAGGTGTCAGAAATGGTGTTTCAGTCATTTTTTTTGCAAGTACGTCTGCTATTTTATTACCCTCCACTCCCAAAGTGTCTAGGATCCCATAGGAGGATAACAGTGTTGTTCTTACCAAGTTCATTTAGTTTCTCTGGGCACTCCCATACCATCTTAGAGTTGATTACATGGGAGCTCAGATCATTAATGGATGACATGATGATAATCTCTTGTTTGCGAAAATTTCCTTTTGTATTGAACTGGACCCATATTCCGATGGCGTAGATTTCTGCTTGGAAAATGCTCGAGGATTTTCCAAGACTTTCGGAATATTCGGTTCCAGGCACATATATACTCACATTCCAGTTCCTTCTGTTGTTCTGATCCATCTGTGTACCATTTAATGACACTTCTATTGATTGTTGGGATTGTGTCTTTATCCCATTCACTTTTACTACTTAGTTTTATGTTGAATTCTTTCACAAAGCTAAACTTATTTGTCATCGTATCTTGGGACTAATTTCAGGTTTGATAATTTATAGAGAGGAGTCAAAACTTGCGTTAGATGGTTCCTTCTCTGGTAACTCTGTATGTTGTCTTACCCTCTACTGGTATATGGATTGGTGTAAGGCTCAGGATTACCTCCATAGAGGACATTGAGCACGTTTCATTGCACCAGTTAAGCATACACCGTCGAGTCTTTGCTAGATGGTAACAACATGAATAAAAGATTGGTGAAAATGAAGCAGGAATAGAAGAGGAGGTGTTTCGCCAGAGTGCGCAGTGAAGCGGGATGGATTTGAGTAGGTTTCTTGATTGGTAAAGGTCTGGCTCATACGTTCGTTTGTAATTCATTCCTGACTGAATAAAAAAATATTGAAAACTATTAAATTTAGCAACATAAATATATGTTGTTTATAATTTCTGACTTCTTATTTGTGAACAATTCTGATTTCACGAATACTGAGAAGCATATTTTTTAACCTTTGTCTATAAGCCACTCTATAGAGAATATTGCTAGCATATACAGTTTCCACAAACGGGAATGACAGCGAAAGTGCCAGTAGTATCATAGTGTTAAAAGTGTTTGCTTTCACCAAGGCGTCTTGGGTAAAGTGGTTCGGAATCCACTTATACGTAAGCTGTAGGTCGCGGATCTTCCTTGCTCGCACAAGTAAGGCATTTGAGAGGTTTCTTCCTAAAAAAAATTCACATAAAAAAACAAATTTCTCAAAACAGTATGACCTTATTTTTGCTCCTTGTCCACTCTCAAAAAAGTTTTATACACGATCGGATAGCTAATGAACAGTAAAATATAGTCGTGATTCGGGAAAAAAAAAAAAAAATTAAGAGGATGGGGTTTTCAAGCAGCATTTTAATATGATCGTTATGACGCGAGGTCCATAAACAACATTATCAACTTTACTGGATTATGAATCCTCCAGAATCTCAGCTAGATGTTCTTTATGTTTCAACAATGAATAATGTCGCTGTGGATCCATTGTTACAGATTGTTACAGGCTGTAAATTAGGTTCGTGGCGTTCTGTCAGACATTCCACAGTGATTTGATTGTTGAAGTTCCTTCTGCTTTGGAAACATCGGGTATCAGCTGAGAAGATGGAAAGAAACCAGACGGAATGTCTCTCATTCCATTTAGTCAAGGCCAACCCCTAATATGGGACTTCACATGCGGCGATACAGTACTGTTGCAGCTTCTCATAGAGTGTGAACTTCGAAAGTTGCTGGTGGAGCTAAAAGCAAAACAACTGAAATTCAGAAAAAACCTAATTACAACATTGAGTGTTTTCGGAAGCTCTGCTACTGACTAAAAAACATTAGACAGGAACTGATTAAGAACAGAAAGAAAATGCTGCGTCTATTTAGACATTTTTATTTGCCCACAAAGTTCAAACGATGAACTTTCTAATTTCAAAGAATTCAATAAATAGTGATAGCAGCAGTGAAATATCAAAAACAAAAGAAAATGCAATTGCAAACTCAACTTGAAAGAAAGAGGGAAATGTCAGACTTAGTTTTCTAATTTTGCGAAATATCAGTGAGCTAATATCCTTGATGTGCAAGCAGTAATTTGTACCCGGACTGAGTGAACAAAAGGTGTTGGAAAATATAATGCTCATTCAAAATCAAGAGCTGATGAGCGTAAAGGCAAGGCAGTTATTATTTATCTCACTTCTAGAACCAACGTATACATTTTTTAGAAATACCAATGGAACTTTTGATCTTGAAAAAATAATTCAGTTTTCGGAATGATATCTACCAACTGAAAATTCCAATCAGTCTCCAATTTATTATCTTATAATCTTGATAGAACTATATTCCGTAAAAATACAATACTTTTTTCTTCTATGGCGACTTGAAAGAAACAAGAAAGCCTGAAATCCGTATTCACCTCATGAAAACACTTGTTCTCCTTTTCATTCATATTCCGTAGGATTCGAACATTACATCAATAACTGATGGGGGGAAAAATTGGCTAGAGCTCGAGTGTGTATACTTAAGTAGACAGTGGTTCGAAAATGCATTAGACCGGGCAGAAATGAACTACTGAAGTGGATATTATTACAATGATTGAAGAGAATGTGAGCATTTGATATTTGGTTGAACTGTAGGGAAAAAGATACCAAATACGCAGTTATTTCTGATCGAAATTAAAAATAATGTGTAAACACTAATTAATATGTCTCCTGCCACATCATGTGAACCACTTTATAAAAAAGCCGAGATTCTAACGTTACCTATAATAATAATAAAAATAATACTCCCTCATAAACACTCGTAGAGTGTACCCAAAGGCATGGCCTGTGCGGGTAGAGGACGGCTATTATTATTATTTGCCGTGGCGCTCCGGGGCGACTTACTGATTTTTGGTGGCGTATTCACTTTTCAGCTGCAGGAAAACCCGGAAAATCTACAGCACCATCTCGGGTGGCCGGCGTGCACTCCAAGCTAGCACTAGCCGAGATTGGCATCTAGACAACACACAATACACTTGCTTTCAACAAGGACTGTGGTCGTCTATCGATTCCGATATTGGGTACTTGAGAAAAAATCCCTCGTACCTACATCGGACTCGAACCGACTACCGCTATACTGAAGTTCTGAACGGCCTGCGCCTTAGACCGCCAGACCACCGACCACCTAGTCTTCTTATTTTACAATTGATCTTGTATATTAAAGAAAATGAGCATGCTTTTAACAAAAATGAAGACATACATTGACACAACACAAGATATAAAACAAATATTTATCAACATTTATCAAGGCTAGGTATAGGTCAACATTCACCAAGGCACATTGGAGTCAAGTGCTTCAATAAGTTCAGTAACATAATGGATATGGTGTACAATCAAAGACAAATAAAAACTTCAAGCAAAAAGTCCAGACATTTTTGGCTGACCATATATTTAATAGTGTAGAGAAATTCCTCAAATTTTAAAAATTTTATCCTGACCTGTTCTTGATAACTACACAGGTGAATTAATTCGAAAGCCAATACATATTCAGTTTCACATATGATTAGAAAAATAGTTATACTTCTACTCCTACTACTTACACAATATCAGGGCATGATTATATCGACAAGTATAAAAGTACGTTGAATCTTATTGATGACAGATGATCAACTGATTATTGATTGCCAGAATGACCCATTGTGCATGATTTCTTTTGACACTTTTATAATATTTGAATGTTGAATGTGATTCTTTTTAGCGAGAACGTTCTGAAAAGAACGAACAGTGAGATATAAGTATAATAATAGTATAACATAAATTAATAAACTGAATATAAAGATATCGAACAAGTGTCATGTAGAGAGTTTTTCTCTTTACTCCCCATTTGATTGTCTGGACTATCACGGAAAAATCTCTGGAAGTTATAATATAATCGAACAGTTTTACTTGAAAAATGTAGTAACAGCTCATGCAGCAATAAAAAGTATGTTTTTGGTCATAAATTTTCAGAGATTACGAGAATCGTATATCGTTTCTGTCGATTCCATATTTATGAAGACAGTTCTCGAAGCGTCATCCGCAAAATAAACTGTATTGTTATCGAAAATGGCATGATCTGTTTACCGATTTTCAAGTGATAATTTTGTTCTCTGGTAAAAAACAACTGATTTATTTATTTTCGCAACAGCTTGGTAGGCAACACTGTATTAAATAATGTCATTGGTAAATTGACTACTATCTCTCTTGCCCTGCGCCCTGAATTTATATAGATATCTTCCTGATCCTGGTCTTCATTTGTTCGGTGACTCACATCTAGAGGTCAAATTTCGAAGCTTAGAAAGGCGTTGAACCGACAGACAGTTCCGGCTGCAGCACGTTACGTTATTATTGTAAGGTGATTACTTGCAGTTTTTTAAAAGTTTTAATTTTAACTTGTTATTTTAGTCAAATGGGTCAAAAATCCATCAAAAACAACTACTTTCCCGGCTAACACCACGACGACTGTTGAATCACATCCAATGAATTTCCGAGAATTAGTTCAGTTGTCTTTTTAACAAACATTATTTAGACCATTTTATGAGTATTTTCTAATAAGTTAAAGTCGTTACCACTGCTTATACGTTCCGTGATGATCAGCACGAGTCAAAAAACATAAATTGCTTGCGTATGATATAATATTGCGTGCACAATTTTAATCGCGTGATTAAAATTTGCAACCAACATTGCAATGTATAGGAGGTCCTTATTCATCGAATTAAGATAGAGGTCGGATGAAGTTTTTTTTAAATCAAAATATCAGTCATTAAACTTTCAAAGCGGATAAAAATCATGACATATTCACACAGGCTCAATTCAAAATATCATTTGTCTATACTCGGATCCTATATTGAAATTTCAAATAAATAACATTATTTTCATTCACTTCTCGATCATTATTACTTGTACCATTGCACAACACGTGTTATGTGCAATTCCACATTTCCTCCTCGGCATTATGGGTATTTAAAAAATTCACGTTGCTTGCATCTTTTGAATGCACACAATATAATAGTGACTGCAACCGTTATACGTGTTAGAAAAATTTAAGAATCTATATTCACCGTCTAGTAGAAGTTTTTCCACATTGGCGTCTCCGCCAACACTTGCTAAACTTCATATAATATATATATAATATAATATTATGTTGCATAATAGCGTGTCTCATCAATTTCATACATGTAGGAGTTGAAACTGTTGATGTTGTGATGAAATTTTATTAATAATTTCCTTCGCTAATATTTAAAGGAGAGAAATTCTTGTTTTATAAGTTTCAAGAATGGCTGAAAGATCGAGATCACAGAAATGAATTTTCAACATGTATTCACTCTCACGACAAAGACTCGGTTCAGTTATAATCGAACCTCTGAAAGTGAACGACGACGATATTTTGAATAGCTCTGACATCGACACGGAGAGTATCTACAAAGAGGGACAGATCGCCAACTCTTCGGTGCGTGTATTGAAACTTATTTTCGTCAACCAGCTGCACCTTTACGAGCAACTCCCAGAAGTCTTCGAGAGACTTGTCCAAGCCGAAAAAGACGTAGCCCTCATAACGTGTCCTTTTAACGTGTGATGCCATGCACTGTATTGCAGTACAGATTGAATGTGGAGAAAAGTTCATGTTATGAAATAGAAATAAGAATATTGATTGAAAGTTTGATTTTGTGGAGAAAATCCGATTCTTGAAAACGCTGTTGAATGTTCAAAAAATTCAAAAACATACCTTGTTCGTGTGGTAAGAGTTATATAGGTGAAACATCAAGACCATTGATTGATATAAAAGTTACATCAGAAATCGAAAAACAACGGGTTCGAAAATATACGAACATATTCTAACATCTGATGACGATCATATGATGGAATGGAATAATATCAAAATTTTATTGAGAGAATCAAGAAAGGAGAAAGTTAAAGGAAACTACGTGCATTCTTTTATCGAACAACTGCTTTTCAACCAATTCCATCGAAATGGACCGCACCTGGTTACCTCTCCTCAGAGATGAAATAAGAACTAATAGAATGGTGATTGATTAATACCGAACACCCTATGTATCAAGATACCAAATGTCAATCAAAAGAATGTATGACAGATTTCATTTGACTCTGTCAAAGAAAGATCTTATTTCCAAAACCGCAATTCAAATTCAGTTTCTTCAGCGTCTTCTCAAGAAGTTTTGATAACGGAGGCAGATACAGCCTCCGAAACGTCAACAATTTTCAAAAAAAAAAAGAGAAGTATTCTTTGTTAATTCGATCACATTTTTTCAAATAGGCAAATTCAGTGTAGGGTAAGTTACTGACAAAAATTAATTTCTTTAAAGACAGCAGTCTTGTGAACGCAGTAACTTATCGGGCAAATTGATTAATTTACAGATACAGATTTCCTTGGATCAACATTTTTTTCATTTTCAGATTGTGGAAGGTCATAAAATCATGTCAAGAAATAAGAATATTTGAAAGATATCATTGGCAATGCACCACACGTAGTAATGATATTTGTATACTAAAATTCTATTCTAGTTTCACTAGAATAGTAAGTGAGCAACGATATGGGAATGTGTGCAGGAAGGGTACTTTCACTCACCTCATAGATTGTATTGCTTTGAGGCAATAAAAAATGAATCAATTGCCAAAAAAATTACTTGTCCTACGGACTCGTACATTCTTCAGAGACAATATTTTTCTACGAATAACCAAGCAACGAAACTATCATTGATATGTTAAGGTTACTTCCACATAAATAAGTTCTGGTTTAATTAATTATACGACACAAAACTTGGAAAGGACATGGCAAGTATTATAGGATTCTGGGATTCTATTAATTTCGCTAGATTTTTCTTATGTGATGTGTGATGGGTAGTTTAATAAAGGTTACCATTTATTCCACGCCAAGGTACCATTGTAAGCACGCATTATTTTATCACAGAAGCTATCCGAAAAAATGGCGAATGCGCTCGATATTGATTTTTAATCCCACTCAGATTCGAGTTTGGATAAATAAAAACATATCAGGTATTGACGTGAAATTACCAAAATCCATGTAGTGTGCTGGATGCTGGAAAATACAGTGATACATTTGTCATAGCGACCATCAAGTGTTTTTACACCTACCTTACATGCGTAATGAGTTCCTAGAACTGCCTCGTCCGGAAGGCGAACTGAGTGGTTCCCTATTTTATTGAAACCAACAAACAGGGTATCAACTTGTAATGAGAATTTATATAAGCATCCGATAAATCCTGCTGTAGTTTGATCAAAAACATTTCTTTGTCATGATCTGTTTTGATTCAAAATATCCAGTTTCAATTTGTTTCAAAGTTACTGGTCTATGAATATGATCGTCAGACCATGAAAAAAATGTACTCCTAGATCACCCGATCTCGATCTTCTCGATTTTTATTCATGAGGGTTCATGAAAGATTCAGTCTACGTGCAAGTTTCAGATACAAGAGACGAGTTATTGGATCGTGTTCTTGTGGCTGACGAACAAATCCGAAAAAACAAGCATGAAATTCGGATAACTACTTCTTCGCTGGGGTACGGGCACAACACTGCACACCACAAGGAGTGGACATTCCGAAATATATCAATTGAACATGTTTTCAAAAAATATCAGATTTTATTGATTTTGAAGTAAGTACATTTTCTTCATTCTGACAGTCACATTGATAGATCTGTAACTTTGTGTTTTGCTTACTTGAATCGAAGTCTACTTGACACTACCAAAATTTGAACATAACGATACGGGACACCTTGTGTGATCATACAAAGTAACATTTGACAACATTTCTGATCAAACTTCGACATTGTTTATCGGATTCTTTTATAAAAGCGTTATAACACAAAACTGGCCAATATTATAGTTATATATTTTTTCAATTGGTACCATTTTTTACCTATTTGAAGCACGTCTCAGCGTGTGCAAATCGAACTTATAAAAACGCGCATTTTTTAAAGTTACTATGGTTACAATAACAACTCTAGAACCGTGAAGTCTAAATGACAATTTTATGATTATTGATCTGACAGGAGTACCTTGTAACGTCAAATGAAATAATACAAACAAATGCAAAACTTTTATTCAAACATTAACGAAAGGTATAATGATGTCACATCACGAATTCAACTATTTTATATTATAAGTTCTTATTTCCATTATTTGTAATAATGAAACCAGTATATATGATTTCGAAGTGCACCAATTGAAAAAAATAACGTAAAGTATTCGTGGATAACTGATATTTCACACTTGCTCTATTTCGAGCATTCCGGCTGCGCCGTCGTTTGAAAAACCTTTTAATCCACTCATACTTTAATATACTATTTTCGTCGACCGTTCATTTATAATGTATTTTAACGCACTCAATATCGTTGATTGATGACCCCTGTTAATTAATGATTCTCCATTAATCAACGATTTGATTATATGCAACCCAACATACATTGCTCTTATACATTTTATATTGGTTAGTACTATTTGTCATTATTTATCTGTCAATTTTCAAATAAAATTTCAGAAAATGTTCATTACACCAGTTGTCACTCAAAACCATATATGGTCCCGTGGCGTAATGGAAAAGTTCACCTGGAATGCAACACTGAGGTCGAGAGTTCAAAACCCACCGAGGGTAATTTTTTTTTTTAATTTCAATTTGAAAATAAATAATAAAAAAATAAAATAAAAGTACCACTGAGAAAAATTAAACTATCTTTGAGAAGAGTAGAGTTAATATAAATAGGAAATAGTGATTGTTTTTTATCGTAACGTTAAATAAATAAACATTGAAAGTGAAACTACTGTTGACGGAAAAGTTTTGTAACACACTCGTGAATTAAAATGGCGATTAACAATCTCAAACATTACCACGCTAGCTCCGCTCACGCGTTAAATTATCTTGATTGTTAATCGCCCTTATCAATACACTTGTTCGTTAAATAACCATTCTTAAAGATATTTCAAACGTTTTGAAACCAGTATCATTCAACAGACCTTATTTCACTCAGATTACTAATATTATTATCATGTTAGGAGTGAAATATCAGAGATTCAATGGCGAACTCACATATTTCTTTAGAATACCAATATATTTAATTTGAAAAATTACTGACCGTAGAGAAAGGGTTTGTTTAATTTGTATTCTCCAAGGAGATGTTGATTTCTGTGGCATTAACTCCATACAGAAATAACTGAATTGAATTATGTCTCAATGATAATTTAGTCATAAAGCCAACAGCAGCAAGAGTAAATGGAAATATTGGAACTAAGAACTAAGTAATGTTTCCGTGACAACACTATACTCTTATTTCCATAATTGCGACAGCAACTCCATATTGCATCTGCGTCACCATACATCAACGAATTCTAGGTTTCCTCATAACTCTGTTTTACTGTCAAGTAGTTTTTGTTATTATTGCCTCTGCAAACATCTTTTTTATTTCTACCATATCTTCGTTTTAAATCTATATACATATGTGTGTGTTGTGTATGTATGTAACATTAATATTAATCATTAGGTGATGTTTTCCTTGTTATTGTACCATTGAAGTCAACTTCTAAATTTTGTACTTTTCAAGAAGATAAATAAAAATATTATTATTATTATCATTATCTATCACCGAGAAGATATTTTCACGGCATTCAGTGTACATTGAAGCTATACAAGTTTAATGACATCTTTTATAGTTCGATAGTCATTACAAAAATCCTCTAAGAGCATAAAATTGTCAACCGAAGGAGTTTGGAATAGCCTCTAAGTACCACGATAAAGTTACGACATTTATAAACTGATATAAAACATTTACGCGGTGCTTTAAATTATGTAACGGTAATTACGTGATAATTCGAATTATGGTTCTTCAATGAAGCTTTAATTTCGATTAATTATTAAGAGACAACTGCCAAGAAACGGAACTATTGAAGTTTTCCATAATATGGTATTATGGTGTCATACTAATCTTATTATTCTGGTAAACTTTTCGTTCTGAATTATCGATTAATATTCTGATAATAATCACACTTTTTGAACATTTAATAACAGTTATTTAGTAATTTCATTTATTCGAACGGTTCTTTGGGGTTAGTTTTGTATTTTGGGAAATTGATAGATTAAATTAAATTTAAACTTCTCATTCATTCCAACGTTTCCATTTTTTTTCTTTTGGCTTAATAAATAATGATTGTCAGCCAAACTATCGTTTCATTACTTCGAAGTTATCTTCTATCTGGGCTAGTTGCGCAGATATTTTAACTAATAGCAAATTGATGAATTTACTTGAATTAGTAAATGGCTTACCAGAGAAGTGGTGAAATTAATAGTAAAATAATAGGATAAATTGTTCAAATAAAATATAGTCTGTGAGCAGAGGTCGTTCCAGCTTACTGGCAAGAAGAAGTAAGAAAAATGAAAGGTAAGAAAGAGTAGAATATTTCCCTGAGAGTTGTTTTACCACGCGCTATTGTTTTTTTGAAGGTTCGCTCGGCCTTATAAAACCCGATTCATTTTATTGGGTTTCTGATATATTTTCAAGGAAGTTTGTTGTGATGAAACTCTATTTCGTTAAATTAGCGTTTTATTATATTTGCAACCTTTTACGTTGACCGGAACATATATTTTCTTAATTCGTGGTCTCGAAATTATTGGAAATTCTGAAAACATCTATTCTGATGCATTCACAAATTTGCACATTAGTGACTGCCAACCTTTGGAATTTCCTCTTATGATATATCAAAGAAGAAAATTAGTTTTCGATGAAAAAATGTTCCGTACACATGAATTGGTTGCAAACTTAATTCTTGATATAAAACAAAATATTCAATAATACTCCAAGTTTACAGGATTTTTTTCAACGAGTATACAGCAAAATTCAAATTAATTGTCATTTTGACAATGTTGCGTACTTCGGAAGAGGTTGCAAACTGAGATTTATTGCTTTCTCGATGTACCGTTTACTTGACCAAAGTTTGAAAACTTTTGGAATTAATGTGAATTGATTGTCTATTTCTAGTGGCCTATTTGGCAACTCGTGACATTTAGTTACAAAAGTAATTTCTTAGTCGTGGAAAAACTATGTTCACTTCGAAATATATCTTAAATTACTTCAATGCGACAATCGAACATTATTTTAACATATGAAAGAATTAAAATCATATTCAATTTGTAAATTCAGATATACAAAACTTCATTATAACGCTGAAAGTAACCCCTTACTACGATCACTCGTTGTTCGAAATTCATTGTCAGTAAGAATGAAATCTCTGTGCGACCAAGGGTTTCTGAGAAAAACCACCGCAATTCTTGTTAGGGGTGGTTTTTGGAGGTGAAGCAAACACTTAAGAACTGTTTTGATTTTGAAAAGTCTCCTTTTAGTGCGTATAATCTGAATATATCAAAACTTTATGATATTTTTTCTAACTATGCTAATAGCAATGGATTAAACGTGGTTTGTATGAAGTTTGATATTCCAAAATTTGGCCTATAAATCAGCGCACAATTGCGTATTTCCTTACCCCTGTGAAAATCCGTAAAGTTATTTGAAAGCGACAAGGGTAGAATGGGTTTCAGGGTCGAATGTGAATCAGATAGGTGTTCAGAACGCAGCAGTATTTCATTCATACAAACTTCGATAGCCTAGGGGTACGGAAAACATTACTAACAAGTTGTTATCTGGCAACGATGGTATATATTTCATGCGGTACAATTCACTAACTTTCACATGATATCGAATATAATAAGGAATATATATTGTTGTCTCATGACGTTCATGCTATAAATACTTACAGGGTGTTACAGGTACAGCATATTTTTCAACAGGAAATAAGAACATTGCAAAACTCGCCAAGAATTATCATAGTACGTTTACCAAAAATGAAATTTTCAACCTAAAGAAGTTTCCAACAGAAAACAACTACTGCCCCTAAGACCGTTGGATTATATCTGGTAGATTCCTTGAAAACATTTCTACAAGAACTCCGTTGCAAAGCTTTTCAAATATTAAAGCAGAAAAAGTTTTTCGATTTGAGTGGGTGAACACTTACGTATCGGATATTTTATAGGAAAGTTTCCATTTTATATGTGGAAGAGCTTATGTCAGAACCGAGATATTTCAGAGTCACGGGCTGTCCTGAAGATATGATAGAGATACAAAACAGAAATAATCTTACGCCTTACAGAATTTTTACAAAACTTATTTCAACATATGTTTCAAGCTTTTTGTCTCTCATGAGTGAGGTGTAGCCAAGTGCAGCAAGGTTTAATCACACTTTATTAAAAAACAAACTAATGGAGTGAACCACTGATACAGCCAGATATTTTTTAAAAGGAAGGAGGTGAATAAATGTCATTCCTATTCATCATTATCAATGATATTGGGGGATAAGGGATTTTGTAATCATTTCCTTGCATTTGTGTCATCAAGGATTATTATTATTATCATCCCGAAGGGACATTCAGTTCAATTATACATTCATGTCAATTTGGGAAAGGGTGAAACATTTTGGTCAACCGTTTTATCTGTGTTAGATATCTTTTGGCCTTATGTGCAATAAACATTATTATTATATTTTGACTTCAGGACTATTCCAGTCAGGCCCTGTCTCCGGTGCTCCGACATATCCGGAGGGCGCGCTGGTGCCGTTTACCCAAATAGTCACTCGTGGGGTGAGCGATTACTGGTTCCGAGAATCATGTGCCCTGAGTAGACGGAGTGAACCGAGGATGACAGCCTTCTGCATTCGTCCGGCTAATTTCTCGGCCGCATCACGGCAAGCCGGTATGATCTTTAGATTAGAGAGCAGTGTGTCCATCACTCCACCAAGGACCCCTATGATCTTATTATTATTATCATTATTCGACAGAAATGAACACAACATAAATGCGACTGCATTTGGTTTCGGTATAATACCATTTGATTTCGGTATAGTACCATTTGTTGTATCGAATATTCAGGTTACAAAATATCCAATTTCTCAGAAAGTGGAAGGGAGTAAAAGAATATGACAACATATTTTTTACGTTGCCAACTGTCGAAACTACTTTTGTGGATAATCAACAATCCCCAAGCAGTTTAAACTGTCGGAGTATTCGATAAACTTGTTCTACATGGTTAACTTTCAATAACATATCTTTTCGACAATCATTCATAACCAAATATTAGGTAGAATATATTTTTCCCGCTGCCGACACTATAAATCATCCATACATGCTTAGCAACAAAACAGGTAAATGGCCTTTACTTACCACCAAGTTTCGTAATGAGATACTTTACCGCACTAGTGTGGTAAAGTAAATTTCATTTGTTTCTCTTTTTAAATGTCAGTCTCTTTAATAGCAAAGGATAACAAGAACTGATTTATTATAAATTTGAGTATCTATCCCAGGATTTATCAGGTAATAAGGTTTGCATTTTTTAATTCGTAGCGGATTTTATATCTCTAATGGTATGAACTAATGTCGATGAAATTTACTAAATTGAAATGAACGTGTTAAAGTTGACAGTTCGCAAAATAAATCAACAATGGGCGCAACGCTTGCTTGTTGCATGATTCTAATATCATTGATTTAAGGAATATTGACTAATTTTGAGTAAATAATCAACATTATTGGTAGTAGGTAAGATGTCTAAAAACCCTGTTGTACCGACTGATTAGATTTTGTTTAGAATCTTTTGAAGACAAAACAAATAAATTAGTGGTCTACTTTTGTAATCGACTCCAGAGATGGATCCTCTTTCTCGTGTCAACACTGTCAACATTCCAAGGACATGGTGATTGTGATTGCTAATTGAATTTTAAGGAATTTTATTAAACTTTTGTATGCCATACGGAAGTAATAGTCCATACTCGAAGTGGAATATCAAGTTTTATTGAAAAAATAACACTACTAAAATTGTGTAATTTTTTCAAAAAAAAATTTAAAAACCATTTGAAAGTCAATATAGTTGTAGTGTAATAAAAAAAATGTTATGCAATTTTCTTATATTATTGATGTGTTTCTTCATTTTCCTTATATTTTAATAATTTGATCATGTTCCGTTTTTGTGCCGACAATCCAGAAATATGAACAAAGTAGGTAACTAATTTATATTCAGTACAGAAATTGGATACTCACCACTTAGAATCTGTAACATACTTTGAAAAACATTTTATTTCAAAACGCCGTGCATGTTGACAATATTTGATGGCAAAAATGTTTTCTAATCAATTCAATCAACTCTGGATGAGTTTTTATATCTTACCGTTTCTTGAAATCTTCCATAAGTAGCGAAAGTCCGCGATAAAGTAAAAAAGATAAATTTTTCTCCATTCTCACTGAAATCTATCAATGTTTTGTTTTCAGTTAGCTTGTCAACGTTTTGGTTATTTTCCATGCATTCCTTTTATTTTGAAATGATGAAATCTTTTTAGTGTAGTTGATCAAAAAATACACTTTCAAAATTGCACAATAGAAACATTTTCACTATTACATGTCATATTGAACGGTTTTTTTTTAAGTGGAAGAACAATATAACATATTAACTCATCACAAATATCAAATCTCAAATGCAATTAAACTCAAAGCCACAAAATTATTCATTATTTTTTTAAAAAGTTTATAGTTTAAACTCGGGCACAAATGCAGAGATATCAGCGAGAGAGCAGGCGCATAAGATTGACAGGTGCTGATGGTGAATTTCCATGCGATGCAGCTGAACTGCAATACTTCTATGTGAAATGTGAGTTGATTAAATTTAACCAAAAAAATTAATAAATCATGTCGAAAATGTAACAATCCAATAATTATATTGTTTTATTAATTTCATGTTCGTGAATTGTGGCAAAACTTCAAACTTCTGTTCATGAAAATTAACCCTAACAAGAAAACCGACGGTGGCGGTGCACTCAAGTGTCGCGGGATATTCGAAAAACAGCCCATGGATTCATTTGTTTTCTCGTAATCAAGTTGGCGAATGTCTCTCGTTTTATCCCACAGATTTGCAGGTATAAGTCGGGACACCAGGGTTTTTAGGCATCTTAGTAGTAGATAAAATATTGTACAATATTTGTGTCGTAAATTCATATTACGATAATCGATGGGTTATCAAACTCGGCCTAAATGCCTTGTTTGACAAATTTTCCATCTGATATCGTAATATGAATCTTTACGACACTTCTATCGAAAATATCTAATATCATTCGTACTAATTCATCTTGACAACGGAATGTAAATAGTGTCATTTACATGCCTAGGGTAATAATGACTTTGACAAGTAATACCTTCAGCTTCATTTATATCATATTTTAGGTTATGAGACTTTTTGAATATTATTGTTGTCTGTTTATTCGGTAACTTAGTTACGCGCACAAGCAACTTAGAATGAAATAGTGTAACGAATAATCATGAAGGAAGGGTAAGAAAACACACTTCAAATTTTGAGAAATGTCAACAAGCAGCGGAAAAAATGTAATAAGTAACACGGAATGTATCGACTGTTAACATCCTCGGCAAGCCTCGGCTTTGCCTCGGCTCGTACTCGCTCACCTCGAATGTTAACACGTCTTTGCATTCTTTGTTACTTAAATAACTATTATTCAACACTGTCTTATTTTATATTTTGACATATAAAATTGTCTATAAGTCACTAATAATTCTCAGTATATAACTCGCTATAGGTTTTTTAGGAATAATATTTTCAATTCTTTATTCTGTTTTGTAATGTAATGGCTTCTGGATCGACGCTTTTTTCAACAAATTACCCAGGTTGCAGAGAGAAAACTCAGAAGCACATACGATCTTGTACAAGAAGGAAAGACTCCACTATGGCCCATTTGTTGATTCTCATAATTTCTGAACTACAAAAACTATAAACCATCGTTAACAATTTTTGTTCTGAGTTCTGAAGACACTCTTGGAGACCAAACGTGATATGATTTGGCTCTGCTTTGATGTTCTTGCATGAAGGCAACACATTCAATTATCAAAATACAGTTATCCCATTGAACCCAATTAGATAGAAGTTGCACTATTACATAACACTGCACTTCAGTCGTTCATGCATCACGATACTAATAGCTATAACTTCAGGTAACTTGATAGTCATTAGGAAACTTCATATACAATATATGTATGATGGCGATGCTGATAATCTAAGACTTGGTAGAACTTCGGCAGGAAAGGAAAAAAATGTGTTTGAGAAATGTTCATACTAAAGTACATAGACACTTTGATGGAACGAAAGAACACTCTTTTGTCTTATTTCCACTAGATTTTTATTGTTACGACCGGTTTCGGGTTTTATCCCATTATCAAGTATAAAAACTAACTAACACAATTGAACTCTAAGCCTAGTTATATAGGGAGTTTGCAGGTAGGCTGGATGGAGAGGTAATTAAGAGAACAAGGGTGAAACAATATAAACCTAAACCCTGGAGGTGATGGAAATTACCTGGGTTGTCAAATTTATAAATTCAAAAGTGGAGACCTACACAAATCGAGTTGCTCGCTGAGGGTTCTAAATTTCGGGTTTTTAATTGATTTATTAATTTCCATGGCTTCCAACAGATTCATTGCCTTCCCTTTATTACATGTGTGTAGAATTTTGAGGTTATCTTTACTTATCTTGTGTTTGGATTCTTGTAGATGTTCGTACATTGTTGATTTTTTGTCTAAACCGACGTGTTCACGGAACCTTACGTCAAAATTTCTACCAGTTTGGCCTGTATATACTGCAGAGCATTCCCCGCATTCTAATCTATATATCCCTGATTTTTTCATTCTGTCTCGTTTAGGTTTTGCATTGAATAGAATTCTGCCTAAATTATTATTACTTATAAAAGCTGTTGTTATTTTGAATTTAGAAAAATAATTTTGGATGTTTTCTGAAAGTTTACCTGAGTAAGTAATGCTACCATATTTACGTGTATTACGTTCTTCAATATTTGGGTATAGTTCATTCTTAATCATTTTTTGAGTTTTACTTGATATTAATTTCTCTATTAAAGAAACTGGTACTTGATTGTTTACCGCAATTTGTTTAATGATGTTTAGTTCATCCTGGAAATTCTTATGATGATGAGCCGCTATTTATTTATTTTTTTGAAATGGCATATAATCGTCAATTTTCTATACGATAACAAAATTTCAGACAGAAATTTCCATCCTAAACAAAATGTCGGTACATAACGTTAGAGCTCTAGGTTTTCACCAACCTCAATGTAGAGAAACTACGTTCTGCAGTAGCAACAGATTCTGGCAGTGTTGCAAGAATGCGTGAAATTTTAAACGATTTGAGGATAATAATAATCCACATCAGAATTCTGTAAAATATTCAAAGCATGGCTATCTTCGATGCTTTTATTTTTACATGTATGGATTGCCTGAAAGGGAACCAAATATTTCACAGATTTCTGAAATTTTTGTTCCCAATATTATGTCACATACATTTGTTACGTTCACTGGCATTACAATGTTGAGCAAAAAAATATCCAACGTTCTATTAGAAAATCTCTCTTTTATGTTCAATATTACAGAATCGGATTGTGCCGGACGAAGACAAAGCATCATTTATCTGTCACCCTGTCGTCCCTTGTGGATCTTTGATTTTCGCGATGTCGGGTCCTCAACATTGTGAAACTCGGAAATTATCATATTTCCAGCTCAAAATGTTAATCTCCACTGGATTCACTCCTCCCAACAATTCAAAATACATTAATTAATAGTAGTGAATCATTTGAAAATCAGGACATTACTGAAAGGAAACAACCCAATAAATCACAAGAGATTAATCTCTCATCAATATGTCATCATGGGAACAACTCTTTCAAGAACGATCAAAACCATTTTGAAATTTCGAGTTTTACCTTTACGAAGCTTTCAGAACGTGAATATTCATCCAGTCGAAAATAAATTAAACTCTCTCCATGCGATCCCATATTATCCAGGTCATTACCCTTTCAACGCAAAGTGTGAAATGATTACATACTCTATGGTTATCTCTAGCAGCTATCAGAGTACTCGATTCCTAAGAGTCTCCAATTAAAAATGAATTTCGCCTTAAAACCCAAAATTTCATGCACGAGTTGGTGCTATGTTTTTAACTGATTACTCCATTGCTTTTTAGTTTTATAGTCAGATGAGGGATTTGTCTTATAATAATAATAATTTATAGTAGGATGCATTGAACAACTGATGCCGCTCTGGAAGACTAGCTTCACCATAAGATCTGGTCAAGTCGGAGTCCAAACACAGCAGGTTATCTTTAGAAGGGGCGTATTTCAGGGAGACTTCCTTAGCCCTCTTCTTTTCAGCATCACACTATTGCCATTGTCCGTTGCACTGAGAAACACTCGTGGTTATAACTGCGGCACCCCCCGCAACCGGAGACACAAGGTCACTCATTTATTTTACATGGATAATCTGAAACTATATGCCTCCGGAGAGAAGTATCTACATCATCTTGAGGGTGGTGCAAGAGTACTCGCAATCTATCGGTATGGAGTTTGGGATCGACAAATGTGCCAGCTCCTAGACGGAAGCATTTTATACATCATATTGATGCCGGAGAGACGTACACTTACTTAGAGGTGGAACAACGCCGCTCCCAAGAGGTTACCGCCATTGAAAAGTCTTTCCGTGGCAAGTATCAGCATAAATTCCGACAGATCTCGTCATCAGAACTGTCGGGGAAGGACAAAGTTGATGCAACTAATATGCTTGCCGTTCCGATACTACTCTACTCCTGTGGAGTCATGAAATGGACTCTAGACGTAAAAACTCGCGAAATGGTACATCTTCATAGAAGCTTGCATTCTAAATGGTCTGTTCCACGGTTGTACTTTCCCAGGCAACATGGAGGCCGTGGACTTTTGAGTGTCTATATGACAGAATGGTACTGAATGGAGCCAGTAAAGTTATCAAGAGTTCGGATTCCCTTCTATGCATGGTCCGTGACCATGAAAGAGCAGAGAACAGAGCATTCCTCTTCAAGACAGCAGCACTAGCAGCCGATGAACTTATTTTCGTTTTCGACACTGAACAAGGTGACCCAAACTCTGTCACCGAGTTGGAGCCCGTTCAACGGAAAGCTCACATTAAAGCTGCGGAGACTGAGGTCCTCCTGTAGCTTGATAAGGATAAGCTAATGCATGGGGTCTTCTTCAAGAACATTGAAGACCTTGGCTTATCCAAAAATTTGGCCTATGCATTTCTCAGGTCAGGTAGGCTGAAGTCAGAGACCGATGGATTCATAATGGCCTGCCAGGATGGTGTCTTCAACACCCTGGTCTACCGTAGTCGCGTGATGGTTATTGAGGTCCCCGACACTAGATGCAGAGCGTATCGTGGGGAGCCTGAGACCATAATGCATTTGCTGTCTGCTTGTAAAGATTATGCGATCTCAGCCTATATCCACATGCATAACGCGGCACTACTAGTGGTGTACTACCATCTACGACACTCCTACGGTATAGACGAGACACAGGTGTTGCCTTATGCTCCGGGGAATATTGAGTCCGTTGTGGAGACTGAGAAGTGCCGAATTTATTAGAACTACTCATTCACCACCCTAAAAACAAATGAGCCTGATGTAGTCCTCCTCGACCATCAAAGTAGGACGATTTTCGTCATGGAGTTTTCGGCTCCTGGCGAAACGAACATCGTCCGAAAAGAGGAGAAAAAATGAACTAAATATCTAGATTTACTCTTTGAACTCTGCAGGCTGTACCCAAACCATTCTGTTAAAATAGTGGTTCTGATTATAGAGGTCCTTGGTGGAATGATGGACACACTACTCTCTAATCTAAAAATCATACAGGTCTGCCGTGATGCGGCAAAAATCTTAGCCAGACGAATGCAGAAGGCTGTCATCCTTGCTTCACTCAGTCTGCTCAGGGCACATGATTCTTGGACCCAGTAGTTGCTCACCCCACGAACGTTGGTAGTGACTATCTCCGAATTTGTCGGAGCTCCGGAGACAGGGTCCCTTATCCAAATGGTTGAAAAATCATAATAATTTATTGAATTTTAAAGTTTAAAAATTCCGGAATGCTATAGAAACTCTGTTCTTGCAGATATCCTTTGACTTGAACAAATTTTAATTTTGAATTTTCATGTGACTTACAGGAAGATGTGTTTTGTTATTTAACGATAATTTTTTCTTCTGTTAGCCTACATGTAGGACATTTTGGCCAGTATCTTCCAGAAAAAAACTACGGTAAACACTACTTGGAAACCTGTCCTCTAAAATGAGGAACATTGCACAAGTTCAATAAAATTTAATACCTGCCACGGTATTAGGCGGCCATGTCGTAGCTTCCTGGCGAAAATTTGACTTGTAGAATTCCTCAAGGAACAGTATTGGGACCATTCCTTTCTTTATATATGTTAATGAAATTTTGGAAACAAATATTACTGGTAAAATTATTTCTTATGCTGATGATACTGTTATTATTGTCAGTGCCAACTCATGGGAAGAAGCAGTGTCAAAGGCTGATGTTACTATTTTGAGAAACAACTTTGATTTCAACTTGTGGTAGAAGTCCATTGTCTCTCAAAGTGGACTGGTATGGATTCACAAAGTAGAAAAACTCGAATTGATGTACACAATTTAATATCGCAAACATTGCACAGATGGGTGCCAGATGTAATTCAATGTTCGTAGGGAATGTAGTTGTTTTCTGACAGATATTTGCCTCAAATTGTCCACATTGTGGAAAAATGTGGAGGGATTTCTACTTGGTCGAAATTATTCGTTTCATTTATTTGAAACATTCCGGCACACTTTCCGAACTAAACATTAAATTTATTTATTTTGCTTAAAAACAGGAATTGTGAACTCCTATTATGATTATAATGAATGTGGCACTGTCATCTGACCCATTTCTGAGACCCACTTCATGATTCGCCCCTCTAGAGAGAGGCTTAGGGCCGTTATAATGCTGAATTATGTTAGTTTTCGTAGAAAGCAGGCTAATGTACGTTTTCGCGACTATACACGGGACAAGATTCGAGTTCGAAACCATTTAGACAAGGATGTTGAGAGAATTTCGAATGATAATGTTTTTACGGAAGTACATCGAAGGGTTGTGGAAGTTAAGGGACCAATTTATCTTGTTGGGGTTTCATACATAATCATGAGTTTACATTTTGGAGGAACGTCAATCGGATTTAGTCTTTTAACTCCACAGTGCTGGTGAATGAAAATATAATTCGTGTAACAATTTCGAAATTTGTTGAAAACAATTTTAGGTTTTTCCTTATCGAATGTTTTTATACGTATATATTTCGTTCTGTTTCTATGGGATTCCTTTTTTCATTGTGTGAAGAATGCTAATTCAAGAAATAAGTGTTACTTAACCATTTAAGAGGCTATGAGCGCGATCACGTTTGGGACGCTTTCAAGGGTAAAAGAGTCAATAACTCAAAAACGGTTCGTCTTATCGATTTCAAACAAGGACGGGCTTCTAGAGGAGGTCTGATTCTACGTACGTGCTGTAATGGAAATTAAATTTTTAATCCACTTTTTCACAAAAAAAATCTCAAAAATGTCTCAAAAATGCAGTTATTTTGAAGCAATTTTTTGGGTAGATGAACAAATAATTTCAAAAAAATATTACAGCACGTACATAGATCAACGTTTCACCTTTCTTTTTATACAAAATTCATTTCGCTGGAAGAGAAATACCACTGCAGCAAAAAGGACAAAATGTGATCGCGCTCATGGCCTCTTAACTCATTCTACTGTATGGTATGGATGAAAACGTATCAAGCCCTTAGAGTGAAGTGGAAGTGTGCGGTACAGTAAAAAACATTTTTTTTTTCATTGAAAAATAATACCTACAAATATGCTGGTCGAATGCTGGACTTTCACCAAACTAAGTACAGGTGAAACATCCTGACATCAATACATTAGTTTTTTACAGTTTAGACTCCAATTCGAGAATATCCATTGCAATATTCAAGTATATAAGACTAACTTATGTGCACCAATGAAATCTTCTCTATCTGATGTTCGTTTCATTTGGAACTGAGCCACTAAATTTTACTCTCCATCAGAACAAGACAGAAAAAAAATTGATATAATGAGATTGCTACTGTTCTCGATTTGTAAACTGATCTTG
This sequence comes from Chrysolina haemoptera, assembly GCA_958298965.1. NCBI lineage: Eukaryota > Metazoa > Arthropoda > Insecta > Coleoptera > Chrysomelidae > Chrysolina > Chrysolina haemoptera. The sequence goes on from OY282587.1 coordinate 12,083,222, forward strand.
AATTCCAAGAAAGTATTGAATATTATGTTTCTGTTATAACGGACTGCAATATATAGACTCACTTGAAATATAGAATAGATACGAAATCTCTGAAGACAGCTATGGAATCAACATCTACATTTGGACCTTTCAACCTACATAAAAAAGCTCTTAAAAAAATCAGAGAATAACCTACTACATTCATTCATATATCTGAGATATCCTTTTTGAAAAATCGAAGTGATACTCATAGGGAAACATTTACGAAAGTTTCGGACGTCGAAAATTATGGTGAAAAAAAATGTTGGTGGACCCCCTTCTCGAAAAAAAGTTGCAAAAACGTGAGAAAATAAAATCGAAAAAATCCGTAAAATAGTGGAAAATATCGAATAGTCGAATAATTCAACTTCGAGAGATTTCACCACCTTAAAGGCTAGATAGAGAAATAGATAGATAGAGAGAATACGTAAGAATTCAGAATTTTTTCCAAAAGTTTCGGAAATGGAGAATTGCCACGAAAAAGAATATCAGTCGGAGGGCTCGGAATCCCACCTACTTTTCGAAAAAAGTTGCGATAACTCGGATATTAATTTCAGAAAAATTCGTAAAAATTGTGGGAAATATCTGACCGTCAAATAATGTAAAAAAAATGTTATCTCCATGCCCCCTGAAGGGTGAATAGGAAACGCGTAGAAATTTGGAAATATTTTCGACTGGACGTGAAATGAAGAAAAAATTGAAAAATCCGGAAAAGATATGAAAAACATCGGGTAGACGAATCATTTTCGTAGCTTGACGTGTATGTGGGTATGTGTCCAATGAGGTTGATAACGTGCTGATTAAAAATAAGCTCTTAAACTAGTGAACTTGAAAGTAAAAAATAATACTGACTTTGAGAGAAACAAATATCTTTTAAAATTTTAATATTTTGTTGAACGTTTCATATTGTAAGTAAATATTATTTTCCACTTTTCAGTTCGCTAGTTCATTTATTATAAAAGTCCATTTATAACAAGTTTTTTTCCATGACATTTATGCTGTTCTCCGATTACTACAAACTTTAAATTCTCCACAAAGAAGCACACTGATCCAATGAGATAACTTTTTCGAACTTCTTGAATATGCAACAATTTCGCTCGAGTTAAAGGATGCGCTTAAAAGTATCTCTGATTGGATAATCGATTGATAAGCCATTGAAATCAGAGCTATAACCTTACAATCTCCCGATCATTAGGGTGATTGCTTTTTAAACTTCATGAACGTTCACTTCCACGAATTCCAATTATAAACTGTCGATTATTTGTTGACAGGAAGATTGATTCTTGATCGACGATTCACAAACGGCTCATGTTTGAAATCCATTTGCTGAAAATCAGTGAACGATAATGATCGACTGTGAAAATAGACTGGGGAGTATCCAGGAAAAATAAATAGTGTCATATTTGGGAATTTTCATACACCATATGATTCTCTTTTCAATTCCGATATTTTGAATATACCATAACGATAATGGAAAATAAAATTATAGATTTTGGAACATTTTGAATCCCGAAATGGGTGAGTGTTTATAATGAAAAACTGTTTAAAATAATTGTTTTCCATTAACCTGATGTCGTCCCCATATGAACAGCAGCCTTCAAAAGTCGAGCTAAGGTTTAACGAGGTCTTACCTTTTAACGTGCGATTCCCAACATGAGGTATTTGGATACAATATGAAGTCAAACCAAACATTTTTGGAATCACATAAACTCCGTTAGAAAGGAAAATAATGTATTTTCGCCAGATAACAAAACTATCTGCAATCCCAAAATTTTTGAACTTTCCAAATCGAATTTACTCCGTTTATGCAGACTTTTCGAAATTCTTTGATAGCGTGGATCTCGAGTTTTTTTTCCGTTAATTGGAAATACCCAATTTCACACTATACTGAATAGCTACCTTACTGAGGCAAACTAGTATACCAAAATGAAGAACTGTTTCTCCAATCCGGTACAAGTCACATGAGGAGTTCCACCTGGGGCACTACTATTCAATTCATACTAGCGTCTCACTTTGTTTACTGATTGTTTAATATTTGCAGATGATGTAAAAATGTATATTTGCTCAAAATTGCAATTGGAAATAAATAACTTACTTGAATAGTTTGAATTTTGACAAATGTTTCACTATATTAAAAAAATATTCCTTGAATTTGCAACAGTCTTTCGTCATTATTGGTCACTTTGGCGCCGAGTCCAGGTTACGGATTGCCTCTGGTGCCAGCTTTCAGCGTGGTGTGCTCCAAGTGCAAAATACAGATTTTACTTGATTTCCTGGGTTAGAATCCTGGGTACCTGCTGCTATCAGTTGAAATATTCAAAAATCAATGCAGTTCTATTGGAGGAGGACAAATTAATCGATAAACTTTCAATCATGCCATAAAGAAAATATACACAGAATCAACTATGATGCAATAGTTTATCTCAGTTTAGATATCATTTCACACATTTATATTATTTGTAAATTCGTCGTTAAGCAATAAACTTAATGAGACTCAAACACGATCGAATACATTCAAACTTCAAATTGCTTTTACTTTTTCATGACACGCACTGTTCCAAATTCATAGTGATAATGATCGTTCCACGTACGCATTAGAGTTATATTTCATTATTAGTTTTCATTATCAACATTGGGCAATCTTTCATTCACGAACTTGCTGCCTTAGCACAAGATTTCACTTAAATGATTTGGTGCTGAACATACAAATCTTATATGTTTCATGTGGAGACCCTTTTCCTTTCATTTCTTCCAATATCACTCTTCCGACAAAAATAAATGAAATAACGGAATTGGTCCACACAGCCAACTGTAACAGATATATACCAATAACGAAAGAATTACGGATTCTTGGACTTAGAGGATTTGCCAAAAACTTTGTTCTTTGTTTGCACGATTTCCCTTATTGAAAATGATCGAATGGAATTGTGAATAAGGTGATTGTATGTATGGGATACTGTGCCATAGATTAAAATTTACATTTAGGTATATTTTTTCCAATCCATTTCTGAAATTATAACCACTTTAATACCAAAAAATCTTACCACCACCATGGTATGGCCAAGGTTTTAAATATTTGTTGATTCCATCATAGGAAAGTGCTTATGTGTCACATATTTGGCTGCAATGTATCGAAAAATATAGTGAAACCCTGGTCGTTGCATTAGATAGAAAAAAGAGAGGCGAATGAACGTGGACCATTTAAATAACGACACTGCGAAAAAAACCAAGCATATCTTTTATCTAGCAAGGCTGATCTCACAATGGCCAGCGAAATTTTATTAAGAGTTATCCATACCAATGAAATTCTCTATTCAAATGCTTGGTATAATTTATCATCAGCAGTACCCTTTCATGGAAAAATTATGTGAAACCCACTATCAAAAGTGCATCCTCAACTCAGTTTTCTGTTTCATGCTAAGGGCTAGTTCACTTTCCATTGAACTCTTTCTCAGGTTTCATTATTCCAACGAATGGCAGAACTTTGGAAGTTACTGCCTTGGAATATGTTCCCTGAGGCATACAGCTTGCAGAAATAAAAAAAAACAATGCCTACCAACTTTCCCTCTACTTCCACGATGTTCTCAGAACATTACAGGATTTTCCTTTTCGTGGAACCACAAAAAATTACTATGTAGATTTTATTGCAAAATTAATTCAGACATTATATATACCTCAATAAATTGTTCTTTTAATCAGATAATTATAAGAGTTAATTTTTTGAGCACAGTGTTGACCCCAATGAACAAACTATAGGTTTTCAAATAAACTTCAACTGATAAAAATGATTTTACAATAATAATTCAACTTATTATTTTATATATGGATATGAAGCTGAACGTTATACAGAACCCTGAGGACCTTATATGTTATTTAGATTCTAAATAATTTCGATATTATCATTACATTAACATCAGGACAACAAGATAGTTCCGAATTTTTAGGATACCTGCTGAGTACACTTCATGAGCAGGAGAATAATTCAGTCATCTGTATTGTCAAATATGTGCCTTAACAGACAGCCATAAAATAACAAGTATAGTTGAAAAACCTGCAAATCTGATCATAACTCTGAAGCTCTTCAGTAATGACTCAGCAACCCAAAGATGTATCAAACTATTTGAACGAATCAAGCTAGAAGAACACTCCAATCTAGCCGACTGCAATTACGAGCTTTACGCAGTCATTATTCACTGTGGTTCTGGAGCTGATTTTGGCCACTATTACACCTTAGCCAAAGATAGAACGGACTGGTATAAATTTTATGACAATTGCGTAAATAGAATACCTTCTTTGGAACTTGACCTTTTGGAGCCTTCGAAGACACCATACATTTTTCAGAGCAGATTGTCACAATTCGTCGGACCTCTTTAGAAGTTCTCTACCAATGAATTCCAACTCTTCAGATGATGTGGTGTTGCAGGTTTTTCCGGGTTTTCCTGCAGCTCTGAAAGCGAATGCGCCACCAATATCATTTTAGCCGCCCCGGAGCGCCGATCAATCATTTTGATGTTTTTACTTTGTTCTTGTTAGTTTCAATATGTTAATTTAAACTAATAATAATACTAATGTTATTGCATTCACAATATATCCTTATATTACAAAATAGCAGAATATCCCTAATATCTTCAAAAAATTGCAAGAGCAAATAAGTTTTCCTAATTTCATATAGTTTTTAGTACCGATACCATGGAAGGCTCTGCTTTGATCACAAAATATCCTTTTTTCGTCATATGTCCAGGAAGTACCTACTTCCCGGATGCTTTTTCTTTGAAAAAGTAGCATTTCCCGGACTAGGCAGGAAAGTACGCCTCGTCGGCGACGAGTATATTGATACTTGCTTTACCGCCACTTAAAATTCACCGCCGGGGGCTGATAGTCCCATAGCCCCTCCTAAATCCGGCACAAGTATGCAGTAGTTGGATGCTGCGTATTCTGACATGACTAATCATCTATAGCGATCAAATCTCAAAAATTAGTATTGAGAAAAATTATGAGTGGGTGTAACATACAAGAAATGAAATGAAAAATTCCTCTTCGTTCTTATATCTCTTTTGTTGTATCGATCCGAAATCTCCCAACCCAACATAACTACCTAGCAACGTCCATATAACTATAAAAACCAAATCAGCCTCTCCCGAAGTCAGTCTCGTTTAATATTCTTGAAAGGTTTCATTTCGGTATAATAAAAAAAAATTACACTGTAGACTTAAGATCCGAGTTTTGATGTTAAAAACTGCGTAAAGTTGTTTTGTTCCCATAATCCATAAAACTTGACCCAAAAAACTTTGCGTTAATGTAACTTTAAAGTGTCATAAAGATTCGTAAAGCGTAGACAGTTAAAACAATGACTTTTGTCTAAGGAAGCCTGAAAGAGAACGACTTTACGATAATAATTATTGTTGTGACATCGTGACGCAAGGGGGAGAACTAATATATTGTAGGCGGAAAACACAGACTTGAGGTTGTGCCAGAATCACATTCGGCCTTGAGAACCATTGAGACAGTTGGCAAACGCGAACTGATGAGCAAAAAGTTTAACGACATTTTCTACTTGTTTGATTTGGTAAGCGATGCATTTATTTGCCGAGTGATTTTTATTTTTCTTAAGAGGCAATTCAGTGCGTCATCATGAAAAGCCAAATTTCATCATTGCGCCGCACAACTTAGGTGTGTGCGGATATATTTTTCAAGAGTGATATTGGAGGTAAAAAACTACATAGCTGGGAGCGCCAATAAGGTAGATAGATAGCTCCTAATCGTAGAATCGATTTTGCGTAAAAACTAATGATTTTATAATTTTTTTTACGTTAGATTCCCGAATTCTACCAAACGAATTGAATCATTTATTCAAAAAAAAAAATTCGCTCAAAAAAATTTCACCTACCTCATGTAGTTCAGAAACTGAGGCACTTTGGATCGCGAGTTTTTTGTCCTACTTACATCGATTCACTTGAAATTGGAATGCCAGTAGATATGGAATAGCATAAGAATAAAAATCTTTATCATGCCGAGGGGCGCTTTTATTCTGGGGGTGGTTGCCACCCCATCTCGGGGGTGGATATTTTAATCACAGGAATCGATGGAAAAACTAATTCTGAGTAAAAAATGGTCCACATATTTTTTTGTAAAATTAATATTTTTCGAGTTATTCGCTATTGAAAGTAAGAGTTTTTCAATGCTTTTTGGCCTTGGCTTAACGCCTTGGCCAACAATTTACATTGTCGCCCGGGAATGTAATGCTTTCACTGCTAGATAAAATCTGATCTGACTCTTAAGTCGATATTAATGAAGGGAATTACTTAACATTCCGAGTTTGAAGAATTTATTCAAACTTTTATGATAGAATTCTGAGTTTAGTTCCGAAATATCTCAGAATTCAGAGTTTAAAGACAGAATTCGATAAAATTTTCAGTTTGAAGTCGTAATTTAACATAATTCTCAATTTGAAGTCATAATGTTCTAACACTAGTTGAGATTAGCATATTCTAATGTTGACTTTGAAATCGAGATTTAATGAAATTGGCTATCTTCTAAGAACTTTGTTAATACTTGCACTGCACTGTTTGGAACGTAGTAAGGAATGTATCCCAACAACAACCGCTATTTTCAAACATCATGACATGTGTTTCAATCACCAAGTGATCATCTTCAAGAGGAAGATTAAACTTAATTTAATCACTTAGTGATTGAAACTTAATTTAATCTTTCTCTTGAAGATGATCACTTGGTGATTGAAACACGTGTCGAGGTGTTTGAAAATAGCGGGTTGGTGTTGGGATATAACTCCAGAACTTTATTTATAGCATATTCAGATTATCCAGTGTTAAGACTTTTGAATTGCCTGGCTGATATGCATATTGGCGTTTGCTGAGCGGGCTTGTTTGTGATACCTCATATCTTATGCTTCAGATGAAAAACAGAGACAGTGCTATCTGCCACCACATATAGTGCTATCACCTGATCTTCGGAAATTTTCTTCCAATCTGAAGTGTTATGCTTACCTATTATTCATTGAATTGTTTGTTATGTTTATTTGGTTGAAGAAAATAAGACCTTTGTTATTATTATGTATCTATCTGTTAGACTTTCAAACGTGTCTTGTCGACGACTCTCCCCACTTTTGAGGGATACCTACATGACTCTTAACTTTTGCCACATGGTAGGTATATGTCGTAGTTCTATGCAAGCATCAAATATACAGCACAGGTATTGCATTAGTATTTCCTTACCATTTTTGTCGCAATAATGAGGAGATTTGCATGGTTAAAATATACTGATGACTCATCTGATTCTGTTTGTCCTCTACATTTCCATAACTAGCCTCTATTCTGGGGTATTGGTGGATGAGACAGACTGGTTAGAGCATTTATTTCGAAATGGAGTATTGAAAATCGAAATAGAAAGTACTAAAATGCATAACTGTTTGAACGTGTTACTTGACATAGCTTACTGAATATTTTCATTTCACGACTGTCGTGTAAGGAAATGTGCGTGAGGAAATAGAAAACCTGACCAAACTATATTGATATTGTTCTACAAACCCGCAATTGCATGTGCAGTTTGTTACGAGTGGGTCATTTTAAAGTAACTGATTTGAATAACAAATGGATTGGAAGGAAGTAACTTACGCAACCACCTATCACGCGAAGTTTTTTCGTTGGTTGTATGTTCTAAAGAGTTATGCGTTTCTTTAATTGCCTTTTACTGCACTTAAAAACGATTCATGAATCATGTCGAAACTGTGTTTCAATGCTTCATACCTTTTTCTACTCCGGTCGTTAAAGTATGCTAGTTTACCTTTTTAGACGAATACAGTTCATGTAGTTATCACGAAATGGAAAATCAGTTCTGATAGAATAAATTTTCGAAGTTAAAATCATATTTCATTGTAGAGGAAGGTAGATTCAGTAAAGAAACATTTTAGTTAACAATATATTTCCTTGCTTGACAACCAATCAGTGGATTTCAAATTTTGAAATTCATCCAATAGAATCGGAACTACATTGAAAATATCGTGGACGTATAATATCGTATAAATACAGATGGACTCAGCATTGCCATACCTACAACACGGATCGTTTTGAACGCTCAGTTTGTGGGCGCGTGAGCTGCGGGGAAGACAGAAGGTAGCGATAGACTGTGACCTTCCCACAACCGACAGGAGCGCACGCATTTGATAAAAATAGGGTTCAATTACAAGAAGAAATGCTGATTTTGAAATAATGATAAAAATATGAACGAAAGTGATACAGTATACATCCGATGGGACTTCGAGAGATGGAAAAATTCATTTGACATATCAACATGTCATGAAATACTTCATTGACTGAGATAGTGTTTACTTATCATCATCGATCCTTAGAAAATTTGTTTAATGATATTTGCCGAATAAAAAAATGAGACTTGGACTCGTTGTATTTCCAGCTTTGGGATTGCAATTCATCAATATTCCAAAAAATTATCGGTAATAATCATACCACATATTATATTACCCCTGAAAATAATATTCACTTCGATGAACTGAACTTTGTTATCGAAATGCATATCTAGGATATATATTGATTCGAACAAAGTTTGAAAAGTGTGCCGGAGAATTTTAAATGAATGAAACGAATAATTTCTCTTCACCAAATACGAAAATATTATCGAATAAAAACAATTGCTTCTTTTGCTGATACAACGACGAACACTGAACTACAACTGATAGATATTTGTGCAACGTTTCTTTCTTCATGGATGGCTCTATTGCACACCACTACAATAAGTCACTAGCAGCGCCAAGTATCTGACAGAAAACAACTACTTTCCTATATAAACATTGAATTACATCTGACTTCTATCTAAAGTTCCTCAAGGAGGACACTATTGCAAGTACTCATTGTGATCAAGCATTCATTATTATATTTCATTTGATTGAGAATGACCATCTGCATTTTCTGCACATGTAAACTTTTTTAGTTTTTTTCACACCTGCCATTCGTTATAAAATGGCATTATACACCCGTCCTTCACGGGAGTGCAAGAGGTTAGATTACACCCTGTATAGCTTAAATAACGAAAATTATTCGACTGCCCGATGTTTTTAATAATTTCTTCAGTTTTCTTTTGCAATTTTTTTCTGTTTTCTTTTGCAATTTTTTTTTTCATAATTGAGATGGGGTCCGACCAAGCTCCTCAACAGACATTGTTTTACCGTAATATTCCACGTCCAAAACCGTCGGAAATTTTTATGAATTTCTATATACGCGTACTTTATCTAGTTTTGAGCGGGACAGAGAGATACTATTTTTTTTACTCAAATTCCGATGTTTTTCACTCTTTTATGGAATTTTTCAATTGTATTCTCACGAGTCTTCCCAACTTCTTTTTTTTGTAAACTTTCACATCCGAAACTTTTTCCAAATTCCTATGCATGTTCGATGTTTTTCACTATTTAAACTGGATTTATCTAGTTTATTTTCGCGAGATTTGCAGAAATTTTCCATGTTTTACGCGCTCCATATCTGCCTTCAGAGGAGCAGGGGATTGACTTCACTGAAACTGATTTATTTGACGATCCCATGTTTTTCACTAATTTTAAGGGCTTTTTCGATTTTATTTTCTCTACTTTCTACAACTTTGTTTTGAGAAAGAGGGCGTTCTCTATCTATCCTTCAGGTGGCACATTTATCGCATTTGAAATATGCGACTATCTGATGTTTTTCATTGTTGACCGACAGTTTTTTTTTTACCAATTTTCCACGTCTGAGCCGTCAGAAATTTTTAATAAATCTTGCGCCTTTTGTGTCAAGACTTCAGGTAAGCAGAAGAGGTTACAATTATTCAACAATCCTATGTTTTGACTAGTTTTCAGATTCTTTCGATTTCATAATCACTAGTTTCTGTGCCTTTTTTTTGAGGAAGATAAATCTTTTTTCCGAAGACATGGTTATCGAAATACGTGTCGAAGTGTTAAAATCTTGGGTTTTTCTTTGTTAATTTCATCATATTCATGCTATTTCCCAATTGGTATTTTACGAGTCGAATTAAATTTGATGTTTCCTATAGAATTATGAGTGCTCACTCTTCTGAAGTGCAATTTTCCGCTTTCATCTCCCAATTTATCGACCCTGGTTTCAATCATCAAATGGAAAACGAAGCAGTCTTTCCGAAAACACGATCACCTATAAAAACTCTAACTAATCAAAGAGTGCCAACCCAATGGCATACTCAACTGGAATTCGTTAGGAAAATTAACGAAACTGCAACAAAAAAGTGAGAAAATCGAGCAAATGGTGTAGACCTATAATTGAATTACTTCTGAACGATTTTAGTTGCGATTGGAAATTCCAATACTAATACTAATTTTGCTGAGTGGATGGATTGTCTTTACTGTAGACCCTAACTAACTTATAACACCATCGATTAATCATTTATAATTTCGAGAATTCCTGAGAATCGGAAAAAAAATCAAGGATGCGTTTTTCATCCCAATATTCAATTCAATATGAGTTATCCTAGTAACTTCATCATTTGTTATTTATCTTTCTTCAAAACTACAATTATTCAGTTAAATATTATTGCCTAAGAAAACATTTTACTAAATTTCATTAAAATCCCTTAAAAATAAGGCTCTATAAATGAGCAAGCAGTATTCAATAACACATTACCGATCTTGAAGTGTTTCCGAGAGTTAACTTGTGGTAAAGCTGTGAGTGGATATTCTATGCGGTCTATTAGGAAAAAATACTGTGTAGAAGGATCGACAGATGAGTGTGGGAAATATAGCAGTATCGTCGAGAAATAGAGATGAATGGAAAAGATAGAAAGATAAAAGATGAAGAAAGAAAAATAGAAGATATGGAATCACAATATTGAAAGAGAAATAGAGAGAGAAAGAAATATAACAGAGAAGATAGACAGATTTACTTATCTTCATATACATCATTCAAATCATTGAGATCGCATGTGAAGCCCAAAACGCCTTTTATAGATCCTCCGCTTACCCTTATTAAAAGTCTTATTAATCCCAAAATGTCCTCCGGTTTTTCTTTCTCGACTTTCTTCATGATGTCTCTTTTTTTTCATGAGCGAAGATAATTCTGAACTTCATAATTTCGCATCAGCTCACTTCCAGATCCGCTTGAGTATTCCACTTTCGAAAATCAGAGAACCCCACACCTGACACCACATGTTACAAATGTCCAGTGGAAAGTACTGGGACAACTATTGGCAAAGAATCCTCAATATTTATTGCGATATCCACAGAAGAAAACATGGATTTTCGAGAATCATACGTTGTTTTCGTATAATATAAAAAATTTACAAGAGCTATGTGATGTTCCCGATAGAAGAATAGACTTTTGCGAACTGATGATTTACATACTTGATGCTGAGCCTTGTAGGCAATCCGGACTTCCGCATAACCTATGAGGGTATTTTGGTAGGAAAGTCATTAATAGCAAACTACGCCTGAACTATATCTGTTAGACTTTTTGTGAAGGTTCTACCAGAGCTACTTTGCGGTGTTTCTTGAATCTCACCCCAGAGTAGTGTCATTCTAAAATTCCAATAATATGTGGAATATCCTCATCATTTTTCATCCAGTAACAAATCCTTCTTATCTGTAAATGTGGAAGTGATTATCAAAAATGAATATGAAATTCGCATCACCCTATACCCATATAATTATTTTCAATAACTTTATATGTTTTCAAAAACGTGTCATATTTACGTTCCTGGCTCAAGGCTTATATCACTCCAACGGATCTAGCTCAATTACGTCACAATGAACAACAATGTTAGTTAACTCTTTTGACTTGATATTTCATACGGCCATTATTATTGTTGACTTCTCCATAGTGGAAGATATGCCCTAATTTATGAACCTCTTGATTTGCATTACATAGAATAAAACATGTAAAGTTTTCCTAGATATTCCAGAGATACGGCAAACACACCAATTGTTTTCATATAGGGCATATCGTGAAATTCAGTATGCCTGGCCAGTAAACGAACAATTTATGGCGAATAGGTACGACTATCAGTGATATTCATCTTGAGACAATCAGTATGTGATGCTAATAGCCGATAATTAGGGCATGTCTCAAATCACGCGCGCATAATGAATGGGTGCTATGCAACAGACATGCTGTTTGGCTCGATGACGTGTTCGCATGATCGAGCTTTCGCATTGATATAGATATAGATAATATGTAAATGACACTAAAGTACTTCAAACAGATAAAGAGATAGCGTACACGCGGAGTTTCATAAAGAAACACAATTAGCATGTTCTGCAGCGAAAATAACAAGCGTATTAATCACTGAACGTCTCTTCTGTGAAATATTACACTTCGTTTGGAAAATATTGTTACGTTTCTGGTTGGAATGGATAATTTTGGCAATGTCAAAACATCGATTACTCCAAACATTTATATAGAATGGGGAATATTAAACGAAATATCTAACAGTTGATATCTACTTCTCTGGCCAATACTACGGCGGACATTAGACTACATCTAACACATATTTTTGTACGTGTTCTTAGATTGATGTTTCAATGGGGCAAGTTTGTCCACCTGCAGTATTGAGTTAGACATTGTTTTCTTCAATATGAATAATAATAATGAATAATGAATATTAAATTGGAGTTTTATCTGTTTTAAATCGGTAATAGTTTGGATATGAATATGGGCTTTAGACTTTTTTCTCAGTTTAATAATAATAATAATAAATACAGTCGGATCATGATTTTGGGGTGATTTGTTATTTTCGAAATGAGGCTGGTCTTCTACTTAGTTTGAGTATCTTTTTAAATATGAGTTAATGAAAATGAGAATTTAGATATAAACTTAAGAACATGTATTATTTTGATAAAATTAGTGATTTGTGAACGAATTCGGGCTGTTTTTGTGTGTCGATGTAGGAGTGCGTTTTATAGTGTAGCTAGGACTGACAGGAATGGAATTACAAATCGAGACAACGATTTGGAAAAGGATCTGGGACAAAATTATTAGAATTTTAGTTTGGTGAGTGCAGGCTTCTAGACACATTCATGCATTTACCATTTCTTTTATGAGAAGGTGACCATTTCATTTGACCGTTTTACTTGAGAAATCTATAATATATTTCGCTTATTTGCAATATCGAGTGTAGAAATTCTTTCGGCAGAATTTATATTATGGTATATTTCTTTTCTTAGTTCAGTTATATTTATATTGCACATATTTTACACATTAAAGAAATCTGCATTGCATTGTTCACAATAAGCTTGTCAAGAGAGAAACAAGATGTCCTGCACTACCAGGACGACGCTTATTGCCATAATCCTATACAATAAGAATAATTGGGTCGAAAATTCATATATAATAACTAATGTCTGCAACAAATGATTCAGCAAAATCTCCATGTAAAGGCAGAAGCTGAGACACCGCCCGCAGCCTAGCGTTTACTAAACCACGGGCGCCATCTGAACTCCAGCCCCTCAACCGAAGCAATACCCAGAACTTGCGTGATTAATTTAACCACACATACAAATTAAAGAAATCTGCATTGCATTATTCACAATAAGCTTGTCAAGAGAGAAACAGGATGTCCTGCACTACCAGGACGACGCTTATTGCCATAATCCTATACAATAGGAATAATTGGGTCGAAAATCCATCAGAAAACAACTACTTTCCTGGCTAATACCACGACGAACGTTGAATTACATCTAATGAATTTCCGTGCAGAGTCCTACAAGGATGTCTCCGCAATTGCTAGTTGCATGGAAATGTTCATTGAAACATTTGGACCACGTATAGATCGATTTCTGGGTTCTTGCCCTCATCAGTATAGGGTAGGTCTCTGCAGACAATAACTAATGTCTGCAACAAATGATTCAGCAAAATCTCCATGTAAAGGCAGAAGCTGAGACACCGCCCGCAGCATTTCTATGCAACTAGCAATTGCGGAGACATCCTTGTAGGACTCTGCACGGAAATTCATTAGATGTAATTCAACGTTCGTCGTGGTATTAGCCAGGAAAGTAGTTGTTTTCTGATGGATTTTCGACCCAATGATTCCTATTATATAGGATTATGTCAATAAGCGTCGTCCTGGTAGTGCAGGACATCTTGTTTTTCTCATATTTTACACCTTTATGATATAAATCGTTTAAACCTTTTTCACCGTTTTTGCTCCGGTAAATAAAGCTAGTTCGTGGAACTTTGCCCCTTCAACCCCCTCATACAAAGTTCTTGTGAAGCCGTGGCCGAACTTGCAAATCTACAACAAACCCTTCGGGATGATGGTGAAATGGGAGAACCAGTAGCATTGTGAAGTTATTATTCTGCTTCTGGGGAAGCTATCCTCCAAGCCTAAATCCGAGCGATTCAGAGCGGATTCAAAACTATATTCTGATCTGGAGATAAGTCAAAATTGAACATCCTATCATCATACTGCCAATGGTGATAACCTTTTTTTTACTTTTCTAGTAATACACAAAAATTCTTCCTAGGGTGGGCGACTTTAGAATTGGTTGTTTGCTTAGGTTGTAATCTTGGAGGAGAACCAAGGATTTTTTCTTCCTGATGAACTAGGGGAAGAAAATAGGAAAATTATGTTAACACTTTGTGTTCATGATCGTGTAAACTAAAGGAATTTTACACTAATTCTGGACTAATTATTTCATTCAATTCGACATTGAATTCCGTTGAAATTGCCTTAGAGACTCTGGATTTCAGTCGGCCAACTGTATTGATTGAATTCATGGGTTGGTGATGCCAAGTTATACAAAAGTCTTTTATTCACTGTCCATTGTTGTAATTGTTTTTCTGCAAAGAAACGTACTTCATACTGAAGTTACGGGAATGCAAAAATGGTAGTATATAATAATATCTTCAAGAGATAAGATGTTAGTTGAGTTAGAAAAAAGTTTTTCGGAAATTAAAATCATCGATAGCCAGTTCCGAAATAATTGATATCAAAAGTCAATTTTTGTTTCATGATATACCACTCGTATTTCAAAATTGTACTCAAATTCAAACAATGAAAATTGATAATTATCATATGCTTGAACTGAAACTGCTCCCATACACACAACGGTAAAGTTTCAGAACAACTGAAGAAGTAGTTTATAATATAACCAATAGAAAACGGGTTCTAGACGTTTCATCAATTTCCAGAAAGTCCTACAGTAACCCTTCTGAATTCAATAATTATTTTATGTCATACTAGTTCATTATTCTGTTTTTATTGCTTAGTTACCGACTATCTAATATCGTACTTTATGGCCCGCGCGGGCATAAAGAGAAATAATTTTTTGTTTATCTTATTTTTCGTATTCCATTTCGTAAGCTTCTTTAGACTTTTTTGGCAACAGATTTTCAGTTGCTTTCTTTGCTTTTTCAATAATTCCGTCAGGAATTCCAAAATCTTCGTTCATTTTGACTGTTAACTTTGGCACATATAATAATTATTGTGATTTTATGACATTTACGTTTGTCTACATTCATTTACATTCATCTAGCAATGATAGTGTCTACTATGATAAAATGGCAATGTTATTCATTCCAACCGGATTTTTTTAAATACTGATTTGTATTGAGATTGGATTGCAATAACGTACTAGTATGACATAAAAGTTTGTATGTACCGCGGGCATAAACAGATGTGTATATCCTCGGGCGACCTACAAACGCAATATGTATGAGGGGGTTGAAGGGGTAAAGTTCCACGAACTAGCTTTATTTACCGAAGCAAAAACGGTGAAAAAGGTTTAAACGATTTATATCATAAAGTTGTAAAATATGAGAAAAACAAGATGTCCTGCACTACCAGGCCAGAGGCACTCGGGTTTGTTAAACGTCACCCTCAGGGCATAAACATCTATTTATACCCTTGGTACATAAATAACTATTGTACCTGGCTCGAAAACAAGGTGCATCGGGTTATATTCGCAAACGGAATCCATGAAATTCTGTGGATGACTCAATGAAATATCTTCAGGCTAGTGCTAGTGCTAAAGTATTGTACTTGGAGAATCCGAATAAGGAGACCGGAATGCACTACACTAATTTAATTCGTAGAATAGAATAACGGATTACACCAATGTGGATAATCTGGATTATACTAATTCCTAGTTAAATCAAAGCAGATTAGCTGTGGCGGCTTATTCGTTGTTAACTCAGTATCTCTCGAGAAAATTCCGGAATTCCAGGTGGTGGAAATTAAGTGTAGTGATTTCTTATTACGTGAGCTCCGTAAATTTTGTAAGAAATAAGACAAAATTAATCTATGGCAACGGCTGAAATATTCGGCATTGGTGTTTGGTTACTACAGATATTGTTCATTATTCAGCCTATATATTAGAAGGCTTGAGCACGTAGTTTTTGACAGACTAGTTGAAACTGGGGACACTGAAGAAATAATAATAATAATCTAACATAATCCTATTGTAATCCATTCCCAAATTTTGGAAACATGGTACAATTATTCAAGACGCTAAAACTCACAGTAAAATCCCAATGCTATATGATATATTTTTTAAGTTCTGGTTGCCACGAAAATTGAAATTCTGTAATGTTCAGAGAACATCGGAGAGCTAAGAGAAAGTAGGTAGCAATTGGTGTTCTTTTTGAATTTTTGCAGGCTCTATAGCACAGGGAACACCTCCTGAGGTAGTGAGTTTCAAAGCTTTTCCGATCTTGGAAGAACGAGCCTTGGAAAAAATGTTCAGCATGTCTCTAAAGTGACGATAAATGGATGTGGGGATTGAGCTCAACGGGTCAGTATCGATGTGACCACCATTGGTGAAATGACTGATGGTATTTCAGAAGAGCATCATCCAAGAAAATATCTTTCCAGAGAATTGCGCGAGCTTGTAAGCGAGCATCACTGAAAATACAAATTATGCATCTCTGGACAGAATCTATAAGTTTCAGTTGGTGTTCAGGAGCTGCACTCCGTTAATTCAAATATTATTCCAGAAGAAATCAAATTTGTGCCTCATAAATCATAATCAGTTGACGGGAAGTGAAATACCTTTCGAAAAGAGAAAAATGTTTTTGAGAGTCACTTTTGGCAATGGATGTCACGTGGTTTTCTCATAAAAGGGCACTTCTAATGGTAATAATAAACACTTGACTTGAGGATAGTTTCCCACAGTTACAATGGTGGTCGCAAGTATCTCTTAGATACAATTAACTTTTTATGAGTTTTTTCAAAATCCACGAGAAAAATATTCAGAGGGATTCTAGATAAAATAAAAAGTATCGCATTTACGTTAAAATAAATATATATGCGCAGATTAATAAAACTCAATTATGGCTAGCGACGTATCTCTCAGATACAAGTAGTACTTTTTGGCTGAGCAGTTCAGTGCAACGAGTTCTTACAAATACTACATTTTAGAGCTTTCAAGACAGGAAGGAAGACGGCTGGACAACCCCACTAATCAACAGTTTCACAAATAACGCGCGACTACTGGAAGGTTAATATTACTCAATTATTATTGCTTAATATTGACAAACTTGGATTATTAATGGCGAAACATATATCGCGGTTTTGTAAACAAAATATTTGTGAAATTCAACATTAAAATTTTATTATAAAAGTTAATATGGATTTTCATCAAGTATCGATTACATCTTCGGAAAATATGTAGAAACTTTTGTTTGCAAACTTAATTGAAACCTTTCCATTTGTACCACAAATCCAACGACCCCCTATGAAACGTAGATTAAAAGCGATACAAATTATAAATGTCACTGAAAAATACTACCACGATGCTTGAACCATTAGTAGATTAAGGTCAAAGTCGGAGTCCACACAAATTATCATGTGGAATGGAGAGGATAATGCGTGCCGGATTTGAAAATGACATTATCTGATTCGGTTGTGTGAGACTTGATTAATACCATTACCGGCATTATCTGTGAAATAAAGTAACGTTATTTACACTAACGACTCTACTTATTTATGGTACGATCTCTTCTTTTCCGTTTGCTTCGATAACTTAGAAAATGTTTACCATAAATTGGAGTAAGTAAGTAAGTAAGTAACTATTGTCAAATCTGGAGCATTCTAATACCCAAAATAGATGAAAGAATTCATAAAAGTATTAAGACAAGAATGAGAAAAAAATTATTTCCATATATGTATATAGCATATATTATAGATTCATTGGTCTGAAGTTCAGGTACTCAATTATGTAAAAAAAATTATCATAATGGATTTGAGATCAACTGGAATTCTGTTGTACGAGTAGCTTCCTGATGCATAAATTAGAGATTTTTTTATAAAATGTGAAGTTACGTTTAGTAGTGTAGGGATTTGCATTAGTACGTGTGAAGTAATGGTGGTTTGAGAGTTAGTTTTCATGTACCATTTTTTTAGGTTGATATATGAAAGAAATTTGTATATATAGATTCCTACTACTAGCAGTATTTCATATATTTTCATTGTATCTCTGCAGGTGTCTGTTGGCTCTATCCCAAAAATTGTTCTTAAGGTCCGTTTTTGTGAAATGAATACCCTACACACATAAGAAATTTTTAAGTAAAATAGAGCATAATTCACATTTACATTTATTTAGATGAGTTTGGTTGGGACACAGCCGACTTAATCTTCCGAGCCGTGGTGAGAAAATCGGCAGCACCGCATGGAAAGCAATTTGACGTCCTACTCATTAATTCTTTAATGTAAATTTCTCGGCTTATTCGGAAACATAAGAAAAAAACATAGGAGAATGAATTTTTAGAGAAATGGTTAGTTTTGTCGATTGCACTGTACAAAAAGTAGATTTGAAAACGGATGTTAACGTAACACCTGTAGGTAGTGAGAAGAAGGATCGAAAGAAAAGGAAAAATTGTACACAATGAAAAAAAAAGCAGAAACATAGATAAGGTATCTTAGACTGAATTTTTGTTGTTAATTGCGTCAAGATACAAATGTTTTTACGAATTATAAAACGATATTTCATTTCCAAAGTAAACAATCTCCATTAAAAAATTGCATAACACTCTAACAATCTCCGCAACATTTTTGTAAATATTTTTGAAAAAACATTCTGTTTTGCTAGAATTTCATGAATTATCTATTGATAATGATAACTTTATAACATAATATTCAAATTTCAAAAAGAATGCACCACCTTCAATTGCGAGGTTTTTCTTGTTTTCTAGAAATTTGTTTAAACTGGAAATTGTACACTTTGGAACTACACCTCATATGTAATGTTTGGTGGATGCACTGGGTATTCCATACTTATGGCACAGTTTATTCTTTAGATGTAAACTGTGCTTATGGTATCTAATATATTATATTATATATTAGACTCAATTGCCGAAGTCAGCCATTCGCCGAAATAAATACTCAGTCCGCGAAATGATCGAAGCCAAATGATCAGTTGCCGAAAATGCTCGCAATTGACTCACAGACCTAACCTGAGCAAGTTAATTTAGCTTGCAAGTTGATAATGCGTGAATTAGTTTTACGTCATTCGAGCAAAGTATTGTTTCGGCGAATGGCAAATTCGGCATATGATTCCAATATTAATAAACATATTTCTGATTGCGATTGCTGTGGTCGTCGTCGTTATCTTTTATAACACGACCCAATCTCCAAATCTTTTTACGAAACCACATACTATTTTTAATAATTATTACAGATACGAAATAGTCCGATAAATTTGAACAATCTGAATAGCTCAGTTGGTAGGGCATGCGACTTGCAACACAGATGTCATGGTTAAGATTCCACCAAAGGTTACATTTTTATTATTATGGAAATAAAAAAATGTACGCTTTTCAAATGGACTGTTTTTGTGTAGTCAAATTTAAATAGAAATCATATATATGATAGTTTGACAGGGGTAAATCAGCGGAAAGTCACTTTCGGCACGTACGTTGATGTAAGCCACTTTCCGTGGGATTGTACTGTGCGTTATACGTTACTGTTCTATGTCCTCCAGATCCGTGCCACAAACGTCCACACTCGTGAGAAAAGTTGACCTTTCCCCATATGTTGGACACTATACTTTTTCTACAACTGCACAAATTCAAAGAATACAAGTATTGCAACTCAATATTTATTTTTATTGTCAGCAAAACTAAAATAGCAATAAAGTATCCTACCTCTGAACAGTTGAATACTTTATTTAAAATTGACCTAATAAAAATATCAAGATGTAAATTAAAATAAAAAATAACCTGGCTCAGTTGTCGAACCCGGACGGCCTGCGTGGCAGGCTGATTCGTTTATTCAATAGTATATATACGTATCTAACAGAATTTGAAATAGAATGTTTAAAGCAACTGTAAAAAGCTATGCTAATTCGAGAAAAAAAACGAAAGAAATTTTGAAAATAGTTTACTTCTTTTTCAAAACACGAATAAAAACTACCTTTGGAATTCAAAAAACTTTTATAGGTAATCTGACAGTTCTTGACAGCTGTGACAACTATTTAAAACTGAACAGCAGCCAACTAGTTTTTGTCGGAATGGGAAATACGCTAATTTTCAAAGCAGTTGTAGAAAAAATTATTCACAGTCAAATATTTTTATTCATCAACACCAGAATAGCAGTTTCAAATGTGGTGAGAATGTACGTAAGAGAAAAATATGATATTCTCTTTCAATTCAATATTGGTAGATTAAAATAGTTCAGAGAACTCTGGTTGTTGAATGTCGGAGTGAAAGAGTTTAAGTCAACAGGATTATCTCATAGGTTTGAGTTTTATAGCCAATATCTTGTGTACCCATCTCTCCCATTCTACATCGTATTAAAAAATCGATTTCATTATGCAAATGGTATCAGTCAGCCGATATCAAATATTGCTAGATATGGCGAGGAATTCAAAGTGTCTCAACTTCTTATACACTACATGCACAGCATGTTAATAGCGGTTCTTCTCTCCAGTCTCCGAACCGTAATCTTTGATATCTTTCCAGTTTTATGCTGTGGATCCCAACTCGGAACTTTGCAAAGCCAGTTTTGGTGATTTTGAAGATGATTAATTACCCGCAGTTCTCCTGAAAGAAATTAACTTTGTAGTAATAAGCTCAGCCGTTAGGAAGATTAATTGTTTTTGTAAAAGTTCGCTAAGACGTTTTGTCGGTTCAGACTTCGTAAATACCTGCTCCCATGGCAAATTCTAGCCAAACTTAAGACTAATATTGTATTTTTTTTTTGAAAAGTTTTCATATATTCTGCCAATTCCTAATCAATAGACTTTTTATAGTTATTATTTTTAATGACTTTATATTACTATCATCCGAACCCCAGTTACTTTAGCAATAAATCCAGCAAATTTTTTATCAGATATCCTGCCACCACCATATTTTATCAGAGCGTTCATGATTGAGTATAATAAAAGATTCCATCGACTGAAAAAAATTACCGAGCGTTGGGGGAGAATTGTGCGTAGCAATTTTCTTACTAGAGTTCTGGCCACAACCATATTCCATTAGAGCGTTCATTATTGAGAACAATTGAAGATTCCGCCGACAGAAAAAAATTATCGAGCGTTTGGGGAGAGTTGAGCTTGGCAATTTTTTGATTTTTTTATTAGAGATCCCGCCACCACCATATGCCGTCAGAGAATTTATGATTAGGAATGTTTGAAAATTCCATCACCAAAAAGAAATTGCCACCACCATATTTCATAGAAGCGTTCAGGGCTGAGAATAATTGAAAGTTCCCATGAGAGAAAAAATTACCGAGCGTTGGGGGAGAGTGGGGCTTGACAATTTTTTGATTAGCGATTGGGAATGACTAAAGATTCCGTCGACAGAAAAATATAACCGGGCGTTTGGGGAGGGTTGGGCTTGATAAGTCTTTTATTATATGTCCTGTCACTATCATATTCCATTATAGCCTTCATGATTGAGAATTATTGAAAACTACGTCGACAGGAAAAAATAACCGAGTGTTGGGTCTTGGCAATTTCTCTATTAGAGGTCTTGCCACGACCATATTCCATCAAAGCATTCATGATTGGGAATGATTGGAAATTCCATCTCCAGAAAAAAAGTACCGAGCGTTGGGGGAGAGTTGGCCATGGCAATTTCCTTCTGTCAAATCGTTCAAGACGGAGAATAATTTGAAATTCCATTAACAGAAAAAAATAACCTAGCGTTGGGGAAGAGTTGAGCTTTGCAATTTTTTTTCAAGCCCAACTCTTCCCCAACGGTTGGTAATTTTTTCTGTTGATGGAATTTCTGATTATTCTCAATGATGAGAACGATCTGACAAAATATGGTAATGCAGAACCTCTAATAAAAAAATTACAAAGCCCAACTCTTCCCTAACGCAAGATATCTCACAAATATAGGAGCCAACTTTACACATGGCTATACTGTACTGAAGAGGTCTAATGCGTCCGAAACGGATATTTGTAACCATGAGATAAATGTACATAGTGAATTGGTGGTTACTGTATTGGGTTTACACCTACTTGTATCCCAAAATCATAATAAATAAATAAATAAATAAATAAATAAACACCAAACTTTGGCCAAAACTGTTATAAGCACTCACTATATTTATTACCAACTTCACAATCATTCACAAATTCTGAAAACATGTTGATTAATGGAATCACTGAAGTCAAAAATATTTTTAGGAAATAACTTATTCACTCTTCAACTATGGAATGGAATGGACTAGTTATTCAAAAGATAAGCCAACGTTGATGATAATAATAATATCGACATCAACAATTATGCCAAATTCATTAGATATTTGCAAAACATATCTGAATTGGTACTTTTTTTTGAAAGTTGTTGAAAAAACAGTGTATGAAACTCGGGAGTAACGTATTTTTTCATACTCACTTGACTAGAATTTTTTATTATCATGTCTGAATTGCCGCTAAGCTTTTCCTTCATATAATTTTTCGGTTTGAGTTTTAAAATTTTATCAATACATGCTATTTTATATAGTTTTGGGTTCTCCTATAAATATACACGAAGCTCAAAATCATAAATAAATTAAGATTTTCCAACCTGCTTATGTACCAACAACATTTTGTGTCAATCAACCCCGGTTGCGGGGATGGTATGCACAAATTTTGGGATTACTTGGCAGATAATTGGACATGATAATGATTGTGGAAATATACATATATTTTCACACAAAAAATTATCACCAACAATCGAATATTAATTAAATAATATCCTTAAATTTAATAATATCTGGGAGAAATACATAAATAGAGACAATAAAAAAAAATTAATAAAATCAACCTGAAAATCATCGTCAGAATTGTCTGCATATATGTACAAGGAAACTTATCCATTGGCGCTAGCTTCGTGTGCGCATCCATTACATTTGATGCATTGTATTCAAGACTCTTTGGGAAGGAAGTTTCTCTTTCTTCTATTTTTCCTTTGAAAATATTTGCCTTTTGTATATTTGTACACTTCACCATAAGGAACTAGCGTTCTGTAGGGAATTTTAAAGTAATCTGCTGCTTGTTTTACAGTTTCAGTTCCCACTCGGCGACCCATTCACTGATGCTTGCAAAATGATTAGTCGAATTATCGGGAATTATCAGATTTACTTTCATTGGCAATTTAACGAGAGCTGTTCTGACAAAATCACGAGAGCGTAGCTCGAAAGTAAAAACATGAACAAAGTAAAAACATCCAAATTATTGATTTGGTGGCGCATTCGCTTTCAGAGCTGCAGCGAAACCCGGAACCTGCAACACCACATCATCTGAAGAATTAGAATTCATTGGTAGAGAACTTCTAAAGAGGTTCGACGAATTGTCCCAATCTGCTCTATGGTAAAATAGGATGTATGGTGTCTTCGAAGGCTCAAAAAGGTCCAGTTCCAAAGAAGGTATTCTATTTACGCAATTGTCATAAAATTTGTCTTTGGCTAAGTTGTAATAGTGGCCAAAATCAGCTCCAAAACCACAGTGAACAATGTCGTCTATATTGGGGCGTTCTTCTAGCTTGATTCGTTGAAATAGTTTGATGCATCTTTGGGTTGCTGAGGCATAACTGAAGAGCTTCAGAGTTATTCATTCCACAATTCCCACATAAGGAAAACGATTTTCCAAAAATTCACCAAATAGGCATGTACCCCCTACAAAAAAGCAACTCTTTCGTGGCGAATTCAAAGATCTTCATAGATGATGAACAGTCCTTAAAGATCCATCCACACATTTATCTACACACCCACCAAATAAGTCAGTGCCCAGAAAACCAAAGCGTATGTATTTTGTAATTGGTTACATTTCAACAATTTCGAACAGAAACTTCAATTTTCATTAACCCGGTAATTCAATTATCCGTGACTGTCCTCGCCTTATCTAAACCTGATAGCTAAACCGAAAGTTTCAAAGCTAAATGGCCGATTCTAATTAAAAACTTATCTCCGTCATCCGCTGAAATCCAGCACCGTGACGCGTTAAGAAGGGACATAACAACCCCGGATTCAGTGACTCTGATTCGAAATCAGAAGTTCCTTCATTTTGACCCATTGTGATTGTTCGTTTGAAAGCACCACAGTAGTTCACATTGATGATATAAAATCGGTGGAATGTTGGACATGATACATTCTAGAACAACATTGGTATAGCTTTATTGTGGATGGCCAACTGCTATTTCTTATAGAGCACTGTCAGTGACGTAATATGAGAGTTGCGGAACAATGTCATAGGGGGACAAACAAACCAACCTGAACAAAAACAAACCCATTGAACCCATTTTCCTAAAGGCTACGTGATTCTTTCCAGTTCACTTAGTTTATAAAAATCGCAATTATCCATTAACACCTACAAAAAAAAACGAATTTTTATTTCATCAAATGTCAAATGCTTTATTTGCCGCCATGTTGTGACGTCAGCTGACAGAGCCCTATTGAATCGATAGACAGGTTTTTGTGGTTTTCAGTTAGTACGGATTAATCTATGGATTTTCAAAGCATAGTTAATTAAAGGCAGTTCCGGATTTATACTCACTTACGCCGTGGGCTAACTATTACGATGCCGCCGCCAAATAATAAATTTCAATTGTCAGTTTCAAAGTACCCGTTTACAGCTTTTTTTTCACAGCATATGACAATTACATAAAATCATTACGATAACGAATCAAATTATATTTACTTCACAACTTAAACCTTACAATAAACAACAAATATCCAATTTCTTTTGTTTATTCATCTTCTGCCGTTTCCAGAATTCACCACCTTCTTTTTTCACTAATTTTTTTAAATTTCTGTTTCAATATTTACCATTACCAATGACAACCTATTGATAACTCAACTCTGGTTTTGTTACTTGTTATTGAGTTAAACGAAATTACCCCTACTAAGTAGAATGCGGCTTTTCTATTTTCATCAAATAAAAGTATGTACCGCAGCCGCTTTTGTATTGTAGCGTTCAAGGCACGCTTGATTGGTGAATGTTTTGATTTTCACAAAAACAACATCCCAACCTAGTTCTTTTGATGCGGTACCGGCAGTCGCTAATTGCGCGGTTGATTCAAAAGGCGACGAGTTAAGAGGCGGCATATAAAAATCAAGAAGCAATATAATATACTTGTCGTCTCGTCGGCGACGAGTATATATTGCTGCTTGCTTTACCGCCTCTTGAAATTCACCGCCGGGGGCTGATAGTCCCATAGCCCCCCCCCCCTAAATCCGGCACTGATTAAAGGCCTGTTTTATGTAAATTTTGAGCTATCTAGCTCTTCAATGAGGGGGCTATCTAAATTCCTCCGCCATCCTAGAGCCACCATCATGAATTCATGTTCGCCATCTTAGATTATTGAATTTGAACAAGAAATTCATCATCTTTGACCCAGAAAACCCCGCATACCAAATAGAATCGTCCGTCATCTTGGAGCCGTCATCTTGAATTTATAAATGTTGACGAAAAATTCATGATCTCCGACCCCGACAACCCCCAAATAACAATTTTAAATAAAAGAGAATAGAATAAAATAAAAGAATATACATAATGGATTTATTTCCGGAACACGATAATATACATGTATAGGAAAATCCGAGGTTCAACAAATATGCAATATGGATATGTAATAATAGAAATAGACATAGAATAAACAGACACAGCAAATAATGTAAATATGACAAGTACAAACAAATTTCATGAAACATTATCAGTTTGGCTCAAAATATAGTTGGTAAGGTATTCGTCAATTATAAATAAGATTTTTTTCGTATTTTATTTTTAAAATCCTTGAATTGTAATTTTTCATTTCGTTTGGAACCACATTGGACTGCACTGTTTGGAACATTTCGTGTTGTGATGAATATACTGGCGTTTTTTCTCAATACCAAACCGCTATTTTTAACACCTTGAGACGCGTTTAAAACATTAAACTTCAGTTTAATCTCCCCTCTTGAAGATGATCACTTGGTGATCAAAACACGTGTCGAGATGTTAAAAATAGAAGTTTCGTGTTGGAATAAAACTCAAGTATAAAGAAGCACATTGTATATATAGCTTGGCACCATAGAATCGGACGATAATCATATCACAAGGCTTCTATCATGGGGCTGTCAGTTTGAATTCATGAATTTTGACAAAAAATTCATAATATTCGACCTCAAAAATCTCTACGTAACAATTCTGAATGGAATCAAATCATAATCTCCTACGCCATCTTCAATCTTTCATCCCTTAAAATTAAGAAATTTGCTGTTGATCAGGATATACAGCTTACGATCAGTGACAGCACTTTCACAGAATGATTCCTGCAAAATGTATTTGAGAACTGAAAATCTTAACAAGGCACAAGACAAAATAATGATTTCCGAATTCCATTTGGAAAATATAATTTAACTCACCAATCTCTCAGTCATATGTTTCCCATCAAAATATGGAATGTTTTTCTATTGAATGTAAAAAAAAACTGCTATACGAGTTATTCAAACAGCTGAATCGTTTTCAACGAAACAATGTTTTTATAAATTAATAAATTGTACTATTTTATTTAAACTTAACGTGTGTATAGTATATTTTGAATGTCAGCGAAACATTTTTTTCATACTGTTTGTAACTGTCAAATTATTATTATTTTGTTAATTGTTTTCGTTTTTCATTCTGTTTCTCAATTGATCATGATGATAGGAAGTCATTCGTTTTTAAAGTACAAATGAATGTGTTAATGAAAATGAGCCCTGAAAATGTTTCAAATTCAATAAATCGGCAACGGCTAAATATATATGCATAGGAATATACATACAGAAAATATTTGTCCCTCAATTCAATCATATGGTCGAACAGTATACGGGGTGTTTGAAAAATACTAGAATAGTCAATTCTCAAAGTTACGAATTGAAAAATCATTTTTAGGCTCACTGTATAATTTGAGGGGGCATGAGAAATACTTAAATTCCATAAATCGTGAATGGAGTAATTTTTGTTGGCATATGCAGATGGCATTACTTCACCAAAGAAATCATAACTTTCAAATGCTTGGGAGATAGTCAATAATATTGGAGGGGTGAGTGGACATCACTAAAATACTAATAAACATATGCTAACATACATGGCATTCTGTTTAGAAAAACGCTCGACCCTTGGTTGGCCCTGTATATTCAGCAATAATTTCTGATTATAGACTCGATTGTCAAGTTTACTTTCGTTTTTAAATCACCATCTTAATTGTCATAAAACTCAAGCAATCTGAAGTCAGACGTACTATTGCCCCACCTTGCATTGGTCTGATGTTATTCCTTTATTAATTTAACTTATTATGAGATTCCCACTCGCGTGGAGTTTTTGTGTCGTTTCAAAAATAATCAGTATTTACTTGGCACATTCATTCATGATCCCTCGTACACGAAAAAGGATAATCAAAGTATAGATGATAAAATTTCAGTTTATCACAGTAGAGCCATTTGGCTAAAGTTCAGTTATCTGGAACCTATACTTTCCAATTGGATTATTTGAATAAACCTACCTGATTCCTTTGCTTCATCGATTTATAATGTGAAATGATTAAAATCCATGCTCTATTGTACTACATATCGCATATATCCATATATAGGAGTAAAATGTTAATATCTGTCTGCTTTTGAACATAAACATTTCACAATTTCATTACAGCCTGAAAAGCACGGAAAAACCAATTGATTACAAAGTTGTAATATGTTGGATCCGCAATTCTGATAATGTACCCATTACCCACATATTCAGGAAAGATTTGATTATATCAGATAACATGAAATTGAAATGCAGTTTCGGTAAAAGCTATTATTATGTATATGTATAATAATAATAGATTTTATTTATAGGAATAGCAATAACAGTTGAAATTAAAGTACCAAATATATAGAAAATAGAGTATCCTATCAAATGGCAGGTTTCAATGTATGACCATCATTGAGTACCATGATCATACCTTGCTCTTCCATCCAACCATATACCTACAGGGAATTATTTCTACAGAAAATTCATTAGACGTTTTTCGAAAACTGCCATCTCGAAAGATTTATAAATTTGTGAAGGGGGTTATACGTAAGCGATCAATTCAATGAATTGTTCATCGATGTGAGTGGAAACTTCCCAGCGAGAGCCGAAGGCGAGCATCTGGATTTTTCATTCCAACCGAGTAACAGACGATGCTTTTCATACGACCAAAATACTATGGATGGATGAATAGGTGGATATTATTAAAACATCAACTGACCGGCTCAATTTGGGACAGATTCCTGTTATTATGTTTGACCAGCCACTGCATGAGTTGGCAATACAAATTCAGTAGAACTGGCCAACAACTCATGGTGAACAGTTCGTAGTACTAATTGATGGCCTTCATATTGAGGTTTTCTCTCTTGGATCAAAGTGGATGGGCTAAAGCACTTGTTCAGGCTGATATTACAACAGCTGGAGAAGTGGAAGCAATTGTAAAGGGTTCCCATGTAACTCGTACCCGCAAAGCTCATAAAATCACTGCCTATATTATACTTTTGCAATAGGTTTATATTCATTACAGACAAAGTGAGTCAACTCAAGTCATATGAAGAGTGCCGTGAAGAAAGATTTGATGTATGCCCTCAATATTGTGTGTTGTCTAGATGCCAATCTCGTCTAGTACTAGCTTGGAGTGCACGCCGGCCACCCGAGGTGGTGCTGTAGGTTTTCCGGGTTTTCCTGCAGCTGAAAAGTGAATACGCCACCAAAAATCAGTAAGTCACGGCAAATAATAATAATAGCCGCCCTCTACCCGCACAGGCTATGCCTTTGGTAGGTACACTCTACGAGTGCTTATGAGGGAGTATATAGATTCTGGTTTATCGTTTGAAGACTACACCCGCTTTTGTTGAATTTCATTAGATCACTAAGAGAAGGAGATTTTCATCTCTATAAAAGTCACTTTCGAGTATTATTCACTGGTTCCTTTTCCTGGACCGTACTAACTATGTGAGATGGATTCCGGTCCATTAACGTGATATGATTTCACTTAAAAACAATCACCCTGAGACCTATGAAGAATTCATGAAAGCTAAGTTTGTCGCCAAAAAACAAGTAGGTCATTCTCTGCTATTGCTATTGATCAGGCACATGAACAGAATAACGCAACGGTGAAAGGTGATGGAGGAGCTATAGGCCTTACAGAAAACTCTACAGCTCTGCATCGCTGAAGAGTTCAATCCTACAAACACAGGTAGATGGGAAAAAGATCAAGGTCACCATGAATCTCAAAAGCTTTCAGAGATATCTTTTGCGAAAGATATCAAGTCACTTACTCGTGTGATGCAAGATCTAGGAAACCCATTGAGTGGAAAAGGATCTTATCTTCTGGTACTTAGCAGCAATATTGTAAATACGGCAGTAGGAGACACTTTGTTGACTATTGAACAAATTGGAATTGAACAGTATGAGTTTTATGTAAGCAAGAGGCGTATCAATAAAATCACACCAATATCAAATGTGATGAAACTTAATAACCTGAACATTTTGGCCGTCCTCCAGTTCGAGAGAAGTCGAATAGGCAGTTACAGTTGACATCAATGAAGAATGACTGCTCGTTGTTTTCTAGGTTGTACATTGCATCACAAATACCTAATGGATATTTGGATGAATTCTTTAGACACGAAAACCAAGCTTAGAACAACAATTACTTGCCACTACTATACTATACAGCATCGAAAAATTTTCATCTGGGGTATGGTTGTTTTATGAGAGGGTAAAGAAAACTTTGCTATATGTTGAGAAAGCATTACAATTTCTCCTCTACTCGCCCGAGGAAGGGATATGACGTGAGTTGTTAATTCGTCGAACGAGGCAACAAGAGACGCGCGCAGTAGTGCGTCTCTCTTATTTGTGTGGTATTCAAGTTACTCCCACTGAAAACTTTCAAGAAAAAACTAAAACAATATTTAATCAAAAAAAATATCTCGAATATTGAAATATGAAATGAACTAAAAATGTCATACGCCTGTATTTTAGATCGTGTCATGCACTCCTTTTGAGAGTAGTACAAAAATGTTTGTGGATGTTTTAATTTTTTTATATTATGTTTAGTTTTTAATCTTTGGTATAATTCTTTATCTTCTTTTCCTGAAGTCCGTATCTTCTCCAGTTATGATGTATGTTTTTTTGTTTTTTATTTTTTTGCTATATTTGTTGAAATTAGGAATTACCATGAGTTTATTTTTAATGGTTGGATGCAAGAGCAAGCTCTGCAATGATCTTTATCTGTACTGAGCATCCTAACAATAAAAGAATTTATTATTATTATCATTATAATTATTGCACTCTATAGATGTTATACAAGGGTTTGAAAGTATTTAATAAGTTACCAGACTAATCTAATTCCATGAAAAGAAGCTGTTGCTACTAACAAACGTACGAAGTTTATTCAAAATCGGCGAAGGTGAGTAATTCCTGAAAAATCGATTGTTTATTAAACTACTCGGAAACGAAACAAGTTATTAGTTATAGTTTTATAAAATGTGACAAGAAATCACTACCCGTAATTGATGGCATCATTACACCCTGTTTATTGTACCAATACAATGTAATTTGTCTAATGGAAATGAATAAATGATAATGATGATGATGATGATGATAAAGGGAGTAGCGTAGGTAGTGCTGGTTTTCGGCTATGTGGCATATTACTGAGACTCATTATCTGGAAAAGTTTTCTCGAGGTTCACGAACTCAAAAAGGCCCATATTCTTTATCTTGAATGTTTTTTGATGAAACAGAATTTTATTTTTCATGCGAAGATAGAAAAGAGCGCTTTCCTATTTCGTTTTTGCAATAGTCGTCTAGACCAGTTTTAATATCCGCGTAAACCCTTGTGCGACCATTTGAATATCAGCGGTCCAAATCCCTGTTTTTTGTTCCGTTACAGGTGCACTCGTAAACCATAAAAGATCCGACGCTTTTCAGTTTTCCTACTATTCCAATGACACACATGTTCGATAAATTCGACAATATTTATAGCTTTGGACTTTGTTTCGTTCCTGCATTCATTAGGATTTCGACAAAGTTCGTAATTCAATTTGAAAACGCAAAACAATTATATTTGCGATTGTTTCAGTTTGGAATTACACCGGCAATTAATTGGACCCCACGGTTCGATTGGACTGTTTTATCCGGATATGGATAATGTTAATAACACGATAACCATGTGATTTGTATGAACATATTGGTGCATGGCACAATTCGTGTATTTGCCTTAGAACTGAAAGAATTCTTGCTTTCTTGAGAATCGAAATTATTATTTCTTGGATGGGAAATGGAGAATGTTGTTATCATGTAAAGAGACATATACTGGCACTAAGTATCCACTGGCAGAAAATCACTTAAAATCATTAATATTCAACCAATTTCTCAGACTCCTCACTTGCATATAAACAAGATAAGTCTGAGAGAAAACTAAATAAAAAATTATACAACTGAGGAGGAGAGCTATAGGATGGATGGTTAGCCAAATACGATGATTTGGAAATATCTGACGCCACGCCCAGAGTTTCAGTATAATTCTCGATAAATAGCAATTAGTATATGATACGTAAGCAAACAGGTCACCAATTGATCTCTGAAAATCTTTCTCCAGTACAACAAATAACAGTGGAATAGGTCTGTATTTGCTAGATAGGGCATTTTCTGTAGAGATTGGTTCAAGTCGCGTTATTTTCCATTATATATATATATATATATATATATATATATATATATATATATATATATATATATATATATATTCGCATAGGATAGGAGATCGGAATTCATATAGTATCTTCCTTACGGATATATTATCTGAGAGGTTTTTTTAGGTAAAGCCTACCCCTGACATTTATTTTTTCAAATCCACATTCCAAAGTCTTGAGTATAATACAATTCCGACAATCATATTGACGGTTTATCCAGAAGATTTTCTCTAAGGAAGATAAAAATATATCCCCCTGAGAGCTTTAAATAAATATCCTGTATCCGTTCCATAAGTTCCTTCGCACCTCCCTACTACTGTAGAATAGCTCTTTATGAAGTAATAAATCTTGTCCAATGTCGCAAGGTTCTGAAAAATTCAAACAGTCATCTAGGTAATGGCTTTCTGAATATCGTAACCGTATTATCAATTCATCCATCATATGGAGCGAAAAAATTGTTGAATGTTATAATCGATTAACAAAGAGCTGAATCTGTTTTCTTAGAGTACAATATATATTAATAATCCAACATCAATTAGTTACGTCTATATTTTTGTAGGCATTCTGAAGCTGTTTTTGTACAAGCTCTCATTTACATTGTCACTGACATTAGGACCGAGTAGTATTCATCCATGAAAAATCAATTGAGCGTTCACAAATCAATTCCATTCATATTTCCTCAGGTTGTGATATAGAAAACATGGCCATATTAGTAGTTACGTTTCGATATGGGGAACGTAGCCATAGAAGTGAAGTATAATAATTAATGAAGGCTATGATGACTAGTACCACCGTCTATCAAATTTTCTACACTTTCTTCGGTGGACCGTTGATGTGTCGAAAGAAGCCATTACACGGCGTATGAAATGAGACTCCATGCGCCGCGCCGTGAGAATGGTACGGCGTGCCAAGTTTCGGGCGGAGTGTCACGTGCCGTCGATTGTCGGTAAATTTACACCGTTCAAAGGAAACACGCCGCGTGCGGAGTGGTGAGACTGGGGTGCACAGTTCACGGCGCGGCGTGAACCATACCCGACTTGTGAATCAACAGGCCGTGAGATCGCTAACGTCCAGGCACGTGATCGGCGTGGCACTCCGCACTCCGCAGTCCATATGCCTCTACCAAATCACTGCGTTGAAGACTGTCGACGTTCCGCCAACTTCGTCAGATCTTAGACTACTCTCGGCGACTTCGTTAAATCTTAGACTGATCTCGGCAACTTCGCCAAATCTTAGACGACTCTCGGCGACTTCGTCAAATTTTAGACTGTTCTCGGCGACTTCCCCAAAGCCATCGATCAATGATTTCTTCAAATGATGTACAAACAAAACAAAAAATGCGTTAGCACTTCTTTCGATCACATTGTCTAGCAATCAATCATATTCGTAAAATATTCACCAAATTTGCTAGGAGAGGCCCTTACTATGAGAATTAAGACATGATTACGCATCGACGTTGGTGAGTGATAACTCCACTATTTTTTAATGGAATTTTTTAAATGCCTACCTAGAAATAGAATTTGCTTCATCGGTCTATTCTATAATGACCATAATGATTTCGTTATCCTTACAGCAAATACTTTATATTTTGTTCACTAAAATAAAAATGGTATGTTACCGCTGATCAGATGCTGAATCACTTCTCCACTTCGAATTCCAACATCTTACGGACACTTTTCCATAGTTATGCAAAATATTGTGAGACGCTTCCTGCTTTTTCGTTGCGAAAATCATTCAGATGGCATGACAAAAACATAGGGTGTTGAAGTAATCCCAAGAGTATGAGTATATGGAGTCGACATTCAGAGTTCGAACACGTTTTGGTTACGAGATATTATTTATAAGATGCTGGTGCAATCCCAGAGTAGGTATTTTCTTATCTGCA
Organism: Chrysolina haemoptera; assembly: GCA_958298965.1. NCBI lineage: Eukaryota > Metazoa > Arthropoda > Insecta > Coleoptera > Chrysomelidae > Chrysolina > Chrysolina haemoptera. The sequence goes on from OY282587.1 coordinate 12,117,237, forward strand.
TTCTGAAAGTTCAATGGAAAGGAAACTCCGATTCGTACGATATCCAACGCTAATGAATTTGAACCACCATCAATGAACTATGAGAAAATTCTAAATAATAATAATAAAATAAATAATAATTGCTAAATAGCAAATGATGGATTTGAAGTTAAAGGAAGTTGTCCAATACTTAAATAACAATTTCTCGAACATGTCATTCGGTGTTTTCTTGCTCGATGAAAATAACATGCATTTTTTATTATGGGAGATTTGAAAGATATCGGTGACACATCCGAATTATTTCACTCATGACACGAGACTTAATATATAATAATAAGCTAAAAAAAACACTGCTATTATATAATAATGATTTTTATCCTCCTGGGTACCTCCTGGGTACCCTGGGCGAAATTAATAAGTGGACATTTTTCTGTCAAATATTTGACATGTGATAGTTAACATTTTGCTTTTATGTACAAATGGAATGTTATTTTTCATACGAAAGGAGATAATATTTCATAATTATATATTCACTAAATATTTTGAATGTGTCTGAAAATATTTTGAGAACTTGCATTTCAACGATGAATAGGTCCATCGGTAAAAAATGTATATCAATCAAATCTACCTATGCTTGACTACATGAACTTAATATTTGAAACAATTTTATTCAACTTATCTTTTCGTGAATACTCGGCTGAAATTTGCAAGAATTCCTTTCCACATCACTTCCCAATAGACAATCCGCATGGACCAGTCAAAACTATTTTAGTTCTGCGTGATGTGCAATGTAATTTTAGGTTGGAAATGTCGCAAAATGAATTTTCCTTTCTCACATACAAACACCGCCACTAATACCAACGCGTAACTGTCATTATATCAACAAAAACCATTCATGGCCCACTGATGTTACAACTTGTTTTCTCTCAGAATAATCTACAAGTCAGTTAAATTAACCATTAATTTAATATATTTTGGTGTGAAATTTTCTTACCGAATCCCCCGCGTGCTTGAATTAATTGCTGGAAATTTATCTCGCTGCGCGACTCGGGTAATTTTCAAAAAATTCATGTAGTCGAAAAATTTCCGGCAATAATTCAAGCACTAGGGAGATTATAAGTGAAAATTTTTTCACAAGCGGAAATCCAATGAAATTAGTTAAATTGAGGTCATGTGATTGAATACAACCAATAAGAACAACATTATACTGATAACAGACCCAACGGTCTGTTTTCACTCTCAGGCACGTTGCTATGGATATACATATTTTGATTTATTTCGATTTTGAAGTTTCAAATATTGAATAACGTCAAAATGTCAGTGATGTCATGATTTGGTTGTAATAATGACGAGATGATTGATGAAATTTTTCTATCAAATATGTCAAAATAAACTGTTTACAATAACAAATTTGTATGGAAAGCATTTATAGACCATTGCTATGTAAAAACGTATCGGTTAGCAAAACATTTTCTATCCGAATAACCCTCGGACATTGGTAAATATAACAACTTCCTCAAGCTTGTTACAACAAGCTTTCGGAATCTGCTATAATTATCAATTTCGTTGGGTTATTACTACTGATAACAAACCAGCATTTCATACAATTATTTGCTAAGAACGAATTTTCTGGAAGAGTTAAACCCACACAAAAATTGCCTTCTTTCTGAACGAAATCAAATTCCCCCCTCCTTGAACGAAAACCGGGATCCAATTGTGGAAATGCTCCGTGTTCAGAAATTTACCTAGATCTTCATATTTCTGACGAGATGACGTTTTTTGCACAAGGATTCCACCGAAATAACACATGACCATCAATTCGTCGCTATCCATTTGTTGCGGGCCCATGTAATCGATACTCCAAAATATTTTCAAGGTTTGACAACGTTGCACCAACATGCCCCGAAAGATTAGCTTCCAGCGAAATCCGAATAACAAGTGGGCCGGGAATCGGGATATGGCAGCAATTTCGGGACAGCATAACTAGGCCATGAGGCGGATACTGCTTTTCCGATATCATTCCAGTCGCAGATATTTTTCTTGTTCTACTATCGTGAAATCCATAATTGAAACTATATTTTTTCTGCTGGTAGTTGGGGCGTGTAGGGTTGTAGTCATTTGTGAATTTGTACTGATATGAATGGAATTTACTGGTGACAGTCAGCAATAATGGAAAAATATCAGTTCGGATATTAAGTATAGTAACCACAGACAAATGTAGGCCACAATTGAAGAATGAATCGTAGCACTTTGAAACTCGGTACATGACTTCTTGACATCATGTATTGTTGGAAAAAATCAGGGGTGGAACCCAAAAGAAAATGTATTTAAACTATAATTTTTTTGCTGTTGTTTTGGAAAGTATAAGATTCATCAAGAAACAATTTTAACAAGGCGAAAGATAATTCAATTCTCCACAAGAAATATCCTTAGTAATTTTTCACATAATGCGCTCGTTTTCTGAGAAAAAAAGTAATGAATTCCAATATCAAATTTCATGCTCGCGTTAACCCGAAAATTAGATTTGTCATAACTTTGCTAAAAATCATAGTAGAAGGAAAAGAAAAAGTGCATATCGTTCCTGAAGACCACTACTTCCTTATGCAAATATAACATGTGAGTATCTGAGTACCCAAAATGTGTTTTATCCCACTTCACACAACCCTTCTATGATATACAGGGTGTTCCTAAACATCATGTACATCCGAAAGGGGGTAATTCCTCAGCTCATTTTAAGACTAAAAGTTCATATAAACATTGGTCCGCAAACGCTTTGTTACCGATCTACGGGGTGTTGAAATTTCAAGATTTTTTTTGTTTTTTCTTTATAGATCCTGCAGTTTTTGAGATATGTGGCTCAAATTTGAAACATAGATTATGTTATAGGGCTTACATCGATGGACATCTCAAATGTTTGTGAGAATCTATAGGGTGATAATTTTTTTTGGGTCATGCCCCCTTTTCTCCCCCTGAACTTTTTTGCGGTGCGCCGTTGATAAATTATAATATACAAAATGAATTTTTTCATTCATTTACAAACTTTTTTGTGTCTTGTAGTTTTTCCGTATCTAAAACCGTTGTCGAGAAAAAATGGAAATAGCAATTTGTGTATTTCGAGCGCAAAGTAATTGATTGTCGCTCGACAAAGAGAGTTACCGTGCAACGCGAAGCGGAGCGCGGTAATCTTTGGAGAGCAACAATGACACTTTGTGCTTGAAATACACACATTATTTTTTCTACAAACGCATCTTTCAGACAAAAAAAGATCGACACTTCATTCAAATAGGCACATAATATTATAATAGTATGAGAAAATGAATACTCAGTAGAAATTCGTAATGTATAAGCTATCCAAGTATCCAATAATTCAAATCTCAAACAGAAGAAAAAAGTGAAATCATTGCTTTAAAAAAATCCGATGCCGGGATCTGTTCCCGGGACCTGGATTTAAACCGACCAACGATAAGCTTAGCTCCAACGCAGATTCTCAGATGGCTATGAGTGTATTGTCTATACTTTCCATCATGAAAGAATAGATTTGTTTTCAAACAAATGCAGTGGAGAGCGAGCGTTTTTTGACAGTTCGTATGTGGAGTCGTTAGGTGTCTTTACATGTGTTTAAATTGTTAATTGTAAGGTGTAAATTTGTTATAAATACTCGTTATAGCCTCGTAACAATGCCAAATTATTCAAATGGCGATATGGCTGATATGCATTTTATTTATGGCCTTGCGAATGGAAATGCAAGAGAAGCCAGACGTCTATACATGGAGCGTTATCCCAATAGAATAATACCTGATCAACGAATATTCTCAGATATTCATAGGCGTCTTGCAGAAACTGGAACATTTAATAAAAACACTAATGATGGAGGTAAACCACGTACCGTTAGAACACCACAGATCGAAGAAGCTGTTCTACATGAAATAGAAGAACAGCCAGACACTAGCACCAGAAAAATCGCTAAAAATTTAAATATCAGTCACCAAGTTGTTTGGCGTATATTGCGTGAATCTCTACTATATCCATATCACATTCAAAGGGTGCAAGCGCTCCTTCCTCGAGATTTCCCTTCAAGAGTTAATTTCTGCCAGTGGTACCTTAATAGGATAGCAGTAAACCCCAATTTTGACTGTAAAATCCTTTTTACCGACGAAGCCAATTTTTCCAGGAATCAAATTATAAATTTTCATAACAACCACATATGGGCCGAAGAAAATCCACATGGAATTGTCGAAACTCATTTTCAAGAGCAGTTCTCATTGAATGTATGGGGTGGTATAGTTGGGGATCATTTGATTGGTCCTTTCTTTTTGCCTGGTCGGCTTACTGGAAACTCATACAGGCATTTTTTGCAATACGAATTACCTTTATTACTTGAAGGCTTACCTCTTTTGCTCAGACATCAAATGTGGTATATGCACGATGGCGCACCAGCACATTTTTCTGTTTTGGCTCGGCAATATTTAAATGAAGTGTTTGGGGACAAGTGGATAGGACGGGGTGGACCTCAGTTATGGCCCCCTAGGTCCCCTGATTTAAATAGCCTAGATTTTTTTCTATGGGGGCATCTCAAATCTCTCGTGTATACAACACCAATAAATACCATCGATGACTTACGAAATCGAATATTAAATGCATTTGAAACTGTAAGAAATACTCCGGGGGTGTTTGGCAGAGTACGGGCATCAATGAGAAGAAGAGCGGACGCATGTATAAGGATTGGAGGAGGTCACTTTCAACAATTGTTATAACGTTATTTCCTTGTTATGTCTTTTATTTGGATGTTTTGTATAATAAATCGTTATTGCAAAAAAAAGCCTTTAGCAAACAGCGGCGAACAAAATAATTTTAGCGAATTACAAAAAAATTTCAATTTTTTTTTTCTCGATAACGGTCTTAGATACGAAAAAACTACAGGATACAAAAAAGTTTGTAAACAAACCAAAAAATTCAATTTGTACCTTAGAATTTACCAACAGCGCACCGCAAAAAAGTTCAGGGGGAGAAAAGGGGGCATGACCCATAAAAAAATATCACCCTGTAGATTCTCACAAACATTTGAGTTGTCCATCGATGTAAGCCCCATAACGTAATTTATGTTTCAAATTTGAGCCACATATCTCAAAAACTGCAGAATCTATAAAGAAAAACCAAAAAAAAAATTGAAATTTCAACACCCCGTAGATCGGTAACGAAGCGTTTTCGGACCTGAGTTTATATGAACTTTTAGTCTTAAAATGAGCTGAGGAATTACCTCCTTTCGGATGTACATGATGTTTAGGAACACCCTGTATATACGAAGGATCCGAAAGTCATGTATATTTTAGTTGATATGAAATAATTATACTGAAGCAGGAATCAGTACCCTCTTTGAACCATATGTACCGATTTTAGACTAGTGAGACAAGTCCCACTTATACATGCCAAAAAAAACTGGATTTTACTCCTGCCTCAGTTTTCAACTCACCCATAATCCCGGCAATTTCTTCAGTAAATGTTGAAAATAATCGCTCATACACATCCTGCATAAAAAATTAATTATGTGATTTCAAGCTTGAGGTTTGCACTTCACAATAGTGTTATTAATGAATGCCCGTTTTATGGGTAAGTCCTTGCCATTCTGAAGTTCTTCTGCCACTTTCTTTTGATTATATGATAAGTGCTTTTAAAGCTTGGACGAGACGTCAGTCACTAACGTCACTTTTTTAACAGATACTGTCACTTCAATGTAGGTCATCCGACTACCCTTCTTGAACCCTTCTTGAACTTGTGTTCAAGGTTCTCGCTCTTCTCCCGCGCAAAAGTTTATATTTCAACATCAACAGAGTCCTGATGCCCCTAGCAACAGCACTCACTAAATAGATAAAGGTCATTTAAACTTGAACATATATAACTTATAACTACTCTTATCCATTATGGAAACCCTTAAACATATGTCGATTTATTTAAAAAAAAACTCTGTTGCTTAAAAAAATGCCCTTCTTCCACATCCCTCAAAAGTGACAGCCACTCCCCTGATTTTTCGAAATAGGGGGTCAAGTGATTCCTCATTTCGAAGGGTATTCAATTGTCTATATTCAATTTCGTTGATAGGTCATGAAAAAAAAAATTCAAAATGTTCAAAAGTATCACGTATACTATTAAATTCGCTATATATTCAATGCACCTTAATTTTTATTTTGGTTCATTTGCCAACTTTCGTTTGTCATACGTGACAGCAGAGTGAGAAAATGCACGTGAAAAACTTAAGGTGCATTGAATATACAGCGAATTCAATAGTACAAGTGATAATTTTTCATTATATTATTTTTTTTTATGACGCATGAAAACATGGCTGTATAGACAATTGAATACCCTTCCAAATGAGGTATCACCTAACCCCTATTTCATTTAAAAAAATTGAAAAAGTGGGGCGGGAGGTTGAGGTAGCAATTCCTTTCAGTGTCTCTTCGAAACATTAAATCGAACGTTTTTCAGGGTTTTTCTTAAAAATGGGTAATAACGTAGAAAATGTATTTATCTGTTACTTTAGGACCTCATTTCATATTCACAGTGGTGAGTGCTTGCAGAATTTTGGTGACATAGATACACATCGAATAAATCAACAGGGAAATTCTGGGAATATGAAATACAGATTTCATTTATTCTTAAAGAAATCCTGAGTCATGGACAAATTAACTATTTGTGGATTCAGACTACCTTTATTAAAATGTCACTTCTAAATGGCGGAATAAAAGTGTATCCGAAATCATCTTCATTTATAATTCATTGAAATATAATATTTTTGTTACTCATAACTGTCTCGTAAAAATTGTTACCTACTTGAGTTTCTATACGAAAGTAAAACACAGAGAAATATAAAAAAAATCAATATTTGTTCATTATTCATATAAATGAACTCATCTAAATCGGCATCGCAGAAGTTTTTGATATGCTGTTGATACTTTATAATTCATGCTGACTTAATGAATCCGAACAGTCGATCGATTGAGACTCTGCTATAAGGTGGAAAATAACAGAGAAAAGTGCTTCCAAAATCTAATTTGACGGTTGATGAAGAGCTTTCACAAGATTTTATTTCCAATGGCTCAAATAATACCAAAGAACTGTAAAAAAAAAAAATTACTTCAATATTTTCGTACTTTATTGTAACCAATAGTTCATTTAATTCAGGTATACCTGTCCATGACAAAATTTGTTAAAATTTCATGGGTGCACTCAGATAAACTGAAAACAACAAAAGGTTGTCCACTAGTTGTAACAATTTAACCGACTAGAAACTTGACAATGTGTATGAACTCATGAAACTATTAATTGTAGAAATGGTTATAATGAGAAATAAATCTTTCATTTCCCCTTCGACAATGATAAATGAGATTCAAAATAAAATTGATCCTATCAAAAATGTACAAAATATATATATATAACCATAACATAACATAACATTAAATACAATTGATAAATGAAGTTGGGTGGAGTTGCTATTGTAGCACATTTTGATTGCCATATATGATTTATACATACTACAAAATTCACTGCCTATGAAACTATTCACTACCTATGAAACATTCACTTCCTATGAAAAAATCTTATCAGTTATGTTAGATGAGCGTTTGAATTGTGTTCAACTTGGGTAACGAGGTTAATTTAGTCATTTTACCTTCTTTCTTTTTCTCTAAGCCATGAAATAGCGAACGAAGCCGAGTTAAAAAAAAATCAGTTCTCGATCACTATAATATTTCGCACATGAAATGCAAATCAATTTTTTTCTACAAGCGTCAAAAAATATTGTTCTAAAATAAGTAATATGTTAAGTTTTAATGAAACGAAAGAAACATAATTTTGTCTTATTTCCACTAGTTTTTTTTATATTTACGACCGGTTTCGGGCTTTATCCCATTATCAAGTATAAAAACTAAACTAAAGTTTTCAGAACTCCTTCTCCAGAATAAAATGAGCCTCTCTCGAATTTTACATGACCTATTGAGAGTTTAATATATGAAAAAACCCAGACAGTGGGTATCTACAGAACAACAAACAAAATTCATACTTATGGAACGACTGTGACCGAAACCATTCGCCCGAAGTTGACTAAAATAAAATTCAAGCTGCAGTTTATTGACATAACCAACACGGCAGCTTCATTTGCATGTAATTTGAAACTGCCGGTTGCGATTCGAAATAGAACTCCCGAACTCTGTTTTTCCGAAGCTCATCACTGATTTGGGGGATTATTGTAAAAAGGGAAAAGTGGATTCGATGGAATTAGAACGGGCGTTTATAAAGCGCGTTTACTGAACGCTCAGAGTAATGTCTCGGTCATGAGCTGGGGTAAGATAAATTCCACTCGTCCAATTTATGTGAAATAATTTATTTCATATTCTTTCTGCTCTTCAAATTCGCAGAAGATGGAAACTCAGCAGTTTGTTTCGAAAATATATTACCAATTCAGTTTATGGTGAAAAATCTCCTCAAAAAAAACATGGCAAACGATAAATTGAATTTTTTTATGATTTTGCTAGTAATGAAGCCTCTATGAACCTCAACCTTCTTCATGATAGATAAGGAGGGCGTTATCATTAATCCCTCAAAAAAGCCATTGTAGCAAAGAACGAAGTCAGAGAACTCAGAACTATTGACAGCTGTCGGTGAAAGTCAAATATCTCGGGATAATTTAAGACTCGAAACTCACCTAGAACTAACAGCTGACAAAAGTAAAGAAGAAAGCCAAAGAGAAATTAATTATAGTCAGGTGGACACACGGGAAACAAGGGTGCTAAATTCCAAAATGGTGTACTTATTGGATATACAACATTGTAGTGAAAACCATGATCACATATGCATTTTCGGTATGGTGGAAAGAGATGAGCATTATTGGATCTCCCACCGATTGACATAACAATCATAGGAGACGCGAGAATGGGACTTCTAAGGCAACAAAACACGAGCAATAGATAAGATGAAGGATATAGTGGGAGGCAACATTCTCGAAATGGAACCATCGGACCACATGGCTCCTAGGTACTTGTTAAATTAACTTCGAGGTTATTATGCAATGGACAGATGACACCATAAGAAGCAAACTTGAATATACAGTAAGGGGAGAAACTCCCAAATGAGTGCCTCACTAGGAACAAACACCTCCGTATTCCAGGCAGAGAGGTACGCTATCTATCATAGTCTCCCCAAAAATACTTGGTATTTTAAAAATATTAAGCGAAATAATGTTATAAAAAAATATTATGGATATCCTGAGAAGAACTGTGTTCTCTCAGAATACATTCGAGGATACATTTGGGAATGGGTCACACGAAAACAAAGGGAGAGGTGGAACGAAGCCTCTTCTATGCACCTCGGGAAAACATTCATTGAAGAACCGTCGAACCACAAAACTGACTTAAGTTAGGTTAGGTTAGTAAGGTTAGGACCTTCTCACTGGTCACAGACCTATGAGAAAACATGGGGCTGTACAAAGGAAAACTTTTCTGCAGACCAAGTGGTAAAGGGACAGAAACAACCAAATACGCGTACTGTCAGAATGCGAGGCATTAGACCGCAAGAGACAGCCAATATTCGGAAAACACAGGCTAACTCCCGAAGAATACAACAGTAGAGTTACGAAGTGGGTGCTGTAAAACTCACCCCGAAAACACAAAAAGCCCAAGAAGCTGAGGTGTAGCTGGCGATAGAACCAGCATCCGATCAGAAAAAAACAATCGTGACCTAAACCATACGCCCGAAGTTGACTAAAATAAAAGTCGCACCACGCTGCAGTCAGTTTATTGAGATAACCAACACGGCAGCTTCATTTGCATGTAATTTGAAACTGCCGAATGCGATTTGAAATGGAACTCTCGAACTCCGTTTTTCCGAAGCTCCTCACTGATTTGTGGGGATTATTGTAAAAAGTGAGAAGTCGATTCGATGGAATATGATAAAATGATATGATAAATTGGCGTTAATAAAGCTCCTCTACTGAACGCTTAGAGTAATGTCTCGGTTCTGAAGCTGGGGGAAAGATAAATCCCACTATTCCCATTCGTCCAATTTATGTGAAATAATTTATTTTATATTCTTTCCGCTCTTCAAATTCGCAGAAGCAGAAAATTCAGCAGTTTGTTATTTGAAAAACATTCAGTCATGGTGAAATATATTCTCACAAGCAAAATGGCACATGATAATTTGATTTTTTGGAAATGTTTCCTTCAAATTATTTTATGGTAATGGCGCTAGTGATATAGCCATTATTGAATATCTACAGGAAAAGCTATCATGGATTAAATTGCACTTAACACTAACTAACTAATTCTCACTAATACAAAACTACTGATTTCTTTTTGTCCACGGGCTTGATTTTGTCTAATTCATTCTGCAACACTACATTCAGTACGGTCAACTGTGTTTCGCAAAATACTTGTTCTGTTTACTACGAGCGTTTAGTTATTCACCCAACAAAGTTCTTGATACTCTGTTTTGTCCTGCTTAGTGGGGGTGTCAATACCCTGCGACCTGTAATATTCATTGTGTCTCCCACTGCTTTCCAGCCATTTAAGATGTATCAGTGATTATAAGAGTTTCTCCAATCCTATAATAAGGCTTTTAAAAAGTTTAGGATATCGCATGGCATCAGGTTAGGTAGATCTCCCTCTTCTATTTGACATTCTCCGAGTTATCTTGTAGGGTAAAGCATTTTGAGATAACGTGGTTTCGTCATCTTCCTCGCAAAACCTGCATTTTCTTCCTAGACTAATCCCAGTTTCTTAAGATGCCCCCTGAACCGGCAGTGCCCTTTTAGGACTCCCGGTTAGTATTCTGAGCTTGTTTTTACTCTTTCTCGTGTAGTCATTTGATCCCTTCTTGTTGGAGTTTCACAGTGTTACTACAAATTGGCCTGACTATTCCTTGTGATTCTATTCAGTATTGGGATCTTCTGTTATGTACTTCTTTTTCAAGTTCATAAAGTATTGTGCTAGTACATATTCCATAGAAGGGTTCAGGTACCAAAAATACTGTTTCCGCCAATACTTTTGCCGGTAAGTCTACTATTTCATTTCCCTTTACATCAGTGTGTCGCAGAACTCGTAGGAGGGTAGCAATGTTGTTCTCATCTAGTTGATTTTATCCATCGGAGACGATCCATTGCATACAGTGGAGGTGAGATTCAATAGGAAATTGAAAACACTTACAGTCTAACTCCACCAAAAAAAAAAAAGTTTGACTTTTCCTAGTAGTTGATTTTAGTTTCTCTAGGCACTCCCACACCGTCTTGGAGTTGATTACATGGGAGTTCAGAACATTAATGGTTGCTTGGCTACCTGACATGATGATAATCTCTTGTCTGCAAAAATTTCTTCATATATTGAATTGAACGCATTGATGAATGCTAGGGGATTTGCCTAGACTTATATTACTATTCCAGTTCCTCCTGTTGTTCTGGATCTATCTGTGTACCATTTAATGGCACTTATTTTGAGTGTTGGGATGGCGTCTCCGTTCCATTTTTTTTCTACTCAGTTTTATGTTGAATTATTTCACGACGTTAAAATTTTTGGCATTTCATCTTGGGGCATATCCTAGGTTTGATGATTTCCAGAGAGAAGTTGAAACTTGCGTTTGGTGGTTCCCTCTCTAGCCATTCTGTTTCGCTTTTACACTCTCCATTACTGAATAGAGGAGTGTAAGGCTTAGGATTATCTCCATAGTGGTCGTTGTGCACGACCTCATTGTACCTGTGATGCACACACAGGCTAGTCTCTGAATTTTCGATGGATTTTTGCCCCTTGTACTAGCTAGATTTCTTCTGCTGTTCCAGACCACTGTCCCGCAGTCCCGCAAGTGATGGTCGGTCTCACTATATAGGTGTACATCCACTGCACGGATTTTGGGTTATATTCCCAGTTCTTCCCCGAAAAGTTTCTGCACACCATCAGGGCTTTCCTGGCTTTGTTGGCCACTTCCTTTTGGTGCTTATTCCAGATGAGTTCATCGCATCTAGTATTAGTTCCGGATATTCGACTACTGGTTTCCATTCAATAACTTTCCCGTCTAATTCGATGGCTTTGAGGTTAATTTTTCTTTTCCTTGTAAGCGCAACCAGGGTAGTCTTGAGCAGGACGCGCAATGAATTCGCTCGACTCGGATCGGCATGGAACGTGTCGGATTGGTACAACTTTCGGCAGAAGTTGCCTTCCCAAGGAGTATCGGCCGTAGACGAACGGCCACCGACGTGCTGATCTGAATGAGAGCTCGGGGATATATTGAAATAAGAACAATGCATGAAGTTAGACAATTCTGCGCCGTGCCGATGCGAGTCGAGCGAATTCAGTGCGCGTCCTGCTTTAGCGGAGTTGACCCATCAATTGACACCATTCTATAGAGTAGTCTAGACCTCTCCGAACTATATTACAGTTAATACTCTCAAATTTGCCCCTCACTATAATGACTATGTTATCTGCATAGCCTTGACACGATATGCTGATCTCGGATAAAACGACTAGTAGGCTCCACTAAACTAAATTATCCTCAATGTTATGTAGTTGGAACTGATCGATATTTGAAAAAAGGTTATGCGAACACGAAAGTGATATAAATAAAAAATTAATACAATCCCTCGTTACACACACAAGCACATGTAGCATAAATCACTTCTTGAATTAATTCAAATTTCATGCATAATATTACAAGTGCGAGTTGCAGTACAAGGAAAATGGACGTTAAATGTCAAATTAAAAATTGAAAACTGAGAATGATTGACTCGCTCCCGATAAAACTGTATTCAGATAATGGAACATTTTTAACACAAACTTGCTATAATTCTAGATATTAGAGTTGAAAACGATAACCAAAAGCACTTCTTTACAGTAGCACGCGAAGCAGATTTAGAGATATTGTTGTTGATTGAACCACCACTGGCGTACTAGACGAATTACCCCGGAACACAGTTTCTTCATTCACAGAAGTTCTTTTAATATTGTTTGCATCTTTTGCCATACATTTTCCACTAAGTCGAAAACTTTCTGATGAAAATTTCAGACATGGTTTTGGATTCATATTGAAAATTTCAATATAAAAAATGAGAAATAAAACTTTTTTTTCCATCACTTTATAATTTTTGTAACACGGTACCTACTACAGTTTCGTCTTATTGGTCTGGTTCACAAGTGCCATCTTATCAAAGAGCTGACCTACACCACTAAAAATTATGATTTTGGTCTCATTCTATTCGAAATGGCATTCAGAATGTGTATGTCAATATTTACGACTGCTCGGGAAGAGCAGCTTAACACAAAAAAAGTACGCTTGAACATGGAATTCCGACTGGATATGTCTTCCATCTTTCATGAGGGAGCACTAGGATTATGTTGGCATTGCCATTTTTGTGATGAATATGAAATAAATAGTATGGGGGCTGTGAAATACTATGGAGCTGGACTTGAAAATCTAAAAGTCTACAATAATTATGAAAGAGATTTTGTTCAGTATTCCTTCTGCTTGTTTCTATTATAACATTAGTTCAATCCATTCGTCTCATTCATTTTGCAGTGTGCAAACCGCTCATAGAAATAATTTTTTTTGAGGCAATATTCGAAATAATTATGAGAAATGCTTGGACAGGTCCATATATGTTTTGAATGAGACGTCATCTGAACTACAATTAAAATGCACAGCACAAAAAATGTGTGATTTTTTTAATTTTTATATTTCACCTTATAGGTCACAGGCTCAATGCATCATAGAGGCTAAATTCTAAGCGTATTACCTACTTTGAGTTTTTCCAAATCCTTTCAATTCAATAAATAGTTCATTCAACCCATAAATGTATAGGTCGTTCAAATCAACACTATCATGTAGAAAAATATTAGATAAATATTAGAAATTTCAGGGTAATGTGGAGATAAAAATTACACACAACACTGCATCAACCTATTTATTGGTAATAAGCAGGAGGCAACTTAGCTTCTCAGTATTCACGTTGTCTTAGTCTGATTATCGCACACAAAGATGAGGAACAATCTTTTGACATATATTTAAGATAATTTCTTCTTATTTATTCTTATTTCTTCTTATTTGCTTGCTGAATAATAATATTAGTTTAGCTTTAGTGAATGCCACTGTTCAGGAATCCAGGAAATGGCATGCCAACTGATAATTCAAGCTCATTATTTTGAGAGTGCGGAATAAATTTGCTGAAATGGAAATTACTGGTTATTTAGGATCACCAGCAAATTGCTCATTTATTCCCACTATACAGGGTGTATCTTTAATGATGTCATTAATTTCAGGTGGTGATTCCTTGTCACATTTTATAAAAAAAGTTCATATGAACGTGTGTCCTAACTTGCTTCGTTTCCGAGTAACGAGGTTTCAAAAGTTTAATAAAAAATCGGTTTTCGTGAATTACTCGAAACTCTTTACGCCCATTCTGATTAAACTTCGTGTGTTCGTTAGTAGTAACAGTGGCGTCGCAGTTGATACCCCGTTACACAGAAACGAAGGAAGTTAGGACATACGGTTATTGTGTGTTTTCCGTTAACGTGTTGTTTTCCCCCAACGAACGGCAGGCCTCAGAAGTCCAAACTTGTGTGTGCTAAGGATCAACGAGGTCTTACCTTTTAATGTGCGATTCCTTTATTCTTAAAATGTGACAAAAAATCACCTCCTGAAATTATTGACATCATTTAAAATACACCCTGTATATAAAGGGTGACTACTCATACTACTACTTTTGCAGGTTTCTACAAAAGCGTAGATGGGCCACAATAATTATTTTTTTATAATTTCGACTTACTTGATTATTCTCGATAATTATTGTCAATGTTGGTTGGTAAATATGATGAATAAAAAAATTCCAGTACTTTATATTTCCCAAACTTAGAAAGCCTCATTATTGGCCGGTCTAATAGTTTCAAATCGATTGCATGACTAGTATTAACCCCCAGGGGATCGATGTTACCCCTGAAAATATTTGCCACGATAGTTTGGAATTTTTATAATACTTATTTAATAGTAAGAATGCCAAGGATATTATTGGTGAAACATTTGTATATCAGATATTCACAGGTTATGAGAAAATGAGAACTGGCTTTATGACAGGATTTCGTTATTATTCGGATCTGTCACTGTTGTTGCATGAAACTGTCGGTTGTCTAGCAACAGCCGTTAAAAAAAGTGCACTTTTCTTACGTTTTTCCGTTTAATAATGAAATCGTATGTTGATAGTGAAATGTTGTAATACTTCACGCACACAAACCACACAAAAAAAGTGTACTTTTTTTGACAGTTTGTTGAAGAAAAATTCATTTTTTAGTACCCACCTATTTTTCATTCCTGTCTGAACCCAATTCTGAAGTTCCCGCAGACGAAGTCGCAGGCAGAACCTGGTAGGGATATTCAAGTTCTAGAACATCTATAAATTCTAGAATACAATAAGAATATTCGACATAAAGAACCAAAATAGGAATGAGTAGTTATAGACAGTATTTTTTGTAGTTCTTTATGGTTTCTTAATGTTTCTCCACAACCGTTACAGAATTTGCTACTTCTAAAATTGAATTTGATAACAGAATGGCAACATTCTCGCTCTTGATATAGAACAAGTATTTACAACACTTCTCAATGCTTGTGGTTCCTCACGCTCGCCTTTTACTCACGCTCTGAACTTCAATTTTCATTCTAACCTTGTTACAGAATATACTATTCTTATTCTACGATAGTTATTTTGAATACCAGGTACGTAACAATATTTTGAGCGATTCCGGTTAAATTGAATGATCGTTCTGTATATCTCAATTTTCGCAAAATATCTGGATCCCACAACTTCGACGATGTTATCTACATTCATTGAAAATCCGTGTTCATCTTTCACTTGTAAATAATTGTGGTTTTGTAGACTAGAGTTTTGAAAATCAACAAGTGAAAAGGTAATTTTTATTATCGTTATTTAGTTTATGGTAGGCAACTTTCAAACATGTATTTATCACCAATTTATTACCAAACTCTTGAAGTAATTCGATTCAATGATAAAACTCGAGAGCGGAGAATGTGTCACTTCACAAGAAATATGTGCAGACCTATTTGCATTACCTGTTGAAAATGCCGCAGGGATCTCTCGAAAACCGCTCATCTCAAATGTATATGAGTGTGCTTTCGCAACTTAAAAGCACTGGAGCGTCATTCTCATACAATAGAGGATAGCATTTTATGAATATGTATTGGATATTCTTTTGTACCGAGCATAAAGGATGGGTTTGAACTATATTCACAGTTATGAAATTTATAAAATTGGAGCTAGAATAGTTATTGTACAATGGGCATGAAATGGCATACATTTCCTACGAGTATGTATATGAAATTTTGTAGTACGAGCGTACTATAAAATTTGTGGGAAATGGGTCATTTCATGCAAATTGTACACTATACTTTTTTTACGACCATCTGAATCATAAACATATAATATTTATAATAATAATAATATTTTAATAATATATAATATAATATTATATTAATATTATCAATATTATATAATATAAAAATGAAATATGAAAAAACTGTTGCATTTTTGGTCCCTCAGCTCTCCGACTAATCCGCTTGACAAGTGCAAATATACCCATCACGCGATAACGGCGATAGACCAGGGTGATAAGACACCATCCCGGCAGGATATTATGAATCTCTTGGTCTCTGACTTCAGCCCACTTGACCTGAGGAAGACAAAGGTAAATTTTTTGAATATGACGAGGTCTTTGCATCGGCGCAATCTTATACTTCGTTTGACTTGGCTTGGCGTTTTGATGAACGGGTTCCAACTTACTGGACATAGTTTCGGTCACCTGGTTCAGTGTCGAAAACGAGACGAGACGAAAGTTCTTCGGCTGGAAGAGCTGCTGCCTTGAAAGCAAATGCTCAGATTCCTGGTCGCAGACTAAGATGATCTAAACTCCCGACGATAACTTAATAGGCTTCAGTCAGTATCATTCTATTATGTAGAGAATCCTGTTGTCTGGAGAAGTGGAACGGACGATTGAGATAGGAGTAGAGTAGGATCGGAACGGCAAGCATATTATCAGTATTTCTTCCAGTATGATTATTTCTTTCTTTCTTTCTAGCGCTTGTGCTGAGGATTTGTTTCTTATGCGCACCGTGCACTTATGATGTTACTTCAAATTTGGAGGACTATCAGATGATTATTTTAGTTCAATAGAAATAAACAACCATAATTTGGATAACAAATTTTGGAACACCCTGTTTGGAAGAAATTATTCAGTTAATGTAGTGGGAACTCCGATCTGTGGAAAGACATATTAAATGAGGAAACACTGAATGGAAAACTTCGTTATATGGCTCTAGGGCAGAATTCGCTTACGAGGAAATTACTCTTAGGCTGAGATAACTACAGATAATCAGTTCGAAACTGGAGTTCAGGCAACATTTTCTTATGAATTTCAGTAATATATCTAAAATGTTTATGAGATGAATAAGGTAGTTCACGAGAGTTTGCCAAATTTTTTAAGATGAGTTCAACTGGAATATTTCTCTATGGAATCTATCGATACTAATTGAATCAGTTCATACCGGCTGCCCAATTCAAGATCGATACATTATGAATACCCGCAGGGCTAATGAATACTTCTGGAATATGATTGGAATTCCGAGCTTTGTCATTTCAACTATCTCATTCAGGAATTTTTTTTCAATATCGTCTGTTGTCCAATTATTCTGACTGATTCAAAATCGAAAGTATATTCTGCAAGCCTTGTGAGGTTTTTTATAATTTTTGGTGGGTTATGTATATTTTTGCAGTAACTATTATGTTCAGTCAACCTTTGTGCAAGAGCCTACCGGCTTGCGCCCTATGTACATACACCTTCTCACATTAGCTGATGATATTTTATAAACAATGTTGGATTTCATTTCTTTTGTTGTTTTCATTATTGTGAAAAATTAATGTTTACTGTTTATTCACATTACATGATTGTTTAAAGATTTTTCAATAACGAGACTTTGCATAGTTATGGAGTCAGACCTTCTACAGGTAGAAAAAAATTAATTCTTCTGAAGATGGTCAATTGGTGTCAGAAACAAATATCGATGTGGTTGGCTTGGGTAAAACTCCAGTGTATTTAATAACTATTATTCTAAATATAAATTTTGAAGAGGGGTAGGTTAAGTATAATTCAATGTCTGTCGCTATAATAACCCGGAAAGTAGTTGTTCTTTCACATATCAATATCTGGAACCTTTCGTGTGAATAGGTGAAATTCACAAAGCCAGAAACAGCAAAAATGTGTCAGTTTTACCCGACGCACGTTTCGCCAACATTGATAGCATCATCATCAGGATGTATACGAATATTTTCCTCTTTTCTTGGGTATGAAAGCCAATATGGAAATTTGTGTGTATCATTGCTGATGCTACAGACACAGTTGGTACGTCCGTCGTGTATAATTTCTGAAAATTTCACCTCAACGCTCAGTAATAATTTGATCGAATCTTCTAAAAATGAAACCACTGAACCCAAATTCCAACTAGAGAAAGACTGGGCGAAGGCCCGTAACTATATTCGTGAGAAAATCACTGCAAGTTGTCCTGATAGAGATATGACCTCAGAGTAATAAAATACCATAGAGATGCCTTTTCCATCCTTGTCTTGAAGGCAACATACCTTCGTTTGTTTAAAAGCGAAGGCCTTACACATGTTAATTCCGTAATCAATCGGGAAGTTTCGCGAATGCCCGCTCATTTCATTCGGATCAAGTTGTCATTCTCCGTTTGTATTTTCGGGTGGAAAATCAATACATTAGCTACCCTAATCAGACCTTTGACTAAAAGTTCATGAATATACTAGCGGTCCCAGCAGACGTTGCTCTGCTCGCCGACTAACCCATTGTAGATTTTATGGCGGATTAGTTTTCCTCATTTTATGGCGAAGTCGGTGGCGAAGGCACTGGCAGCAGTTTTCAACTTATAAATGAAAAATTAACCAAAAAAATCATTTTGCAGTGGACCGAATTGTGACTTCCAACCATTACCGAATCTACTTCATCAGAATCGGTCCAGCCGTTTAGGAGAAACTCACTTTTGTATGGTTGCACAACAGATTTGTATATACAGTGTGTCCATGAGGTAATCCCCTCCTCCCTGTTAACCTATGAACGAATTGGAATTTTTCTTCGAAGTTTTATTGTTTTAAATGATGGTTCATGAACTACTTTGTGCCAATAAAAAAATTTCAAATGTTCAAAATGGCGTCGAGCAGCCATTTTTTTAATTTAAATCGCATTGCGGTCGAATAATATCTCATTTGAATCGTCTTTCAATTTTCTATTGGATTACAAAATTACCGACAAAAATTCTTATCCAAAACAAAATGGCAGTACATAACATTAGAGCTCTGCTATGAGGATCCTTTCGAATCCTAACGAATTTTTTAGGTACGCTTCTACAAGAGTTCCCTGTACCTGAAATTGACAGATAACAAAGCAAACTGAATAATAATGAAGGATCCTCATGGCAGAGCTCTAACGTTATGTACCACCATTCTGTTTTGAAATTTTAGTATCGTATAGAAAATTGAAAGGCGATTCAAATGAGGTATTATTCGACCCCCAAAGCGATTTCAAAAAATAAACATCTTTTTTTTGTCGAAAAGTAGTTTACGAACTATCATCCAACCAAATAAACTTTTTAAAGGAAAATTCCATTCGTTCAATAGTTAACAGGGGCGTGGGGTTACAGATTTCAAATATAATATACCGCCATGTTGTATCGGATGAATAATTTCGTTTGAGATCAAACTGTCATACAGAGAATTGAAAGACGTTTCGAATGAGGTATCATTCGACCCACCATGCCATTTGAATAAGTATTTCAAAATGGCGGCCAGACGCCAGTTTGAAAGGTAGATATTTTTTGTGTTGAAAAGTAGCTGAGGAAATTACAAAGAAAAATTCCAATCTGTATACAGACTGTATAAAGATAATGTACAATGAATTTGGATTTTATATTCATTAGTGATATTAAAGAATCCCAACTATGAAAGGCCTTAAATTTTATACTCGTTTTCTTGTGATCATTGTTTTGTGCTCTCGTCACAATATCTCCTCTGTAGAGTTACTCACATAGTTTTGTCTCTTGAATACGAATCTTAAAAAAATTTAAGGAAGTCTCAAATATTTTTCGAGTTATGCTTTTCCGACTAATGAAAACACGAATTTTTCATAAAAAAATCGAACGCCTTTTTCTTTTTGTCTACCTTTTTTTCAGGCACTAATCAACTCATATTTTACAATTACAAAAACCAGAATAAAATCTATACAAAAATATTAGACCTTCTTTTGATTATAAACATAACCTACAATTTCAACAATTTTGGTTCTCACCGTAGGTTGGTCACCTGAAATTCATGATGATCGGGAATATACTGGTGTTGCAAAATCACAATACAAGTAAGAGCAAACATGTTCAAAACCTTCTCGCTTCGCTTGCCGCCACATGGCTTAGTGGAAAAGGAAGAAGGAGAAAATGACCGAACCTACCTAAATTTACTTCGCAAATCCTTTCACACTACCATCGTTCATCTAGATGAGAAGACCGATTGTAGTGTTCAACTTGGATAGCGAGGTTAGTTTAGGTATGGGAAAGTCATTTTTCCTACTAGCGTGTGGAAAAGTAACTTTTCCGTCGACCGTTCATTTACGATGTATTTTAACGCACTCAAAATCGTTGATTAATGACCCCTGTTAATGAATGATTTTCTATTAATCAACGATTTACTTATATGTAACCCAACGTATATTGCTCGAATACATATCATACTCATTAGTGGCCTGTGGCGTAGGCAACCATATACTTACCCGCTACATTTATTTTGAAATCAAGTTTCAATGGTTGTACAATTTCTAATATCAATATTTATGATAATAAAACTGAAAATTAAAATATATTTTTATTTTTGAAAAGTACCGTCGACGGAAAAGTTGTGTAAAAAAAAATATTCAGAAAACATTCAATATACCAGTTGTCAGTAACGTTAATAGGTAGTCACGCAGCCGGCTGGAAAAATGCTCGTGTGAGACTTGAGGTTGCGATGTCGAGGGTTCAAGACCTAAATGGAACCGATTTTTTATTTTTTTTTTTGAAAAATTACGGTCAACGGAAAAGTTTTGTAACGAACTCGTGAATTCAAATGGCAATTAACAATCTCGAACATTAACGCGCTCGCTCCGCTCACGCGTTAAATTATCTCAATTGTTAATCGCCCTTATTAATACACTTGTTCGCTAAATAACCATTTCCTCACGATTTTTCGTTTTGAAAGTTGTACTTTTTCGCAAGATTTTTACTTTTCCGCACGATTTTTGTATTGTTGAAAATGAGGATATTTAGGACTAACTAAAAGATCTATGTAACTATTCTGTCTTATTAGTTATTTTGTAGCATTATTATAAAAACTTGTTTATAAAAACCTTGTTTTTTTCATAAATAAGATGGAGAAAAACACTCGTAGGAAAAATATTGTACCTAACTCTTACGGAAAATGTCTTTTCCGCCCTTAACGGCTTGCCCGAACTCCGCTCCGCGTCGTTCATGCAACTGCCGTCGCGTGCGGAAAAGTACTACTTTCCGCACTTGTTAGGTAACTAACTATTCCTTTCTTCCATCTTCTCTGAGCCAATCTCATTAGTTTTTACCGTCAAGTTAAATCATTGTTTGTATGGCATATATTATACGATTGCATTCAAGATGAATAGCGAGGTTAGATTGGGTTGTGTTGGCAACATTAGATATTTTCGATCATAAGGTATAAGTCACCAACTCACCACAAGAACAAATATTACTTACATTCTAGGTTATGTTTAAGATTACAAGAAGGTCAAATTTTTGTGTAAAACGGTTGTTTTTGGAGTTTGTAATCATGAAATATAAGTTGATTAACGTTTGAAAAATATATTGACAAAAAGAAGGAGGTATTTCGTGTGATTCTTGAATAAAAAAATCGTGTTTGAAAGTGGTCGATTTTTCAAGATTCGGTAGGGCATAATTCGAAATTTGTGTGAGGCACCTTGAAAAATTTCAGGAGACAAAACTACGTTATAAATATTACTTTTTTTATTTTCAAAAAAGTCCACTAAACTCAAGTTTACCCACACAAACTACAACTTAATAGCCATATGCAGTTTTTTCCTTTTAAATGTAGCACGATGATATTGTTTTCAATTTTATAGGAATGCCACAATGAACGATAGGGAAAAAGGGATTATTCCATGTAGGTACTCCATGAAAATGCTAAAGTTACTGATATACAAATTCCTGAAATTACAGTTCAAAAATCATTTCAACTATTTGCAAAAATATATTTCATGAATATTCCAGGACAGGAAAAAATGTAAATGTTACTTGTATCACATCATTCTTGCACGGTTTGTTCAAAAATCGTTACCATCCAGTTCGCATTCGCATTCATCTTCAGCGCATTCTTCTTCCCAGTTGATCTGCTCGTTCTCACGGTCTATAGAACCTCTAGTAATTTGAGCAAGGATGGAACTTCCGTACTTTCCGAACCATGCCCCAGCCATTATTCCCACCAGAAGTGATCCAAAGTCCCACAGTAATTTAACCATTTGCAATTTCTTCCGATATTAATACTTTTCACATGGTTGAGTAAGTGTCGGTACTGAATTTGAAAGTCATTATAACACGTCATTAATTTGACAGGAATTGACGGATATACAGGGATAAGGCGGTTCGACTGCATGTATGATTTAGTGGATTGTAATCCAGTAACGACAGACGAACTCGAGCAAAAAGTGAAGAATGAATTGTAGCACTCTGAAACTTGGCACATGACATCTCGACATCATGGATTATTAGAAAAAAAATGTTTACCAAAAAATCAGGAGTGGAACCTTAAAAATTTTTCATTTAAAAAAATATATTTTTTTTGTTGTTATTTCAGAAAATATAAGATTTATCAAAAAACGGTTTGGATAGGTTGAGAGATAATTCAATTCTCCACAAGAATAATTTTCAGTAATACCTCATGAAATACAAATAAATCACATTTTTCATTTTTCAATTTTCATGGAGAATGTTCCCCTTTTCAGCCGACGTCACATTTCATGCTCCCGCTAACCCGCCACTGCAAGTTCAGGCAGGGCCGAAAATCAGATTTGTCATATCTTTCCTAAAAATTATAGTAGAACGAAAATTATAGTGAAAGGAAAATAAAAAGTGCATATCGTTTTTCTTTTGGTATGTACAAGTGAGACCTGTCACACTACTTTAAAATTGTTGCATATAGTTCAAAGAGGGTATGGGTTACTGCTTCAGTATAATAATGCCATATTTACTAAATTATTCATGATTTTCGGATCATCCGCAAATATCTCCGTGAAGTGCGACAAAACACATTTTAGGTACTCAAATACTCGCATATTATATTTGCACGAGATGGTAGGAGTATTCAGAAACAATATGAACTTTTCCTTTTCCTTCTCCGATCATTTTTAGCAGAGTTATGACCAATCAAATATTCGGCTACGCCAGAACTTTCTGAGAAAACGAGCGCATTTAATAAGAACTTCCTTGGAATAATTTTTCACCCTGTTGAGTTGTTTTTCCGATAAATCATATATTTTCCAAGATTACAGCAAAAACCTATTTATATATTTTTAAAAGAAAAAAAAATAGGTTCCATCCCTGGAATTTTGGTAAACAAATTTTTTCTTGTGTATCATGGTTCTAACTACTAGCATACGAAGTTTGGTGGTGCTACAATCGATTCTTGTCTCAAAACCTAATCGTACTGGTAGGGATGACGGAAAAAAGGAAAGGTTGACCAAATGGCTTGCAACATAACATCAATTATTTTCATTTTATCAATCTTTTGATTGGATGAGGACTAAACACCTTCGCTCGACTCGGATCGGTGCGGAACGGGTCGGATCGGCACGACTTTTACCCGAGCAATGATTCGACTAGCAACTAGTTCGACGTCCGAGCTGAGCAGAGCAGAGCTACAATAATACTGGAACTGCCGGATGGAAGAAGCTGTGTAATTTCGAACAGCGGTTTTCAAGATTTTCCGAGTTTTTCCACAAAATTTAAAATGTCCACAAAGTTTTTTCGAATTTTTCACACCTGCCAATCTTTATAAAGTGACATTTTACACCCGTCCTTCATGGGAGTGCAAGAGGTTCGATTACATTCTGTATTATTGAAACATTACACCAGTTCAGACTCATAAAAAATTAACCGACCACAAAAATAATAATCATTCCACTCCAAGTCCACTTGCACAAGAAAAGCCAAACAAAAAAAAACTGCCCTGAGAAGAAAATGTGTGGTATTTTATTGGTACGTTGTGATGGCTGAAAATCAATATAGTAGACGAGATATTGTACTTTCTGTGTGGGTAGAAATTATTCACAAAATTCCACATTCAAAACTTATCTATATATTTTTCATCAAAAGGTGTAGAGAAACCGTAACAGCTTTATATTTGAAATTTTGCTGATTGTTGACTGCTATGAAAATATGTAATTGGTAATATTGTGATTTCATTCATATTTCAATGTCCATGATGATAATTGAATATTTTATATTTCAGTTACCGAAAAGGAAATACGACAATGGTGAGTGAATACATTTTTTATACTATATATCATAAGAAGTCTTTCTTGATTGAAACAAAATTCATAAAACTTTGGACCGCTATTTCAACAAGACCATGTGCTACTTGTTTTCCGTCAATTCTAAATCACTAAAATTTCGAAACAATTACACAAAGTTCATATACTGGGTGTCATGTTCAGTTTACCGCCAGAAATTCCAGGGACCCTATTCTCAAATGTCGATTACCCTATGTCGCATGCGACAAAATATTTCTATCACATTTCTCGATCAAGCATTAAAAAGAGATGGAGATATTTTGTCGCATGCGACATAGGGTAGTAGACATTTGAGAATCGGGCCCCAGAAAGACTAATATTGCATTCGTATAAATAAATATTTTGCCTTTCTCATTCAATAAGGATTACCAACGGAGAAATAAATAATTATTCTCATTTATATATTTGTGTCGGTCAGGTCGTCCTCAAAAATATTGTGCATACCACACCTCCATAACGGTTTTGCAAATGACTATTATTGAAGGCCTCGGCCCTCAAAACCATTTCTTGAACTTGCAAAAACACAGTTCCTTGCCTGGTTATAATAACAATTATTTGAAAACATCAAGTATCCAAACAGAAATATGGTGACATTGCTGAACACTCCTGTAAAATTTCTCTAGGGTATACATCTATATATATATATCTATCTATTACCGAGTAAATGTTATCCATAGGTTTCGTGATATATTGATTACTGCGAAGCAATATAATCTATTTTTGATTTATGTGACATTTGTATTGTATAAATAGAAGGCCTTTGGTTTTTATCACGTTTTATCGATATTCCGTTCATTTTTCTGGATTACAGAATGATAAAGGAAACCTAAGCTTATTCTCATAGGCAAGCTTTCCATGAAAAATGAATTGGCAGTTGAATATGATCACGTTTTTGGGTTCTGGTACACTTCTTGAGCATCAGCGTCGACACTAAACGTGTCTTACTTTTTTACTTGCTGTCGTGCCAGATTGAGCTAATTTCGCGACCTGGAAACAAAAAATTTGCGAGCCCCCATAGCATTGGCGGATTTGAGAAGGGGGGCTCGTGGATTCGCCTATGCCCATTCCAGATATAACAAATTGCTATTATAATAAACGAACAGCGTTCTGTCACAACCGAGCGAAGTCATTGATACTTAAACAATAAAATAATGTATGGGAACGGTGGGCTCTCTATCAAGAATTAAGACTCATACCTCACAAAATTTCAAATGTTTCTCTTACCTTATCATATCTAATTTCTGCTCTCCTGTGCTTGGATAGCATCTCTATCGATTCCTGCCTTCACTGGCTAGAAGTGGACTTTTCGTTCGCGAATTTTACTTTATTCTCGAAATAGCACTTATGACTTTACTTATTCTGTTCAAATTTTGTTAATTGAAATGCTCAAGTCTCAACTCGATAAGGCTTACAAAAGCCTATGTGTGAATAGTAAAATAAATAAAACAAAAGAAATTAACAACACATATCTATTGAACAAAGAAATAATGAATAATAGATGACAAATCCTTCAATTAGGGACATTTCAAGAATCATTTGGTAAAAATCTTAATTTTGAAATATAATATGATTTGAAGTGAATCATAGAAAATGATACTGGATTGATTGAACAATAATCAAACATAAATTAAATTTAATAGAATAAAACCATAAAGACTGTAACACAAGTTGATTGAGAAAACAAACTGGTGAGAGGTGAGAAAGATCTTTCTAAAACTTGGGACTTGATAATGAAAATAATAATGGGAACGATAAAAGAAATTGAGTAGTTACCCAGTAGTTAAATAAAAGTTGGAACAAAATATACTTATGAAAAAAATACATTACGGATTAGAAGGTTTACATCTTGAAAACTTGTGAAAACTAAGAATTACATGTTTTCTGTACGGTTTGAAAGTTAAGACTACCTTTGCCTTAAAAAATAATATAGAATTTACCAGCCCAATGTTTTCTACACTCTCCATTCTAAGAAGTGTTTCATCTTGGGTGACCACCAGATGTGGCCCCTAACAAAAATATTCACATGTGAGAATTGACTCAGCTATTGAAAAGAGTCCTTAAATTTATGATTTCTGAATGTAGTCCCTTCGAAACATAGTATTCAACACTTAAAGGTAAGATGAAAGGTTCTTTCGTAACATATTTCTCGGCCAGTTCTATTTATAGGGAGGCTGTAATTCGATATTCTCAGATATTTTGGGTATAATTGAATTTGACCTGATTATTTTACGAATACAGGAAATGCTATAACTTTGTGTGTGGTATTTTTAACTAAAAATTCTTTAATATACTTTACTAATTATAGGATCTAACTTGTTTGATTGATGACCTATTTATTTTGTGGAAATTCATGATGAAATAAGAAAAGGAAGAAATAATATAACTTTTGTCCAGTTTCCACTAACCCTTTACTACTCTATTACGACCGGTTTCGGCTGTTACACCATTTTCAAGTAACTTAAATATAGTGTAACAGCCGAAACCGGTCGTAATAGAGTAGTGAAGGGTTAGTGGAAACTGGACAAAAGTTATATTTTTTCTTTCTTTACTAATTATAGGTTTGGTTACACATAATCTTTTCCGATTTCCTTTTTTCTGCGCCCGATTACTATTTGCGACTATATAAAATTCGTATAAGCTTTTATTCAACTTTCTTCGTATGCCTGCCTGTCTATCTGCAGTTTTATCTCTCAGTCTGCAAGTGAGTGAAATAGTCACAGATATTCAATCACTTTTCACTGAATTACCATTCAACAGTTATACTTATAACTTACTCGGAAGCCCAAACCTCGTGTATAAATTTGACCTTAACATGATAAATATTTATTTCCTACAATTTGATAAGAATATCTCCTCCTGAACCTGCATTGCTTTCTGAAATGCTACCCCTATCATTTGGATGGAGTCAATCATGAAGGGAATGCTAGATATAATTTTTTTAATTCTTTTTATATGCTTAGTGAAAAATTAGTATTTATTTTTTATTGTTTCCATAATTTGTTAATGTCCAAATGAATGTTCGAAAGTTTATTAATTTTCTCTTGAACACCTTTGCACTGTACGGCAGTGAGTTCATCCAAACCGATTCCTTGTACTACATACTCCCTGAATTATATTTTTCAAATCCTCCAGCATTGTAGACACACAAGCATGAATTTGGTTTTTAATGTGACATCATGAATAAAAATCTAGAGGAGATAGTTCGGGAGATCATGAACGCAAACGACAGGGGCGTTTGTTCCAATCCATCTTTGTTTATATGTCTCTATCGAAAACTCCTGAACTGCTCTTGAATTATTTAAGAGAGTGCCATCTGCTGCAGTCATGAGTTTTCCAAACATTCTGAACATCATTGTGTATGAACCCAAGGTATCGTTGCTCTGCCCTGTAAAAGTGGACCTGTTATTCTCTATCTTCCATCTTCACCTTCATTCCAAACCTTGCTTAAAATCTTTCCTTTCTCTCTCTCTCTCTCTCTCTGTCGTTTATTGGCCGTTACTTTCCTTTCTCAATCACCCTGGATCGTGTCTCGCCCAGTATCTTGAATTATTCCGTTTAAACATCCCATTATCTCTATTCATCAGAAAACATTATTTTGAAAGTGGAGTTATACAGTTGAATATGATTCGCCAACAACCAGTTACCATTATGCAATCTTCTGGTCAATAATACATATGCTGTAAGAAATACTTGTAAGCATGATAAATGTGTTTTTTTTTCACTCTTCTACCGCTTTCTCAACTGACATTATACTTATTCGTAATCCAATTCCCGCTTCGAAGAGGTTGAATCAAATTTATTATAAGCTTAAACATTCATCTCTGCCTCCTCACTCACGATAAATGTATCACGATCATCTTCTTCATTGTTGGGATCATTTCGGAATCTTCTCTCCCCCTTTTTGAAGAAGGTTCTTTGTGGATATTTTATATGTGTGTATCATTCAACGTAGGTATACCTGAAAAGCGGCGAACCTGTTTTTAAGACACTCTCTATTAATCAATAACATATCAACCTGTTCACTTCTATAGTTAAGCTACAATTTTAATTTTCCATGTCTACAGTATTCACAGAAGTTAGCTAATTTCCGAGAGTTTAGATGAAAGATAACACGAAAAGTCAAATCCTCAGGGAACATCCTAAGAGCCGAGGGAAAATAGGTAGGAATTGGTGTTCTTCTTGAATTTCTGAATACTGTATGCCTCAAGGAACAGCTTCCGAGACAGCAAGTTCCAATGATTTGCCGTTAGTTGAAAAAACGAGCCTTAGGAAAGATATTCGGCATGTTCCCAAAGCGATGGCGTCTGGATTTGAGGACTGAGTTCGACGGGTCAGTCTCGATGGGACCGCTAACGGTGCAACGATTGATGATATTTCGAAAGATCATCGTTCGTGAAAATATCTACAGAACAGAGACAGATGGCCAACCTGTCTGTGGTGTTCCAGAGAAGTGAGCAAAGTATCACCGACGAGACGAATTATTCTTTAATGAACTGAATCAGTATTCCAGGGCAGATCAAATTTGTGCCTTATGAATTATAATTAGTTGCCGGGAAGTGAAATACTTCTTGGCACGAAAGAGAAAACCCACACGGTCATTGAAACAGATATAAATACAAGTGCACAACCCGATTATCCTCAGTTCTCTCGGAGGATAGGCAGATTGACGGGCTGACGAGACGTTTTGTTGTTTACAACTCATCAGACCAGCTTTATGGAGCTCTCGAAATCAAAACGAATTCACTCTGAATTAATACCTTACGGCAAAGACAATGCTAATGAAAAATAACATGTGACATGTACAGTCACTAGTTGAAACTTAATTTGAAACGAACCACGGAGTCCAAAGTTATAAATTTTTCTACTTATTGACGGGCAGTTAACAATTTTGTTGTTCTGACCAATCCAATTCATTTTTCAAAATTATGATACAACGAACACATATTGTGAATCTGAAGCCACTGATCCTGAAACTATTCGAAATTCTCACATCATATTTCGTTAAACATTCACAAGCCCTTCAATAATCAAAAAACAGGAACAAAATTGAGATTATCCACAAAGCTTTTCCTTAATAACACCCTACTCATACAAACCGTATAACTCATAGTAATTTCCATGACTTTCAAGAGCTACAATAATGGAAAATCAATAAGCACTCCTAACTAGAGCCTGTTTGGGGTCAAAACAGTATTTCGTGATATTCATTGCTGCGCCTTTAGTCTCAGAACAATAGTATGAACAAATTACGATTTCTAACTTTCGGTTGAAATAATCATTCTGTTTCCCTAGCCACGGAATTCAATGAAGTTTATTATTGATAGATCTGAGTCACGCTATATCCTGTTGCTGAAATGAATTGTTAGTTTTGCGGGTATATTTTCCGGTGACTTCCCTTTCATTAGCAAATTGATTTGGGTGTGAATTTTAGATACGGTTCAGACCCGTCGATTTTTATTTCGAAAGGAAAGTCTTCCACCAAATACGTCATCATTGTGCTGTCAACTCACTTATAGCCAGCACCCCTACTGCAAAAATATCAATAGGACTTCTGTACTTGTGACACATCATTTTGTGGGTAATTCAATTATAAATATATTACTGTAATGCCATTGTGAATCGTGACCCAGTTACCCTATAATTCTGAGTAACTGGGCCACTACAACATAAAAAATAAAAAAAAAATAAAAAACTAAAATTAAAATTAAAAAACGAACACCACACCACCTACTGACTTCTGTATTTTTTAGTACGAGCACCAGCGACTCAATTCGATTTCCCAGGTTTTGAGAGATTAATCCGACTATCAATTAATTGCGTGAAAACCGCTAGATTTTACCTCATATTCCGCTAATTACCACTGCCAATAAAACACATTTACATATTACCGAGTGGGAATGTATATGCGGTGGGATGATTAGTATTCAAACAGGCGTGTGGTAAATTAGGAACTAGCGGATGAGGTGGTTTGGTATATTTCGTTAGAGTTGGAGAACCAGAGTAATTAAATTTGGGGCCTTTGTTGTGCATTTGCATGGTTAGAGATTTATACGGAAACTAAAAGAGAATTTGCAGAGTATGGGTGGAATTTTCTACCGCTCATGGGTAATCGTACCTACATATCGTACCTGATATCGGACATTTTTACAAGCTTTTATTTAACTTACTCTGTTCGTATATCCTTCTGTCTGTGTTCGATTCTTGAAATTCACTTGATGGCATCCGATTGAGATGCAATTTTGCACTCGTATTAAGAACAAATGAAAATACAATATAAATTCTACCTCCTGCTAGACAGAGGACGTGTAGAAACTCAGAAAAAATCTGACGGTTTCAGACGCTGAATGGAAAAAATTGGGAAAATAATATCGGAAAATGAATTTCCACGCCGTAGAGTTGAATAGTTGAAATAATTCCCGGATCCCTGACTATAGTCTTCTTGGTCTGGTAATCTCCAATCTTGAGGGCTGCTTAGCGGTATAGTAGCGAGAAAGCAGATACAAAAGGGAAGCAGCAGCAATAACAATAAATAAAGTAAAAAGCACATAAATGGCACTCAAAGTACTTATAATGAGACAAGATACATTCTCAACTGGCTGACTCGGGCACGCACTATTTGGTGCACGCTCATCTGGGGAGGGGGTATACCGGGTGGTCCAAAACTTAAGAAACAATTTAAAATATTGAAGAAAACAAACTAATGCCATTCCGCAAGTTTTGATAAATATGGGACCATCAAATAATTTGATTAAAAAAAAATATTCGCCCTTTTCTCCTTATTCTGAAGAAAATCTCGCCAAAATAAGGTCGAAAAAATCCGTTAAAATAGTGGAAAACATGACACCTTCAAATAATTTGATTTAAATAACCATAACTTTCTACTCCTCTCCATGAAAAACTTTTGAAGCCTCGCGAAAATAAAATCGGAAACATTATGAAAAATATGGTACCATAAATATCCGAATTCAAAAAAAAAATAATTCCCCTATCGCCCGAAGGACAAGTGGAGATGTGAGAATCCAGAAAAACATCCGATGGTTCCGAAAAAATAATGTCTTGAACAAAATTGCGAAAATAAAATTTTAAAAATACGTAAAAATAGCTAAAAATATGGGACTTTCAAATAATTTCATTTGAGGAAAAAACTATATATCCAACCCCCCTCATTCCGGAAAAAATTTCGAAACTTGCGGATATAAAACCAGAAAAAATCGTAATAATAAATAAAAACATTGGGCCGTCAAATTCATTTAAAAAAATTATTAACCTCTATATTCCGCCTGATTAGAAAAATTTGCAGAATTGGCGAATCTAAAATCAAAATTCAATTTAAGAAAAAAACTAACCCTCCAGAACTCCTGAAAGCCAGATATAAAACGTTTTGGAATTCGAAAAAAAAATCGACAGTTTTACCCGTCGAAATTTATTGCAAAAAAAATTGGTCGGGGGACTCGGACCCCTCCGCTTTCCTACAACAAGGGCCGCACGATTTTATCTTTCCGCACGATTTTTTATGCACTGAAAAATAGTATATTTTGAATTAAAATATTGTGCTTTAACGAAAAATCATGCGGAAAAGTTACTTTTCACGTTTATTTTTTTCTGTGTAAATTTAACTGTTTTATTGTCAAGTGTTCAGACATGATTAAAAATTGTTGAATCCCGTGTGACCAAATTTGCAAACCCTATTGTGTGATTTATAAAAAATCTGATACACAAATTTTTAGGTGTTTTCATTGTGACATTGTGTATAGGTATATTAATTCCCATTGTTTTATAAAAAAACCCTCAACCTGAAATTGTTCAATTACCTGCGAAAAATATAAAAAGAAATAGTTTACAAGCAGTGTATTTTGGGGAGATGCCTATTTCTAATTATTCAATATGATTTTATTAGCTTCACTTGTAACTAACAATGTAGCCAAAGCTTATTGAAAGTCAATTCACCCCCTCTTCCAGTCGTCCAAATGATATGAATTTCATGATAATAATAATGTGATAACATTATGATATCAATAATGTGAATTTTTATATTCAATTTTGAACCACTTCCAATCGTCCGAATAATCTATAATTTGACACACATATTAGGTAAATGAAACGAAGTATTTCGATAAAGTCGAGATCTCTTATCTTCACACTTTCCCAAAAAGTGGAAGAAGCAAATATCTGTCAGAAAACAACTACTCACCCTTACGAACATTGAATTACATTCGACATCCATTTCTGCAATATTTCTCCAGGAGGACACAATGGCAAGTACTAAAAACTCCTCCTGGCTGCGCCACTGAGTTATATTAGACTATCATTATAATGCTGCAGCATTTTCGATTCACTGGGGAAGTGACACAAAAAAATTCGGAAGCTACGTGTCAGGAACGAAAAACGTATATCCTTATCTCAGTTAGAGATCGAAATGATATTTTTCGTAAATCTAAGGAAACATATCGATTGCCGAAAAATTTGTCACGCAAACAAATATATATGTCGTTTTCATTATTTATTTTAAAATAGCACAAAGCAAAAAATGCCTATATTTCAACACAGACTGATTTAAGAAAGATGCAATATATGCCGTTATATCAATTATAGACGGTTAGAAAGAAAACAGTAGCCAATATCCAAACTCATAAGAGGAAGGAGCAAGAATCAGAATAGTTGATTTCATTAATAAAGACTTTGGCGGGCAAAGAACGTATGCTGAGAATATTTAGGAAAATGCATTAAGTGAAATCCAGAACTCGATGGTACAACCATACAATGAAAGATATCAATGAGTTATTACAAGAACAAGTCTTTCAGGCATAATTATCAGAGTTCTGGAAGAAAATGAAATATTCGATATAAATGAATTTTTCATTGTTTTCAATTACTCATGAAGATCACAATTATATTATCTTTTTTTAGTCATTATTTCTTTTTCGCCGCCACTGAATCAACACGAATTACAATTTCTTCAAGACAAAAATGTTGTTCATCGACCAGAGTTGAATAGAAGTGCGTGCATGTGTGCTTTCTGTTATTATTTCTAATTTTTATGTTGATATTTTCATCTAAACTTGAAATGAAGTTTATACTTTGTTCGGGATTGATATTGTACCAATCCATTTCCGTATCCATTAAAGGTATTAAGGTATTTAGAAATTAATCAGATAAAAAAAAAATGTTTGACCCCTTTCTGTAACGGATTCCGAATGTTATTTATTGGACAAGATATTAAATTTTGGAAGACACACAACTCCAGAGGGCGGGTGGTGCACTCAAACGTACATATCCCTTGATAGCCAGAAGTTCAAAGCTCAGTCTTGAAAATAAACTGTTAATAAACAAACAAATAATACGACCAGCTATGACGTATGCTTGTCCAGTGATCTGCAGCCTGAAACCTACTCCATTAGCGAGATTGGACAGGATGCAGAACAAGGTACTCCGTATCATCACGAACAGCAGACGATACACTCGGTTGGAAACTCTAAGGGAGCTTGGAACATCGACTCAGTTCCGACGTTTATAAAACAAGTCTCGTACAAGTTTTATAAATACTTGCTCGACAAAAGCCCTCTCACCAGAGACATCACCAGGCTTAGAGCGAATGATAATGAGTTCCGCAAACACGGCGGACTCATATATCAAGCGTTGGATATCTTCAACGAACTGAGGGAAGAACCGGTTCCGTAGGGAATCAAGACGAAAGGAACACCTAAAACGCGAAGTACCTTGACCCGGTTTTTTGTCTCGGTCTTTTCCGGGATTCGACATCGAAACAACCTACCTCATAAACTTCAACTAGGAGTATTTGCAATGAACTAAGGATGCCACACGCATTAGCATTGCAGGAGGCGTGTTCTACCGATCAGTCGACCATGTTTTGGTGAAAAGTCCGGCCCAGCGTTACCATCAGCGCGGGCGGACTTCACGCCCCTTTGCGGGGGAACTTTGTTCGCCTTGGCAAGGCGCCCCTCTGCTCTCCTGGCCGGGAGCGGGGGGTAGCTACTTTTGCGCCCGTCTTCATTTCTTCTATGTCCCCGCTGGATTATGAAGAGTGAAGAATGTCAGTGGCTTGTTACCATGCATGATATGTATGATTTGATTTGATTTGAATGTTATTTATCTTCATGTAAAAAGTATGTGACACCTATACTTTTGAAAAAATATTCAAAAAATCTCTCATGACCTCGGATTTTTTTTATGAATTGCTATACCTACTTCAAATAATTTTTACTGGAAATCACGATGCGTACTTGGTTCATCCACGATATAGCCAACATTACAGCTTCGACAAACACTCATTTTATTCTATTTTTTATTTATTTTTTTCAGGCACAAAGGTTTTCTGAAGGACTGTCCCAATGGACTTCTTACCGAACAGGTAAGTTTTGCTTTTTTTCTGTTACTTCTACACATTTGAATGAAACATTGAAATTCTGTATGAATAACATTCCGTACTATGCAAACTGGTAAAAATCGTAGAATATTGCAGAAATGTTAATCAAGATGAGTATTCCTTCTGAAAGTGTAGTATAACAATAATATTTATTTATGTATCAAGTGAGTAAAGCGATACTTTTTTTACTACAAGGCACGACGCCGTAGGCAGAGTGCGGCAATTCATACGAGTAAAAAAAAGTTTAATTTCTAGTTTCATACCTTATTTTTTTCTGTAACTGTACATCTGTACATCTTTTCATTTTCTGTACAATTCAATACATTTCATGAAGCTACAAATACCTTCTTTTTTACGCTGTGCCAAGAAAAACTCATATTAGTACTATCCATTTTCCCTGTTCAATCTTCATCACTTTCCATTTCTGCTTATATTAATAGTTATCAAGAATTCGTTATCTCGTGGGAATCAAAAATGTCAACTAGTTTCTGAAGGCCAAAACAGCCATAGCTACCTAGATTGATTATAGATTATATATTAGGGACTTTCGTGCTACAAGCCTCTACCCCGCGACCTTTTCAGATCTATTGTGTTTGTCCTCGAGATCATCTAGAGTTCTTTGTCTAGCCCTGTCTTCTTTATGAGACTCCACAGGCTAGTTTTTAGAACTCCCATGAATCTGGGAGTTCTTGGGTTTTCTTCTCCCAGCGTTAGCTACCTAACTAGTATGAAATGATTACTATCCCATATTACATTTTACAATAGTTGGTTTCTTGTTTTTCATTTTTAGTTTTATGGTCTTCCGCCAAGTTGTGTGAACAATTTTGTCTCTTCGAATTCTACTTTTCTTTGAAAAAGGATA
Organism: Chrysolina haemoptera; assembly: GCA_958298965.1. NCBI lineage: Eukaryota > Metazoa > Arthropoda > Insecta > Coleoptera > Chrysomelidae > Chrysolina > Chrysolina haemoptera. Next base: position 12,153,133 of record OY282587.1, read on the forward strand.
TTTTAGCTAGAAAACGTCAATAATTTAATCATAATTAATTTTTGAATTTAATTGATATAATTCACCTTCCCTTGTGATGAAATAAACCAATGCAATATTCCGGCTAGACACCGTTATAACATTTCTACCTGCGGTCACATTCTAAGCACAATTTTTATTGCCACTCATTTCGCGGAACATAGTTGCCAACCAACCCAAAATTCGTTAGAGCTGAGCGGATAATTACGAATTTGTTTTTTACGAATTTTGTTTTTACGAATCTCCCAGGTTTTTGTGGAAAACCCCTCAAAAGCAGCGCTTGTGCGAGCAAGGGAGACCCGGGACATACTGCTTGAAAAGTGGATTCCGAACCATTTTAGCTCCGTGATGGCAGTGGGGATCGAACCCGGGGCCTGGGTGGGAGCAAACGCTCTAACACCTCGCTATAATTGCCGCGAAAGAAGCGGCAGTAAAAATTGTGCTTAGAATGTGACTCTGCTTGACCGCAACTCGACATGGTTAATTTGATCAAAATACCCTTTTATCGACTGAACGTGTCCAGGAATAACTCACCTAAACTGCATTTATACAATAAGTTACCGGCCAGTCTGAAACAACTTCCGCTAGGGTTATTCAAGAAAAAATGCAAATCATTATTATTGGAATATTGTTTTTATTCAATCAATGAATTTCTTGAAGCTCCATGGAATGCAAACTCCTTATATTAAGATATTGATGTGCAGTATGGCGTTAGCTAAGTTAATTGATTCCGCACTTAAGTTTAGGTAGTAATATTATGTACGTACATGCGTTTGTTTACATTTATATGTGTATGTGTCTATATTTTTTATATATATTATACATGTGTTATTACATATTTGTATATATGTCCGAGTAAGAATGTTTTTATAAAAGTAATTTTATCAATTGTACAAGGTGAAGCGCTTTTCTTTTTGCTTTTCATTTTTATTGTACTTATCTGATTTTATTTTTGTTCCGGAAGATGGAACACTGACTTGCTATAAATGTATTGAATGGATATGTAACGTGGCCAATAAACTTCTATTCTATTCTAATCAATATTGGCAATTTCACAAAAATAATGATTACCACCAACTCTGTTGATTGGATACTCAACAACTTGATTAGCCAACGCAATTCACAGTTTAATTATAGCTTACTATAAGCTGATATCTGCGGATTTGCATATTTGTGGAATATGTGACCAATTACCAGCCATAACTCAAATACTGTAATCCCACAAGAGATTTGGTACCAACTTGTTACTTGTCAGCTTTGCTCTTGATATTTATATTGCGATTTGGTCCTTAAACCGGATTTTCATCCATACGATATCCGACGATACGATGGTACGAAAATGTTCTCATTGGTTAAATTGTTTTCGCGCCAATTTGTCATCCGAAACATTTCAACTTTCATCCTACTGTCGTACGAGTTGAATTTAAATATTCCAAAAACCGTTTGGTTTTTAACCTTTTTTCCGTTTTTCTGATTGTTATTCCAAAATAATCTAAAATGAATACAAGAAAAATAAATCTATTTCATATTTGGAAAACGAATACCGTAAAATGGGGGAAGAAGAAATAGTTTTCGAATTTTTGGACTTTGGGCTGTTGTACGGTTGGTATTTTCCCTTTATCAACAAGGAAAAAATTGGAAAATATGTGTCACGGCTGATAGAAGAGAAGCGATATGAAAAAAAAAATCATGAGTGTTTGTTAAAAAATTGAAATGTTGTATTATTCTATTCACCCTCCAAGCGGGGTGAATAGAAACAGTGATTGTTTTGGCACGTAATTCAAGGAGTTTTTGGTTATCTCCAAATTTGAAAATAACACAAAACAGCCACCAAAAGTAGGTGAATAGAAACAGTAGGTCAATAGAAACAACAAGTGAATAGGAACATGAAAAGTGACTTTGTTTATCTATGACAAATACAAGGGGGAAACCGCTGAGGAAATTGTGTACACTAATTCCCAAAAATGGTAAGTAGTGCCTCTAATACCCAAGTAATTACCGAGTAATGCCCCCCAAGTAATGCCAGTAAACCCGTCAGAAAAGTAATAAAAATAACAAAAATCTGACTGAAGACCTTTTTTTTTCATTGCACGGTTCTGATTTCCGCCACTGATAACGCCTTTTTTGTTTTCAATAGTATAAAAAAAATTTACTAAACATTTTAATTGTGATGAAAATAATGGGCGAAGTTCAATTCAGTCATAGAAGACTTCTCTGAATGATATGTTCTTCCACTTAATCCATATATGCATAATTATAAATAATCTCAACCTGACAAAAAAACACGAGTAATACCTGTAATACCCAATAATTTTCAAGTAATGCCTTTAATTCCTTACTAATACCCAACTAATACCACTAATACCGAAGACATGTAAATAAAAACTCCCCAGCGGTTTCTCTCTCAGAAAAATATCTATTAGAAACTAGTTGATATATCATAATTTTTCGTGCAATTACGTTAATGGTATATATAGGGTGTAATCTAGCTTCTTGCAATCCTGTGAAGCAGAGTTATATGAAGCCATGTTAGAACGAATGGCAGGTGTGAAAAATACGTACAATTTTTTTTTACAGTTATACATTTTTTTTGAAATATGGATCGACATTTTGGAAACCTCTATCCGCCATCCTTCCAGACCATAAAAGGCAATTGCCGGTGAAGGAAAGACACTGAATGTCGACCGAATTGAGAATACGTTTACAGAGGTCTAGCGAGTCTCTCACCCGTATTATGGGTTGCAAGCTAATGGAATAGAAACGTTATTATCACAGTAAAATGAAAACAAACAAACCTCATGGGTTATCGAGTGTTCCACCTGGAACATTGGTAGCTAAAGGCAGTACTAAGAAGCTAAAGACAGGAAGACACAACACGAATCAAAACATTCCATTATTATCCACAGGCGTTCTGAACATATGTTTATCAACATCAACCGGGTCGATGACATGATGACAGTTCACACCGTGACGACAATGGAGGACGACACAGGAAGTACGTGGAACATGTTTGTCGTTTGCTTTGTTCGTACTCGAAAAACATCGAACTGTCCCGTACGTGGGTTGAAGAGTAGACTACAAGAGAACACACCCATGTATGAATGAGGTAAAAAATTCCAATTCTGGGTAGTCTGGAGTCATTGGTATGTATATCTTGTTTGGTGAATTTTTAGTTGTACTCGGAAAAGTTCAGGACTGTTCGAACACTACAACTTAGCATTCAGTACTCATTGCACGCGCGAGAACTGGCAACAACGTTGCTTTCGTTCGTTGGTAGCCTGTTGTCCAATATCTATGCAAAAATTGTTTACGAAAACAAATCCTGTGTGAATCCACTGTTGAACTGTTTTGTTGATTAATTTGTGATGTGTTATGTGTGGCCCTGTCTTCAGCTACTAGTGCTGCCTTGAGCTACCAGTGTACCAGTTTGGATACTCGAATACCCATGAGGTTCGTTGATTTTAGTTTCACTGTGATGATTACGTTCCTATTCCATCAGCTTGCAACCCATACTACGGGTGAGAGACTCTCTGGACTTCTGTAAACGCAATCTTAGTGTCTTTCCTTCACTGGCACTTGTCTTTTCTGGTCTGGAAGGATGGCGAACAGAGGTTCCCAAAATGTCGACCTATATTTCACAAAATTTAAAAACTCTTCAAATTTTTTTTTCGCATTTTCCACATCTGTCATTCGTTCTAATATGACTTCATACACCCCTTCTTTACGGGAGTGCAAGAAGTTAGATTACACCCTGTGTTGAGCTATGTTAGGACCAATTGGCAAGCCTGCTACTTGATGTTTTCTTATCTTAGCTCATGAATACAATTTATACCGCAACGCACATGTTATACGATCGTGTGTTCAACTGAAATAACGCACACACAGTGTTTTTAATAGCAAATCATTGATTTTATATTGTGAAATATGCAATATGTAAATCTTTCAGAAGTTGAAGCCTGTCGGATGAATTCGCGAAATTTAGGATTTTTTTTTACAAATGCTTCACTTTTGTTTCTATTTACCCCATTTTACGGTAATATTCTGAAAACGTAAATGATATGAAATATTCTTCATCAAATCAAATGCCAAATGTCGGACAATTTGAATCACCCATGAAAATTGCAAAATATTTCATTCGTTTGAAGTCATTTCGGATATCGGATTTTCGGATATCGTATGCATGAAAATCCAGCCTATTTTTCATTTTTAGTTTCATGAACTTTCGCCAAGTTGTGTCAACTACTTTGTCTCTAAAAATTTTACTTTTCTGTAAAGGCAACTCTACCTAGAAACCGTTAATAATATGATAATATAATAAGTTTTGAATTGAATCTCTTGTGGTTTGAATTCGTTGTGGTGTAATAAACGTCATTGAAATAAACAAACCCCCACTTAGGGAGGGGGTGGAAAGTGTGAACTGAATGTTTTCCTAAATCAATCAATATTGGCAATTCCACAAATATGATGATAACCACCAACTCTGTTATTTGGATACTGAATAACTTGATTAGCCAATCGCAGTGCATAGTTAATTATAGCTTACTATGAGCCGTTAGAGACGGATTTACATCTGTGTCAAATATGCGACCAATTACAAGAACTCAAATACTGTATTCCCACGTGGGATTTGCTATCAACTTGTTACTTGTCTGCATTGCTAGTGATATTTACGTTGCGATTTGGTCCTTACTCAGAATGTGTGGAGCACAGCTAACAAGAAGTGAAAGTGCAATATTTTTTTTATCGATATAAGTAGTTCTATTTAATAAATATGTACTTCAACCTGACCTTTGTTTTTCAGGGCTTCATCAAAATATACAAACAATTTTTTCCACAAGGGGATCCCTCCAAATTTGCCACACTAGTTTTTAGGGTATTCGACGAAAATAATGTGAGTATTAATTTTTTACGTATTTTCACACATAAACAAAAATAAACTCGAAAACTGATAGAGCGAAGATATATCTTAAGCGTGTGAGTCAAATTAAATGTTTATGATTTGACAATATTCACGTATAGTGGTCAATCGATAGATATTGTTTTTATCGTTCTTCTAGATGGTTTCCGAGTTCTGCCGTGGTCTTCTTTGGTTAAAATCTCCAAAGGTTTCAACTTCAACTGCTGCAGTCATCTTCAGACGCGTGGTAGAAGTACTCTTCTTAGCGTATCAATTGAATTTTAGTTTCAGGAGATTTAAACCAAAGAAGACCATGGCAAAACCAGGAACCCAGCCAGAACATTGACGCCAGACGTGTAAGCCTACATTTATATATTGGTTTCAATGTTTTTTTGAACTTTGTATCATCTGAACGAGAGTTCGAAATTTAAAAAAAAATTCTCCGAAATATCCATCAGAAACATACTACGTATGGAAATATTTGAAGGTTGTCTACTCACTTTTCGGGCTTCAATCGTCTCAATGAAGTTTTTTCACCACTTTTCGATTTTTACTTCTACTTTACTGAGATTAACTGTCGATCTCAATCATTTCAGTAAGTCTTCTATCTTCTTTTATCCACATATAAACTTTTTATTTTGGAGTGTCTTTATAACAGAATGGTACTGAATGACAAAGTCATCAAAAATATTACCACCTGCCTCCTTGAAGAGTGAATAAGAACTCATATTCCACACCTCTTGTCCCCCTTGATAGAGAAGCGTTGGAATTCAGAAAAATTTTCAATAGTTTCGGACATGGAATATTACGAAGAAAAAAATGTAGGTCGCCTCGGACCCTTTCTTTTTAGAAAAGGGTTGCGAAAACTTCCGAAAATTAAATCGTTAAGATCCGGAAAAGCTGTGAAAAACGTTGAATATAGTATGCATCCAATAAGGTGGGGTTTTTGTCGACAAGCTGGGCACCTGGACACCTGGTGCACCAATTAAAACATTCAATATTTTGCAAAGTTCTTTGTTTTTCATAGAATAAATATAATTTTCGACTTTCTAGTTCAATAGTTCATATATGAAAGCTCGTTTTTGAAAAGATTTTCCATATTGATTTTTCCGAAGGTTGAATTTCATTTCCATTTTCCAATATCTGTTCAATGGTTCTCTGTCGAGTATCCCCAAATACTCTACCCTACATTGGTCAATTCTATTGCAATTAGGAAAAAATATTGAATGTATTTTTGATGCTTATCTTTACCCGTAAAAATGGTTCATCACTAACAATCGTGAACAAATAATGATTCGCCGCATTATTTCCTCACATCCTGATACATATCAGAAACACTCTCATCAATACACACATAAAATACCAACACGAATATGCAGCAACGTTTGGTAGTAAGGCAGAAACGACCACAAATACGCTATTAGGGAAAGCAAACATTCATTACTCTCCCTCTTGCTTATGGCCTACTCATATTATTATTAGGCATAAACCCAGATTATCCTGCATGCGAGGAACGTGAACTGAAATTCCCCTGAATGGGCCCTTTCATTAGAGTTGTTACAGCTTTCTGATGCATATACAAAATTTTACTTGTACAAACAGCTTGTTTTATTTTTGAAACGGTATTGTTACTGAAATTTGTTCTTTCTTTTCAACCGGTGAAATATTATGAGGATTTTCTGGGAAATAAGCTTAGGTGATATACAGCGTGTCCCAAAAAGTATACAACAAAACAAATGAAAAACTTATGTTACGTAATAACGGCTTCATCCATCAATTTATTAAAAATAAAATACTACGTAGTTTCAGCCAACTTCACCAAGACCCAAAAAACCCATACAACCGGTCCTTTCAGTAATTTTTTTTATTTATTTGAATTCCAACAATATTCTTGGAACAAATTTTAACATTGAGACAGACTAGAATCAACCTGATTTTGAGAGCATAAAGTTCATCAGGGCCAGTTGTCAGATCAATCGATCAGGTAAAGTTGACAAGTAAGAACATCTAGTAGCCAGGCAATATGTCAATAACATTTAAACATATCAATACAACATCAAAAACTACATAATTTATTATCTCTCAAAAAAAGATAATAACTACAATTTTATTTATTGAAATAAATGTCACCGTAACGGAGGAGCCCTTTTCAAGAAACAGAAAAATTCAATATGTACAAAAAAATATAAAGTATGTAATAAAAATGAATTACTAAATGTGCTGCTAGCTCAAAACTCGAGAACGGCTGGACCAATTTAGCATTTTATTTCTTTGAAGGTTCTCATAGTGAGAAAAATTAGAAAAACGTAAGAACCCCATTTTTCTTTTTAATGATCTCATTTTTATTGCATTTGAAGTTTCAGAGGACGTCAGGTTTGGAACTTCTTAGAAATGTCTGGAATATATGAGAGAAAATTCTAGAATGTCCTTGAAGCTTTAAGAAGGTTCTAAAAAAATTGAGGATACCGTGAAATGAACCATAACAGAGGCTCTGGAAAGTTCTAGAATGAACTAAGAATACACTCGACTGATATCCTCGAGAGTTATGTCTCCAGCGAGAAGCGGGCATAGAAACTTTCTGAGAATTTTAGAGTATATGAGAAAAATCTCTAGAATGTATTGCAAAAGGTGCTAAAAGATTTTAGAAAATTGTGGAATGAACCAGAAATGAATCATAATAAAAACCCCGTAAAGGTACTGAAAATACCCTCAAGTGAAATTCTCCAAAGTATGTTAACCAAGGGGGGGGGCGTAGGAACTTTCTGGACATTTTCAGAATATACGAAAAAAAACTCTAGAATGTTCAAAAGCATCTAGAAGGTGCTGAAAGATTTTAGGAAATTGTAAAATGGACCAGATATCTCTGAAAAGTTCTAGGTCGTATTGAAAAGTCACTAGAATGAAATTCTCTAATATTCGCTCACCAGGAAGTGGTGGTGAGGTTTGGAACTTAAATTTTAAATTTTTTTTCCGTTAACTGTCGTCCCCTTACGAACGGCAGCCCTCAAAAGTAGAAAATTGTGCGAGACAAGGATTAACGAGGCCTTATCTTTTAACGTGCGATTCCTAGCACTATTTAGAAATGTCTGGAATATATTAGAGATTACTCTAGAATGTTTTCCAAACTTCAGGAACCATAATAGATGATCCGGAATGTTCTAGAAATGAAATAAAAGTACATTCGACTAAAATTCTTGAAAGTGTGGTTAGCAGGGGGGAAGGGGAGTCGTAGCATAGCTTTTACCCGCGAATTCTTAAGAAAATTAATCTGATACTAACATTGACAAAAATATTAAAACATATGGAAAGAGTTAGTTGGCGAATCAAAAAATATATACATATCAATAATGCGGCAAGACAAGTCTGCCGGGTTTGCATGTCAAATTATAAGGTTTTGAATGGACCAGAACTGTTTTGAGGCATAGCAATATCGAAACTGAACACAAAAGCTTGGATTCGGTAGAAATCTCAAGAATGATGGACAGCTTGCCAGAAATGAGACGGACCAAAAAATTAAAAAAACCACTGGAGATATTCAGAGAATATCTCAAAAAAGGGTGACACTGAAATATTAATTGAACTCATTACGGTATAAATATAATGTGAGTACGATCGGTCTGGCAAAATATGTGCTGTATAGGTTCTTCAAGAAGAAGAGGAAACAATAGTACACCTACTCTGCCACTGCGAGGGCTTGCCAGTACTAAGGTTTCGAACGCCTGGAGAAAAAATCAAGAGATTCAAATGAGGTCCTGTGAAGGCCGATTCAGATACATGGGTTTTTGACCCCGCATGATAAACTCCTCCAGTATTACAGCATTAACAAAATGAATACTTCTAAACCAAAAAAAATATATCATTATTTGATAGAAACGCAAGTGAAAGGAACGTATGTCTTGCAGTTTACAGATTTGTAAATTGACAAGCATATATTTTTGACCCATGTGCCTGTAAACTGCAAAACAGTTATCATTTTATACGTTGCTCACATTTTCATCAAAATGTCATATTTTTTTTGGTTCAGAAGTATTCAGAAGTATTAACTTTGTTTGATAATTTTTCATGTGAGGTCAAAAACGCCCACCCATACATCTGAATCGGCCTTAATGAAGACAGGTCTAGATAAAGAAATTTTAAACGATTGCGGTAGAATTCACAAGGGTCCGTAAAATCATAGATTCATACCGTTTGAAATTACTCACCTTTTATGTGGAACCTTGCGAAACTCATCAGAGAACAATTAAACTCCTTTTGAACATTTCACCTTACTGTATACTTGTGAGTTGTGTAACATGGATATAATATTCAATATTGTAGGAGATTCATTTTAATTGATGGAATGGTAATAAAATGAAACCAAATACTGTTTCGATAAACTTTGCTGTGTCATCAAAATTAATTGTGAATTATAGAAGAGACGGAGGACCAACTTCAAACACATATTTCAACAAATCAACTGGGTAGTTTCCACAGTTCAATTATTCATTAGGTATAGTTTGTTCTGAGAATATCCACTGGTAAGTGGTACAGAGACAGGCAGGTAGGTGAAAAATACTGCCAAAGAGCCCTAGACATTGGCCAGGGTGCATTTGGATTCACGAATATATACACGAACATTTTGACATAAAATAGAATGACTTCTTCAAAACCCAAAATCATTCATTTTGTGCCCAGACGTAAAGTTTGATGGTGTATTCATTCAAAAAGCGAAGTGGTCGAGGTGTTGAGAGCTTTTGTTCGATCCCCACCGCCATCACGGAGCTAAGTGGCTCGGAATCCACTTTTTGAGCTGTAGGTCCCGGGTCTCCCTTGCTCGGACAAGCTCTGCTTTTGAGGGGTTTGCTACGAAAACCTAGGAGATTCGCAATAACAAATTATAACGAAAATAAGCAAATTCCGAGGCGATATCAATTTCATTCGATTCGTTTTTGAAACTGTTGAAAAATTTTATTGACATATTGAGACACTCAAAGACTTCTCTCCGAGTGAGCTCCAGAAATCCTATACGAATGCAAATAACTGAATGAATACAGCTTTCAAAACCTCTCCCTCTGTGCGTTAGAGATGATATAATATATTGAAATAAATTTCTCCACACTAAAGTTTCAGCGGTGTGGACGATCACAGCTATTCTTTCCTTTCAGGGATTTCCTTCCTTGTTTCATGAAAAACCTAAAAGCTTTTATATCAAAGGGATTTACGGTTTTTGTTCCGTATCGCGTGTGGAATATAATTTACCCTTTGAATCCCTGCGATTCATGATAGGAAACAGATGACTCACCTTTTCGGGCGACAACAAATTTAATAGAAACTGAACATATAAATAGAAATAGATATTGTGATCTGGAAACTCCTAACTGAAATTAACTAAATAATATTCTACAATCAAATTTAAAAGGTTTTTGCAGTCCTCTTCGATAGGATGAAAATTTTCCAGGATTAGCTCAATCTTAATATTCCACAATTTTTTTATTATTTCTTATTTCATGGATTCGACTGCTCAGAGGTGGTATTATCAATTTATTCGAGTCAACCCGAGTGTGTGTATAGTTAGTTGAAGTTAAAAGACATAGCTCCCACAGCCAGCCAAAAGTATATCAACTTCTGACACAATGTCAATTTTCATTTATAGTTAGATATTAGACTAAGCTTCAGGAGACATGTGTTACTCTGCCTGTTGAAACTTTTATCTAGGTTAATCCTGGAATAAGAATTTTTTTAAATGTTATTCATATGATGTCCTGTTTTTAAATATTTACATGGTCCTCTGGACACATGATATTTTTATTGTCTGGCTCTTGTACACCTGACGAGTACGCACTGATGATGACTTTATAGTCGAAAGCGCTTTGCTATTATTTTATAAATACATTTCTGCACGAAATACAAACCTTTTCTTCATCCAAAAGTATATCTTGCAGATAAAGAAAAGCATGTTAGTCGAAGAGCTGGCAGAGATACAAGGCTAAAACGTAATTGAATATCAATTGGACAGGAAAAAAATAGTCTGCCTGGAATTGCGTGGGTCCAATATTACCTCCTAATTTTTTGAAAATTAATGTTTTTCCAGAAAGCTGATGACAGCATTTAAGTATATCTTGATTCATACATTTTTATGTATAACAAGAAACTTGCCAGGCGATTCTGACGGGTAAGGTCCTGCAAAAAGAGCCCAGTGTTGATAAAAGTCTACCAGCGGGGCAAAGGGATGCGAATGCATATACAGGATGGCTCATCGAAAATGTACCGTTTTTGTACCGTGTTTATATGCTGGTACAGAACTTTTGACAGAATATATTCATTTGTCAGGGTGTCATCCTAAAATTTTATTTTCAAATTGGGATGGGAATCAAGTGACACGCGCAGAGTCTCTATTCATCAGTCTATATGGACACCTTCAATATATGAAGTTATATATTACTTATAATATACACGCCGGCAAATCGGAAACATCTGAACAAGCGAGCGTTTTCTCAATTTTGTCGATCTAGAGCGAAAATGCTGTAAATTAATGACATTCCTCAGAAATTATCAACTTTGTGTTGAAATCTGAACGCGCCAAAGGCTATTTTGTTATGCGGTTGTCGAAAAAAAAAAAAATATATATATATATATATATATATATTTTGTCCACATACAGTTTGAGCCATAATGTTTGAAAGTAATGGGTAAAAACCTATTATCAGAGTTACAACAAACACTTTATATGAGATCATTTCTGCATATCATATAAACCACAAATCAATTTAAACATGTAGCACGTGATCACCTATATAACGGCATTGAAATATCTATCTGAAATGATTGAAAATTGCAGTGCTTTCTAAGTATATTTTTTAAGTTGATTTTTTGGTATTGGATAACTTTAAGGAATTACTATAAACTATTTCATTGCAATGTTTTTTTTTTTTCAAATGCTTGTGAAAATTTGAAGACACTACTTTTCACTGTTACTTGCTGTTACAATTGTCCATATCCTACAACTGAACTTTTTGAATTTTACGAGTCACAATAAACTAATTTCTGAAAGAAATTTATTCAGCGAAAATAAAAGGCAGAAACTTTTATAGGAAATAATGAATGGACAAGTAGTAGGAAGTTTCTACGTTGAACGGAGAAATTTTTTTTTTCATACCAACACCGAACACCAAACATGTATATACAGTGAGGACCAAAAGAACTTTGAATAAATGGCTATCAACTACAAAAATTTCCTGTCCCTCAGAATTACAGATTGGATATGATTTCCTGATTTTTGCTGAGATTCAATAAAACGAGGTAATCACCCTATCTGCCTTATCATTTCAATTCCTTTCTGAGATGGCACCTATCTCTCATTTTGAATGATAAAAAAATTATTATTAGTCTATCTCGTTATCATTCGAAACGGCATCTTCTGAAGTAAAATCTCCATCATCGATCATTTCTGCAATCACAAAATGTGGAAATAATGTAAACAGTGTGTCACGCAGTTATCATTGACGATTTTCCTTATATTATATAAACCAATTGAATGGCATTATTTTTTCATTTCAAACCGATTAGAACAGGACTTTTTGAAAACACTGTCTCCAGCCCGTGGTATTTTCAAATCGGTGTTTCGCTTCTTCCTTGTGTATACATTTCCATAGTTATGACAATCACGGTAAATATAGGAACGTCAGTTTGACGGTTCAACGCTTAACTGACATTAATGACACAAGATACTATAATGTATTCGTAAAATTGTCTGATTCAAAATGCAGAATTTTCAAAATACTTTCACCTTGCCAGGCATTCAAACTGTGTTGCTGTACAAAACACCACTCGAGCAAGCTTTCTAGGTGTTTCTAATGAACACAGTTTTTGTGCCAGTAAGATAAAGTTTTTTTTTTTAATCTGCATTTTGTCGGGATATTATCTGAAAAGAGCTACTTACCTGGCTGATACCGCGATGGTTATTGAGTTGTATCAATTAGATACTTGTCCAATATTCCTCATGGTAGATAAAACATTTTCGCGAGTGTCCCCTGTAACCAACTAAACGATTTCTTAAAAGAACTCTGAGCTTGGTGTTCAGATATCAGGCCGAATAAAAAATATTCATGAAGTTTCAGTTCACGTTATTCTGAAAAATTAATATCAACTTCGTGAAAATTGAGATGTTCTCCGCCTTGGTAGGAGTAACATTTCATCCTAGCATATGCTACATCCCCATTAAACCGAAATTGAGTTGGAACGTATAACTACTGATGCAGCAGAAAAAAAAGAGAAGAGGGCTATATTCCTGAAATTATTAGCAGAAAAATAGCCGGAATGTCATGTGATAGTGCTTCAATTAGTTATAATGAAGTAACAGGGTGATTTATGGTGGATATAGAATCATATTTGAACAGATTTTACTTTCCACCCATTGTATTCTTGGAATTCGATTTTTCAACTGATAGCTTAACTTTCGAACTTAATGCCTAGGATATCCTCAAAAAAAATTAATACGATTTTATATGAACTCGAACATAAAAAAAGGGGCTCGTTGGTGTGACTGTACACAAAGAAGAGTTGACTTAATTGTGGAGTTGCCTTGAAATAAAATTTACTCTACTCAGCACAACAGTATTATTTTTACCTGATTCAAGTGTTTACATAAGGTTAGTTTGTTCTGGTTAGAACAGATTGAAAAATTACTCATCACGAAATGTATTTGTTAAACATCTCCGTGCCCAAGTGTCCACATAAGTTTAGTTGGTTCTGGTTAGAACAGACTAAAAGAGTACTCTTCATAAAATGTATCACGTAGACGTAAATTTAATTATGGTTAAAATAGTCTGAAAAATTACTCCTTATGAGAGCAAAGGAGGGTATGTTTTTCTGGGCCATCTGCTCCCGGTCATATGATTTCGCACAAAAAAAAACATTTTACCAAAATTTCAATATCTAAACCATTCCAGAACATCTTCAAATATGTTCTTTAACAGCAGATTTGTGAAGGCAAAAAATGATGAATTTTTATGTGCTTAAAAAAATAAAATAATTTGTTCACGGAAATAATGAGAAATCGCAATACCGAATCTCACGCTTCAACTATTGGCAAATCTATTTATCTTGGATCCAGTGCATTCATTCATGTTGAATCGAAAACAAATTCAAATCGAATAAACAACTGAAACAATAATGTTTTCAGTTTTTCGGGTAAATCGAACACATTCACGTTAAGAGTGATTTATTGAATGAAGCCGTCAGCTTTTTTGGACTTTTCCACTATAAAACATTCTCTGATACCATATGAAATCGTTCGATCCTGGACGATAAACTACATCTTGTCAACCTGATTCGATAGAAAAATATAAAAAACCGATGGATCACTTCTGGAGTCTGCTTGCGAACGCTAGTTGAATGAATTTATTCAGCAGTATGTCAGTATATCAGTTGACATTGATATTCAAGCGATATTTTTCAGAGTAATAAAAATGCACTTAAACACCATACAAATAATTTATTCTCTTCGATTTTTGAAGGTGATTTATATTTCAGAAGTGGCAATGGATAATTTATATTTCGTGTATCTGATTCATCACTTAATCTTATCTGATTATTCCCTGTTGTGTGTTATTTACATGCAAAGTCTCAAAACTCCTGTTTGAACCAGAAGTTCCCAGAAATGTCTTCCTTGTGGTGTGTCGGTACTTCACAACTCCCCATATCTGCACCGTGAAGTCCGATGGAAGTAACACTCCACAGTGTTCCTGGTTGGTCGTTGAAGATGGTTACAGCACAACAAGATCTTCACGCCGCTATATTTGATTATCGTTTCCATTATGCTTCGTATGACTCTCCAATTCAGCCCAGGATGGTTCATTTTGAGATTGCTTCTTGGTTACCAGGTAGAAGATGTTTCTCTGGCCCTTCTTCAACTGTAACACCACTTCAACTTCTGGGTTCTGTTCCCGCAATTTCTGGAGTTAACCAGACTTCTTCGAGAACCCTACTGCTATGCCCCTGGACATCCGAAGATCTTCTGCCACGCAGTGAGCTGGCGCGTAGTCATCAGGTGCCTTGAAAAGGTCACGTGGCTTATCTCGAGTTATCGCATGTGAAACTTTATGTTCGTTGGAGTACAGGAACTTCTGGAAACTCATCTCATCCTCCGATGGTCTGAGGGATTGGTTATGATTCCTGGCGTAAGGAGCCCACCGATTGAAATGAACGATCCTAGGTTTTCTTTGGAGTGGCTTATGAATTCGGTGGTCGATGTCATTTGTCAAGAACTGGATTTCCTCCACAAAATCAAACTTTCAACCATTTGTCCTTCTTATGACCTTGATCGGGGCTTTCCACGAATTAGGCAACTTCGGTGATAGTCCACGGTGACGTTTTGGGTTATACATAGCCAAAACAGATCACAGGCTTGGAATCCTCCAGCATCGGCCTCGATGTCATAGGTCTCCTTCATCTTGTTGCCGGCACTCTGGATGTTCAAACGCACTCATTCATGAATGGCGTTCATTCTATGCTTGCTGACATAGTCCTCTCCCGCAGTGTCTTGTCCTGGAGGGGTCCCAAATTCAGGTCGCAGAGGAGTCGCAGCTCTCGGCAGGGGTTTTTGACTCGTGTGCTGCTGAACGAAGGTCATCAGGATCAGATGGAGGTACTGGTCCCAGTCTCTTTGGTGGTCAGAGACTACCGTTGACAAGGGGTGGTTGATTGTCCTATTTGTCCGCTCCACCATCCCATCGGACAGTGGATGTAGAGCTGTGGTTCTTATCTTTCTGAGGTTCAGCTATCGATACATTTCCTGGAAGAAGTTGGACTCGAAGTTTTTGCCTTGGTCCGAATGCAGCTCCATTAGAACATCTAATCGTCATATCCACTCCTTCACCAAGACGTCGGCTAAGGTGATGGCTTCCTGGTTAGGTTAGGTTAGGTTTCGGCTTCGGCCCACTTACTGAAGTAGTCCATTGTATTTGTTCCCGTAGTCAGATTCTGGTAATTCTTTCAAATGGGCTACCTACGTTATATTGGCGCATAGGAGCCTTGGATAGTAATCGACGTCCACTTTTTCCAGCACAAACGGCACACTTTCTACACCAGTTATTTACTTCAGTTTGGCAATTTGCCCAGTAGAACCGTTGCCTCACTTTCTGCGAGGACGTCACTCCCAGACGCACTCCGGCCACTCCATCATGGATTTCTCGAAGCACTTCCTCTCTTCTGTTTCTGGGTGAAACAACTGTCTGACATCTTTTTTCACTACCATTCTTGAACTCCAACACCCGTTTCACGACCCCGTTGTCCAGGGTAAGGAAATTCCATTGGGCACAGTAAGAACAGTTGGCGAATAATTCGTGACATTCTGCCATGACGGTCTTTGATTACTCTTTTCCAGCCAATAACCAAACCAAGATCTGGATCTTTCTGTAGGTCTTTCTGGATATTGTTGTCATTTCAGTTATCGTTTACTTCCGTCGTCCTGCAAATTGTTGCTTCTTTCTCCTGTGCTCGTCGACAGTGGGAGCAGTCGTCTGTGAATGGTATCCTTGACAGGAAATTTGCGTTCTTGTGGCTACTCCCCGCTTGATGGTTATCTCGGAGTTGAATTCTTGAAGTCTATGAATACCAGCGTGCTACCTGTCCTTTTAGTTTTTAAAAGCTGGAAATTGAAAAATGTTTTCGCTCCTCAAAGAGGTCTCCTTATACCCGCAAACCCAGAATGATACCCCGGCTTTCCTGCTTGCATTTCCTTCCTATAGGTATCATCATCTATCATCTCTTGTTACAATGGAAG
This sequence comes from Chrysolina haemoptera, assembly GCA_958298965.1. Lineage (NCBI taxonomy): Eukaryota > Metazoa > Arthropoda > Insecta > Coleoptera > Chrysomelidae > Chrysolina > Chrysolina haemoptera. Next base: position 12,169,809 of record OY282587.1, read on the forward strand.
GAAATTATGATAATGCCAAGAAATTGACTTCATTTATATACATATAATCCAATATCAAACTCGCTACTCGATATATTGGGACATTAAGGCATCATATAAAGACTCATCATTTCCTAAGTGACATTTCATAAAATTCCACCATTGATCGAATGATCAGGAATGATATTGGATATGAAAATTTTACCACATATATTATTCGGGAAGTTATTTATCGAACAATATGAAACCATCAATCTCCAAGCCATGTCATTTTGTGAATATTAGACTGTATCTGAATAGATTACCGAAATTATAAAAGGGGGGTCGATTTGCTAAATAATTGCTTAATATAGTACATTATACACCTAGGGACTAAAGTGGTATTTTGAATACCGACCAACGGGGGCTATAATTATTTTAGGGATTTAAAAACACCTTAGTGATTATATCATGCACTTTAGTATAGGTAAAATGTAAAAAAAAATAATGCCACTAAACGGTAGGTACTCTATTTCTAAAAGGTCATCGAAGGGGCTAGTTGTTACCATATCAACGACCTCATCATTGTACTATGATGATCCAGATCATGACACTGTCAACTGAAAATCTTGGTGTGTTATAACAAGTAACTAAGTAACAAAAGCCACTCGATAAATATTATTCAAACACGCCACACCGACTGAAAAACATTGATCGCGATGGAACAAATCGAAAAGGCAGCTCAAGAGGCTGCCGGCCAATTATTATTCAGACAACCTGGAGAACAATACATTTTCTAATTCAGCTTTTATTGCAGAGAAATTTACTTTTAATCCCTAGGGATTTGAAGTACATTTTGAATCCCTAGGGATTTGAAGTACCACTTTTTTCTCCGAAAATAGGGATTTAAAGTGCATGAAGATTGTTATATTCTATACTATTCTGAGACAAATGAAAAATAACAGCTTTCTCTGAATAACTTCGCATAGATTGCGAAGCACCAATGTCAAGCGCCTATGATGGACCCGGAGACTTCGACAGACTGTCTTTCACGGTGCCGCAGGCACCAGTTTTTTTAGTGGTATTGCATTGCCTGATTTAGGGCGGCTATGGGACTATTAGACCCCGGCGGTAAATTTTAAGAGGTAGTGAAGCAATCAGCAATATTCTCGTCGCCTACGAGGCGACAACTATCGCTTCTTGCTTTTTATGAGCCGCCTCTTAAATCGTCGCCTTTTGAAGCAAACGCGCAATTGGTGACCTCCGGCACCGCATCAAAAGGACTAGGTTGGAATATTGTTTTTGTGAAAATCATAACATTCACTAATAAAGCGTCAGCAGTGCCTTGGACGCTACAATACAAAATTATGTTCCTATTCCTGACGATTAGTTACGCCAGTGGTGCAAGGTCATTGTCAACTTTAAAGAGAGTAAAAAAGTACCTTAAGAATTCCATTATATTTGTTGTTTGTTGTTAGGTTTAAGTTGTGAAGTAAATATGATTTGATTCGCTATCGTAATGATTTTATGTTATTTTTATATGCTGTGAAAAAAAAGCAGTGAAAGGGTACTTTGGAACTGAAAATTGATCATTTTTCATGATCGGTTAGGGATGATCATAAGGAATCCAATAATACCAGGTTTGATGCTGTTATCTCCAAAGACTGCGGAGATATCGTCATTTCTTTTATTCATAAGCCCAATGAGTGGGAGAGAGAAACTTCCTCTGGCAGGTCAATACATTCTCTCACGACATCAAGGGACAAGGAACATGGAATGCAAAGAACATCCTCTGAAATGACAGAGTTTCCGATGACGTTACAATAATGAAAATCAAATTTCTAATTGCCTATTTTAGTTTGTACAACTTGCTAAGTCGGCGGGGAAGATATGAGAGAACTAGTACACGGTTCAAAATGCAAAATGGAGTATTGAGTACGGTTGACTTTGAATAATCAAAAATGTAATTCGATACACACACGGTTTCGGAATCGTAGCTACGGCACTTTGAATATTTATATGTCAAACTAAATGAAAACAAAGTACGGTTACCTTTTCTAACACAATACTCACGAGTCCTATAAGCCGGTCAGCTGCTTAAGTAAGTTTTCCGGTCCATAAAATTTTGGGAAGTTTTTTTTTCATCTGCCTAGCACACGTCCGATTGCTAAATTTTTATTTTTTGAGCTAAACACTGACATAATTTCCAGTGGTTAAAATCTCCGAAGAGAGAAAATGAGTCATCAAAATCCGACGTTCTATAAGCTTGAACCCGCTTAAACCGCTTAAACTCGCTTTTTCGATCTCTGTTCATGTTTGATATCTTTTCGTATCTACTATGGCATCTTTGTTTTCGAGAAGTTTTGTTAAAACCTTTTTCAGCACAGAAAGTGCTATTAATCGCACGTTAAAAGGTAAGACCTCGTTAAACCTTGGCTCGCACAAGTTTCGACTTCTAAGGTCTGCCAACATAATTTTAAAACAATAAAAAAATAGAAAAGCAATCATATAAGGCAAGAATACAGAACCAAGAGACATCTTTCCTCGTTGATTACAATCTTGTTTATAAACTTACGTCACCAATTTTACCCTTTTCTTTCCGCCGTCGAGTAAAGGACACATTTCGTTCATATATTAACTCACCTATATTGAAATTTCATTACGTCCACAAACTGATTTCTACAGTATCATGAGCAAATGCATTCGCTCGATTATATTGGATTTCTTCGAAACGTAAACTTTGCAAGCAATATCGCTGAAACTAGAGTGTAACGTTAACCACCTGGAAAGCACTGAAATGAAATCAAATACGCTTGAAGACTATTTCTTTCTGTTCCGGATAGCTTCATTTACGAAGGTTTTGATAGTGTAGCACGGGAAAAATTCTTCAGCAATAGAGAAAAAAAGAATAGTATATTAAAGTATGTGGATAAAAAGTGCATAAAAAGGTATTTCAAACACGCGCGATTTTTTTAGAGCAACGGCGCAGCCGCAGTGCTCGAAATAGAGCAAGTATTTGAAAGATCAGTTATCCACGAATACTTTACGTTATTTTTTTCAATTAGTGCACTTTGAAATCATAAAAGCTGGTTTCATTATTACAAGTGATGGAACCTATCGTTAATGCTCGATTAAAAGCTTTGCATGACTTTACAAGGTACTCTTGTTAAATCAATAATAATAAAATTGTCAAAAAGGGGAACATTCTCCATGATAATCGAAAAATGTTATTTATTTGTAATATCTAACAGAAAACAACTACTTCCCCGTCTAAAGCCACGCTGAACATTGAACTACATCTGATAGATATTGTGAACTCTAATTGAAGAGAAAAAGTGAAAATTCGCATTTTCATTCAGATAATTGATTTTTTGCATTTTCTCTAGTTCTCATTGAAAATTAATTAAATAAATTAGATAGGGAGAATGTTATTAAAAAATATCACTCACCGAAATCGTTCATTCCATTGAAGCAATACATTTTGGTGCACGAAAATCTATTTCGCTTTGCCAAGCACATCAGGGAGATTGATACAATTGGAAAGCAGACTCTTCAGAAGCAATTATACACCAATTGAAAAAAAACATTTATGATCTCACTAATTCGGTGGGGAATTGTTGGTTTTTACTTATATGCTTTTCTTTCAAGGAATGAACAGGATTCTGATGTTTCGAACTTTAAAAAAAATCTGAAAATAGTGGACAAAGTCAGTTGTCGTAAATAATTCGGAAATAACGTACCACATAATAACCGAATTTCAGACAGTGGATCGTATTCGTCAGAGCCATATTGGTATTGGAGGCAGATTTTTCAAACTGGCCATGGGCCTTGCTAGGATACTAGAATTCTTATCAAACATGACATATTTGGGGAGGGAGAACTAGTACCAAAGTCCTATAAGTGCCGGTATTATAAAAATGTTTGACAGTTAACTTTAATTCTAACAGTCAAGTTAACTTTTACTTTAGAATGTCAGCAGTTTTATAAAGGTCCCATTTTTTATTTTAAATTTGCTTTAATGTGTACAGATTCTCTGAATAATCGAAATCGGTTTTTTAATTATATTTCATTCCACGAGTTGAAATAATCTAACCGATATCTAAACATTCTTGGTCGCCCTGGGCCTTCAACCAGTTTCTTCATCATCGGTTGAAAGTTCTTCAAAAATAAAGTGGATATCGTTTTAACAAAGTCAGAAAAATAATACAACAATAAACTCAAGTATGCGCTAAATTATTGACAGTAAAACTGTTGAAAACCATCATTTCCTACAAAATTAACTTCAACTGATAGCCATTCCACCGGATAAAGTTAACTCCTTCATCTAGAAGTTAACTGCAAGATGTGACGTCATTCCACAAGTTAACTTCTAGTTTTCTGTCAAAATAGTTTTTATAATACTGGCCCTAAATCAAACTATACTGAATAAAAAAATGTCTGGGTGTAAAAACTATGCAGATATTATGATGAAATTTTGAAATTATTATATTTCCAGCGCAAATGGTTGTCATTTCAATTATAAGTCAACTAATGTTCTGCGTACATCAGATTATTAGATTAGAACAGATGTGAAACGATTGTATAGTCTGGGAATGATAATAAAGGATCCTGTTATTGAATTTTATTTGTCAGTAGCTTTTGGCGTAGGATTAGTACTTCGAATAGCCTCATTTGTTCTCCCAGCTTCCGTTAGTTTCCATACTATTTGAATAATTTGAATAACTGACCAACACGTAACCATAAATTTATATAAGATAAAAAAGTTATCCATGAATAACGAATTATATTTATTTGAGAAATAACTCGAACAACGCCAGGTAAGAAAGTACCAAGCAAAGTACAAAGCTCTGCAAGTACCTACAGCTCGATACAGCGTAAAAATTTTAGCGATTGCACATGTCTGAAAACAAATGTTTACATCTCATTATTTATTTCCTGATGTTGTTATTTCCCGTTACAAAAGCTATTTCACCCTCTCAAAGGGTGGAATTTTTGAAAGTAAAAATATGAAAACTCCCACACGTCCATCCCCCATTTCACCCCTTAAGAATAGAATTTGCAAAAATGCTGAATGAAAAATTTATTTATTTATTTATTCAAGTTCCTGTGGAATGAAAGTTTCATGGCTCTTTCTTAAAAAAAAACTTCTTCCTTAAAATGCTGAAAGGACCCCGCACTTAAATTTCTTGATACAACCAAGACCAAGGACTCTCTAATAATAGTCTTGGTCTTATCTTGGTCTTGATACATGTACAATGTATAAATTTTACCGCCACATCAAGGGAAGAAAAATTTTAAGCCATTTTGTAGGGCACAAAAAGTTCCCGTGACAAACTGCTTTTGGATTTTTGAAATCATAATAGAAACAGAAAAAATGTAAACACACAGCGAAAATTGGTTTTTCTGAAAATTTCGGAAAAAGACATCTAAGTGGCATATCCTCAGTCTCCCAATTCTGTAACTTTGCCCCAATTCAACCGAGGCTGTATCTCTAAACATTTCTGAGATCCCTGAAAATAATGAAAAGCGAAATTGTAGCAACGTGTGTATTCTTATTTCTATTCGACTCAGTAATAGTTCCAATATGTTTTTCAGGATGGTTCCATAGAATTCGAGGAGTTCATCCGAGCTTTGTCAGTAACGTCCAGAGGAAATCTCGATGAAAAATTACACTGTGAGTGTTTAAAATATCTATACATTAAGTTGAAAAATGGGAAAAGTAAATTTCTATATTTTTGTACCACTTTATATTTATAACCTTTAGTTACTGCAGTTTCGTCCTGTATGGACATTTTCAAAACTATAATTCAAATGAGTTTAGTTACTGCAGTTTCGTCCTGTATGGACATTTTCAAAACTATAATTCAAACTCATTTGAACTGCAGTAACTTAAGGTTATAAATATAAAGTGGTACAAAAAGAAATTTACTTTTCCCATTTTTCATGATGACTACCACATAGTAACGGCTACATCCATCAATTTATACATTAAGTAATTAAAATTTTCTTAAGGATTATGTTGACATTATTTTAGTAGATCTTCAACAAAATATGCTACATAACGATTCTCATAACCATCTGTACTACAGTAACATTGGGTAATAAATTACAAAATCGATTGTTTGGTTTCTGGAATACAAACGATAGTGTACAAAAGAAACATTCAAAAATGCGAAAAACATATTTTTCTTCCAAAAATGTGTCTGTTAAAGGAAATAATCAATTTGCGATCTGATGAATATCCAGTGCACCCAATATTTTCAAATATTCAGTAGCTTGCTTGCAGTAATAGCAATGCTCTGAGCGAATATAAATAAATCAACAATCCTGAGAAAAAATCGACTGTTGCATGAATATTAATCAATTATTATATCAACTCGAAACCGAATAAAAACTGTTTATGAGAAACTGAAGAGGACTATCAGAGGCAGTAAGAACTGCAATATAGAACTTATTTCGACCAAATCGACAAGGCAGGAATATGCCTATACTGGTGCAGTAGGTACATTACCTCTAAATGAAATAATTGATAAAAAAAATTAAAGGTAAGCTTCCATTCAAATGCGCGAAAAATTAAAAAATAATTTCTCTAAATTTGAGTTACAGTTTTAAAAGCTTGCCACTTTCGTATTCGAACTGAAAACTTTCGAATTTTTTACCCATAGAATAATCTACAGTGTACACATCTGAAGACATTATTTCATATTTTCCATCGCATTTGAATGAGAGATTTATTTTGAAAACTTTTTATCAATTATTTTATTTTGTGCTTTTTAGTTATTAGGCATTAATATCGAAAATGGATTTTTGGAACCTTTGGTGTGAATACAATTCAAGAAATAGAAGCTACCCAAAACATCAAAATTATGTATTTCCTATGTACGTATACATAAAAAACACAGCTTAGCCGTAAAATATTGTAAAAAATTCAAATAATCAAAATATATAAATAGAAAAATATGGCATTTGGGTATTTTCTTCTTTAGAAATGAAAATCAAAAATGTATCTCATACAATTATTTAATATGGTTTTGAGCTTTATAATACCTTGAAAAAACATTATGCACTACAAATACAAGAATTACAGAAAACTCAACAATAACCAAATAACTAATCATTGCGAACTGAACGAAAAGTAGTAAAAGAACAGAAAAAACCGATAAATATCCCGATGAAATGTAAATCACAGTTAATCAAAAATTATAAACATAGTCATAAACAGTCAAATTTCAAATATTCCAAAAAAAATATGACTCAGTACTTCGGAATTTAAACTCGGCTATTTTTTGATAATGTGCCATCTTCTGACAACGGGAAAGCTAATCCCATCTTATTACAACTTTGGGTGAAACAAAAGCGAATCAGTCAATCCACCAGGGTTTCTATCCATCTTGATTTATAACCATCCGTAACTAAAGTATTGATATATTTTACGTAGATTTGTGTGTATATTATTAATATACAGTATCGGAAAGTTTTCATCTGGGGTATGGTGGTTTTATGAGAGCGTGAAGAATAGCTTGCTATAATGTAGAGAGAGCATTACAATTCCTCCTCTTCTCGCTCGAGGAAGGGATATCGACGTGAGTTGTTAATTCGTCGGGCGAGGCAACAGGAGAGGCGAGCAGTAGCGCGTCTCACTTATTCATATGGTATTACCATATCATTGCGTTCCTTGTTGCTCGCGTAGATTTCTGTCAATACCCCAGATGAAAAGTTTTCGATACTGTATACGTGATTCATCTCCCTAAAAACAAGTACAACTAATAACAACCCCTCGCGATAACCGACATTTCATAAATATCTTTGAAAACAGGAGGAATACATTTGAACAAACTATTTTTAAGAATATGTATAACATGTGGCCAAGGTTGTATGTGTATTCGTACATTTGAATAAAATGTATCAATAAATATTATGAAGATTAATGAAAAGTACACATAAAGGATTTTCAACTTTATTTATTTATTTCATTGAAATAACCAGCAGGCGAACGCCCAGATTCAGGCTAAGTTTATAATCATAATATAATATATATATATATATATATATATATTTGGGTAGCAGTCAGTTGACCAGTTTAATTATATATTCTTCGTTTTTTTAAATCGAGCTTTCGAAAATCTTTATTTTCTTTGTCAAGATTTTAACTACAATATAAAATGGATGAATAAATGGTGTTTTAACAGTTGATTAATACTTACTAACGTGAAATTAAAAGAAATTTACATCATTAACAAACATGAAGAATTAGTGACACTTGAAAAAGACTTTTTTTGGAAATGGTTCACATCAATAACAAAACTAATACATTCAACAAAAGAACTGACATAAAAGATTTGAGTTCTATATACACGTACATTTTACACAGAAGTAAACAGATTTTCTCCAATAGTCGCCCACCTTGAATTTATTTTGTATTTTTTAGATTTTATTCATCTTCACAATTTTTATGTTTTTATCATCCTATATATGTATATTTATCACTCATCTTTCTGTCAGTGCGTTCCTACCTGTCTGTATTTTTCAAGTGTCACTAATTCTTCATGTTTGTTAATGATGTAAATTTCTTTTAATTTCACGTTAGTAAGTATTAATCAACTGTTAAAACACCATTTATTCATCCATTTTATATTGTAGTTAAAATCTTGACAAAGAAAATAAAGATTTTCGAAAGCTCGATTTAAAAAAACGAAGAATATATAATTAAACTGGTCAACTGACTGCTACCCAAATATTTTTAAAATAACATTGTCACAGTCACGAAATTATTCAATCATATATATATATATATATATATATATATATATATATATATATCATATATAAACACAAGTTTCTAATTGTTTATTATCCGGGGTGCTTTTGTCGGGAAGCGCAGTTGTCCGGAAGCGCAATTGTCGGGGCGCTTATGTCCAGGCGTTTATGTCGGGGCGCTTTTGATGGGACACCCTGTAGAATTCTTGAGTTTTAACAAAAAAAAAGAATTTTCGTTCTCAAAACCCACCACATACCATTTTTTTCGAATCGGACCTCTATCATAAAACAATTTCTCCATTTTGGAGACGCCTGTTTGAGATCGTAAATATTTATGCTCTTCTGCATATAGGTTTACGTTCGCAAAAATATTCTCACAATAACTGCAATATGTCATAAGTGTGCTGGAAAGGGACGTTTCACTGCCAGAAAGTGACATTTCCGTGCCGGAAATTTGCTTTCTGTAGTTTAATAATATTGTGAACAAAAATCATTGACATATATCAACAAACGTCAAGCACAAAATATTTGTGAACTGTAATGAATAGTTCCGAAATTGAAAATACTACGCCAGAACTTACCAATTAACTAGTTTTATTTTTAAATTTATTAGTTTTATTTTTAGCATATAGTGTGTCGTGCAAAGAATATAGTGTGCAACACGTGCGGAGATTCAGTTGCTCTCTCGTTTGGATTAAAAAATTTGCATTTTTGCGCTTGTTTCACATACCATTTTCCACAACAAAACGTAATATTTCACCCTACCAGACAGTTTTTCATTCGACTGGACTCAAGCATTATAAAAAATATTGACATTCATGTATTTCGATATAAACCTAAATATAAATGATGACTCCGAAGATATTCGTTGAAGCAGAAGTGGGTGACGAAGAACATTATCCGGTTAACGTTCCATAAAGCTAATATTTCAAACCCGCAGATATCCATGATAAAACCTCCGATTGCACATGCTGCATCATCAGTCACAGCTGTGAATACTTTGGGTGTTTGCGCTCATTTTGCAGCTATTTTGTGGAATCTCGAATATGCTCGGCTCGAAGACTAATATGTTTAGTATCCAAGAGATGGATTGTTGAAAATTGTACAGGACATTTCAAAGGCATTGGAATACTTCATAAATTATGAAACTGTATAATGATTTGGAACATATATACAGGGTGTAATCTAACGTCTTGCACTCATATGAATGACGTAGTGCATAATTGCTACATTTGTAACGAAGTACAGTGATTGATCACTTTTCCAAACAATTTTTTGGAAGGTTAACCATACCGTAATTCGTTATGAAATGGCATTATTCATCTGTCGTTCACGGGAGTGCAAAGGTTTAGATACACTTTGTATAAATCGTATGAAAGATGTAGAATTATTAAGTGAAGATTGGCTGATTAACTCTTTATTGTGACCAACATTAGTCGTGTTTTCCAAAGATACAATAATCGATGAAGAGGAAGTACGTGTGGGGTAGAAGGACTCAGGGGCCATTAGAGGTCTCGAGTTAGAATTCCAGAGCAGATTTTATCCCTCTTATTATCGGGCTCGAAATAAAAAATTCTTCTTTTAGTGTGGAACGATTGGTTTGGGTGCTTGTAATTATGAAGTATTAGTAGATCGGGGCCTGAAAAAAATTTCGACAAAAGGAAGAACTTGTACTATTTGTGACCTTTCGTGTAGTCATCAATAACTCTAGTATATTCAAAAGGAAGGAAGAATGTTGTCCGCTGAATACTTCGTGTTTGAAAATGGGACCAAATTGAACCATACATCTATAGTGCTGTCCGCCAAAAAATTCAATGAACATCAAAAAATCTTGATGGAACCCAAATAAATAAATGTCTACCGATTTTAATAAATGTTGACCAAATGTAGACCTCACGCATTTCCAACATGCAAGCTAAGTTAGCTTGCTCAGGTAAGGTTTGTGTGTCAAGTACGAGAGAGAAACTATTTCACACATTTTCGACTCGCAAGCTAGGTTAGCTTGCTCAGGTTACGCTTGTGCGTCAATTGCGAGCATTTTGGGCAATTGAAATTTGTTGAACATTCAGCAGTTTTGGCCAACAGAAGTTATTTATTAAGTTATTAAGTACGCATTGTATGGGAAATTTTGTTATTAAGGTTCATATAAAGTCAAATATTTCGAGTGTCTGAACTGTAAGATGGCACTGACAATAAATTACAGTTTTCTGCTGGAATATCTACCGAATATCCACCGAATATCCAACGGTCAACCCTACTGCTACTGCATTGTTGCCAAATCTCAACATTATTCGAAGTACTGCGAAATAGTCCGTGCTTGACTTCCTAGATTAGATTTGCTTTTAGCACAAACAACAAAATTGTTGGTAAAATTCAAAAAGAGCAGCTTATATGAACAACTCACTATAATTTATATTTATCAATATTTTTCAACTTTGTAAGCTTAACTCCCCCTATTATGCCGTTATTTCTTATGTATATGAGTTAATGTTATTTAAAAACAACTGGAGTGGACTATAAAGACTATTATGATTATTATTATTATTTTTCAATTCTGTTTTGCATCCTGTTTTAATTTCCAAAACTGATATTTTATATCGCAAAACATAAAACTTATTACTTACATACTTCTTCAGTTGTGTCCAAGGACTTCAAGGCTGTAGGTGGACCAATCCAACATCCGACTGATGAACTGACAAACCCCTATCGACGTAACTTTCATTTTTGATAAATTAAGGATATGTTCCAAAAGTAACCAGTTGCTAACCGCTACTAACCAGAAATTTGACAGCGGTTATCTGAAAAATTTATAATTACTGGTTACTTTCGGAACACTTTGGTGATTGTGTTGTGATTACTGATTGGTGTGTCTGGTGACAAAAAATTACATTTAACAGCACAACGCATAAATACATGAGGCAGCCTTTAGACTGTCCAGCGTTCCCAATTCTTCCTGGCAATAACCGCAAAAGCACATATCTTCAGTCAGAAAAATCGCAATTAATGATAAGTATATACAGTTAATAGAAAAAGTACCATAGTGAAATACTGCAATAGCAATCCATAAATTTATGGAAAGGTAGGAGATGGGACAATTACAATTCACAATCAGTCTCATCTCATCTCAAAATCTCAAATAAAACAACAAAATGAACAGTTTTAAGTTTTACGGTTGTCAGTTGTCACTTTTGTCAATCTCACCGCAAAGGAAGTGTTGGTTAGTAAATTGACGTTTGGTTCACCAGCTTTCAGGCAACCGTGTTTCAAATATCACCACTTTTTCAGGATCACCGAACTAGCGGTGATTTTCGGAACACCAAACCGCATTTTCGGTGACTTTTGGAACATATCCTAAACAAATTACATCGGTTCCGCCGTCTAGAACTATTGGCAAAGCTGTACAGTAAATATGATAGTGACACTAATTCTGTGCAATACCTTGTGGACAGTGGCAGAACTATTTTGGTCTTTTCGTTCATGTACTACAGAGGAATCACTTACCTACTGGAGCGATTTACCGTTTTTTGTCCGAGGTTTTGAAAATCATTATTAAAAATATAAATCGTTTGATTTTATGTCTGAAAAAAAGTACGAATAGTTCCTCAATGTTCAGTCTTCTAAATTTCATATAAATATCACTTACAAAAGCGATTCTTCTCAACTGTCTTTGATTTTATAACAAGATTTTCTGATTTTTTTTTAATTGTTAGGGAACGTTGAATTCAAAAATTCTGAACAAAATCGTGATCATCTTTTACTTTCACATTGATATGTCATGATATTTGAAATGGAATCTGATGAATAGTTTTTGGTTTATAACCTCTTAAAATTAGGTTTTTATTTTTTTCTTCAACTGTTCATCAGATTTTCTTCTACATCTCTCTAATTATTCAATTTGAATGCCAAAATAACTCGATTTTTTTTCAGAATTTTTTAATTTGCCGTTTATTTTTTCATGGGTTTGCATGAACCTTAATGAATTTTGACAAATATCGATATGTGCAATCGTTTCTGCATCAAAAGAAACCCCAGATCACGTTGTATAGTACCGTTCATCTTTTCCTATTTGGCGGGAAATTTAAAAAAATTTAAATTTTTTTCTCAAAATACACTTGTTTGAGAAAATATCGAAAAATTTTATTCGGAAAAGATGTTCAGAATGATATTTTATAGTTATGTACAAATTTTGAAAAAGATCTGAGATAAAAAAATCTACTTGGAAAAGTACATTTCTGATGAAGAAACTCATTAGTATGGCCAACAACTAATATTTTTAATATGGTCTTGTATTTCTACTTCATTCATAGAAAATTTGAAATCTGTGAATTTCCCATGTGTTCAGCTACTTCATAAGAGACCACTGAAATATCTTCAGTGACCTCTTCAAACCAATTTCTAACCAATTCGATCATGGAATTTACAGATCACATTGTGATATTGTATACCTATGCGTTGAAGCGAATTTTATACCAATTTCATCATGGAATACACGATTTTATGTAACGTTGGTATGTAATATGATATCCCACAATATACTTCAAGCCTTAACATATTGCTTCAAACACATTGTATATCCCAGTATACCACTTGGATTTTCATGTTGACTTTCAACATGTGACATACGTCACTCAAACATTGTGATATTTTACATGCGTTGAACCACTTTTAAATCGAATTTTATACCAATTCCATTATGGAATTCACTATGAGATTAAGAAAGACAGCCTCCAGAAATAAAAACGATGAAACGAACGCAAGCAATAACAAAATTACTAAGAGAAGAAAAAAAGGTTCTGCTATGTTATGCAGAAAATGTGTGTGTTCACCGTTACAAGTGAGTAATTTTATTGTGATAATTTAGTATCAGCATAAAATATAGTTTTTATACAGATTAGCGGCTTCGATTTTCCTTCCGTTTGGTTAGAATTGAAAAATAACTCCCAACTCTGCGACGGGGTGGTGAAATGTGAAGATGGCACCGAATTCAAGATACATCGTGCCATTTTGGCCGCTGTTAGTCCCTATTTCAAAGCTCTTTTCACAAATTCCATCAATAGAGACCAGGCTGAAGCAACTGAGGCCAAGATGAACATAAATGGGGATATATTTCAAATTTTCCTGGACTACGCGTACACTGGCAACTGTATAATCAACAAAAGCAACGTGAGAGAACTATTAAAATACGCAGATCAATATCAAATACTGGACATAGTACAGTTATGTTGCAGTTTTTTGATGGAGGAACTCGCGCCATCCAACTGCTTGGAAATTTTGAAATTCGCTTCCCAATATTTCTGCAGAGATTTGATTGAGCGCGGCAGATTATACGTCAAACATAATTTTCCGAAGCTGCTGAAAGACAGTTACGAGTTCTACAATATTTCGGTTCAACATTTGGAAGAAATCCTCAGAGACGACGAGTTGAACGTGAAAACGGAGGAAACCGTGTTCGAAGCAATCAAAATGTGGATAAATTATTCTCCTATCAGGAGAAAAATTCATCTCTTGAGTCTCATCAAGTGTATAAGGTAAGTTATAAAATTGCAGATATTATAGTCTGTTTCATCGAATGCCGGAAAGTTTCGATTACCTTTTAAATTACTTCAAATGAATTTTAGAACTTTGTTTGAAATAAGCATTAACTCTTCCTGGCGTATGTGCTACTGAGGAATCCTTCTTGTAGTTTGAGTTTTGGATGTTATTGTTTATTTGGTGGGCCTGGATAACCCTAACGTTGTCTGGCCTATCCTTGCACTGATGAGAGGGATGAAATACATCTCGTTTAAAAGTCTGATGTAATTGTTTTCAACAGGAAATTCTACTGAACGCAAAATAACATTTCATTAAATGAAACAGATAACAATATTATTAGAAAGGGCTGAAATTATACAGGGTGCACCAACAATACATAACAGAGTGTCCACTGTTAAATTTGCGGACTTGACAATTATTATTCATCACTTCTGACAGTATTCTATAATATTCATTAATTTTTGTATATTAATTTTAGACTAGGGACTCTCACGTACGACAGTGTTCAAGAAATCTCCAAATGGCACTTTATAGAAGAAAACATCGAGTGCAAAGAGTACTTGCAAGATATTTTGACAGTGCTGGGTGGATTAGGCCAAGAAGACGACGTCGATTATGTCAACAACTACCTCTTCAGACCACGAATTCCGTTCGGAGTGCTTTTCGCCGTCGGAGGATGGAGCGCTGGCAGCCCGACGAATTTTCTGGAAACCTACGATAGCCGAGCGGACAGATGGTTATTTTCTGTCGATACGGATTCCTCGCCGAGAGCTTATCATGGGTTGTGTAATTTGAATGGTATCATCTACATGATAGGTTTGTAGATAATTGAAACTAACATTCAGAGAGATAGATCTTTAGCTATTGGGATAACATTTTGAGTGATATACCAGGTGGACACGAGATTTTTTACGTCACACCATCTTTTCCCCCTCTTCATTAACGGTATGCCAAATAATGTGAGCACAGATCATATTGTTTTATATGCTGATGACACGACACTGGCAGCTGATTCTGATAGTTCTGTGGAACTGCAAGAAAAGCTAAATGTGCTGTCTCATGAATTTCTGATGAATATCTTTCACTTAAACTCAAAAACTAAATGCTGAAAGCCAAAGGAAAACTTACCACTGTCAAGGTAGGGTTGCTCTACTAGTGTAAATAAAATATTTGTTTCACAAAAAAGGGTCATACGCTTGATATTCAACCTGGCCTATAGAGATTCTTGTAAACCTCTTCTACCCTGTATTTATATACATATACAAATATGTATTGTCACTATTATTATTCCGTCAAATTGTAACGCGCCTTTTATCGATAACTATCACTACTCACAGAGAATAATATTTATGAAAAAGGTCTCTCTAACTTTCAACAGGAATAATGACCAAATTATTTTCAATAACAGAATCTGAATATCATCATATTCCTATTCGTGGGAGCCAAAATATTTAGTGATAAACTATAGTTTCGGTCATTGATTTCAATAAAATTATATAATTAACAGTGTGAAACCACTCAAGTACTTTTTTATATCGTAAAATGGCACGTTAAATATTATTTTAGAATGTTTATGCTTTATATTGAAGAACGGCACAAAAGCGTTGTCTAATGCGGCTTACAATATCTCGATAGCTCAAGATAAGGCTTCAATTTCTGGAGCTTACAAAGATGAGAAATGTTTCTGTATACCTACTTCAGACATATTCAATCATAGGTGGATTCGACGGCAATGAATATTTCAACACCGTCAGATGTTTCGACCCTTTGCTCCACAAATGGAGTGAGCGTTCTTGTATGTATTACCCCCGATGCTACGTGAGCGTAGTTGTACATGGAGGACAAATCTACGCTATGGGTGGATACAATGGACGTACAAGAATGAATTCGGCCGAAAGATACGATCCAGAGAGAAACCAGTGGGAAATTATAACGCCCATGCAGAAGCAGAGATCGGATGCAAGTGCTGCCGTTACGCTGGATAAAATCTATATCGTAGGGGGTCAGTCAGAAACAAAATCTAAACGTTCAAATCACCTAATTTTTATTATGAAAATGTAGGTTTCAACGGTCAAGAAGTAATGAACTCCGCAGAGGTTTATGATACGGCATCGAAACAATGGTCGTACATACCACAGATGAACTCTGCTCGATCTGGAGTGTCCCTTATAGCTTATAGAAACACCTTGTATGCAATAGGTGGATTTAATGGTTATACCAGGCTGGCCAGTGGGGAGAAATATAGTCCCGATATGTCTGCTGCATGGTCCGATATATCTGATATGTTAACGCCAAGAAGTAACTTCGCCACTGTGATCTTGGACGACTATATATTTGTCATCGGTGGATTCAACGATAGATTCGTCTCAGGTGAGTATTTCGAATTACGTGATGATTGATTTTGATTCACACCTTCAGGAAATTGTGGACTGTGAACCGGTTGGTAGAGGTTGGAGATTTTAATCTTAGATGTCAATTACTGGAAGGAAAACAGAATTTCTCTGCGATTTGTATAATACCCCACAGAAAATTTGTCCGGCTACATATACATATTATATCCAAAGTATTCGTGAACAGTGTAAACATTTTTGAGTTCTGTTCAAATATGTGTGTAGAAAATAGTATTTTCCTACAAGCGTGCGCAAAGTCTGCATACAAAAAGCAAACTGTCCAATACACGAAGACCTATTTCATTAAAAATATCTCAGTGCTAACACCGATTAACTCTGACATAAATACAAATTATATCTTATCGTTATCTAGATTATTCACGAATACAGTTACATATTCATATTGAATTATCTCGGTTTCAAATGGATGCTTATGCGACCATATGGAGCAAATCACAACCGCCCCCTTTCATTTGCATAATCCTGAATTCCCCTAAAATAAAATATAACCATACGGAATGACTACAGACAGGATAGGAGGCAGCAAGTTTCGGTGACTCGTGATAATTGGCTAGGATAACATTTACAGTTACCAGAGATTTCTGCTGCTCAAAAAATTGGAAGTCCATGAGATTTGGTAAGAGCTCTATTATTCAACTAATCCCATACCAAATTTCATGGACTTCCAATTTTTTTGCAGTTTTAGTGATTTTTTTACTCTGGGAGTTGTACTAATATGACTTGGAGGGGAATAGTTGAAAACGTGATGAAGGCTAGCGAATATTTAAAAAAAATAAAAGTTCCAAAAGTTTCATTGGAAATGTATACTTAAGTTTCAAAAATTCAACACTAATTCTTGATCTTACCAGAAAAAAATTAACTATCAAAAAACATTCTTTGAATTTCCGAAAAGTACAGCCACGAGAAAAAAAATTGGTTGTCAAGGGCTTAATTTAGCCAAATGTTTTGTAAAAAAATTAAAAATTACAAAAGGAAGGACTTTGCGGCAAGACAAAAATTTCTCCAAAGGACCCCGCACATTTCTTATTGAAAATGGCTTTCCGTGAATTTGGCTGAATTTTTGCTATCTTGCAGTTCTTGATGAGCTGATGGAAAGTGTACATAACCACAAAGCTCAAAAATGGACAGTTTTCGAGATATGGAGCTTTGAATATGGATTTTTTCAATTTTTTGGGATATTTGCTGATCCATCGGAGAGCTCTCATTTCTTGTTGAGATGGAATTTCAATATTCGATGTCAAGAACCCGACTGAGAAATGGTCTTCCTCAGTTATACTAGGCACCGTTATCAAAACATTTTCTTACACCGCTCCACAGTGCCTATAGAATAAGGTACAAATTCCAAGATCTTCCATAAACCTTTCCATGCTCAGGATGACGCTAGAATAATTTATATTTTCGGAAAATGACATATTTCGGGTATGTTTTGAAGAAAAAACGATAATAACCGATTCCAAATATATCTGATGTCCAATAATATCTAAAATGTTCATATCTAGGCCCAGCGATCTGTAATGAGGGAAAAGGAAAAAATCTCAATCATGTATCCTCAGATATAACAATTGTTATCATCATTGATGTTATTTACATATTATACGTGATTTGTTTCTCACAAATCTCGATAATCTAATAATGGGTTGCCAAGACATTTTCCTCAGAATGGCTCGAAATGTATAATAGCTCCTCACAGCCAAACGAATCCGTGAAAATGTCTTCATTTTTGATACGTAATAGTACTATCCCGATAGCATAGGTAGTTCAGGTGTTGGAAGCAAACTATGAATGGAACTTTTGATATTTACACCCAAATTTTTGAAAATACTATCTTTTTTATATAAGCGTTACATTAAAGTTTAAAAATATAAATAACTGTTTATTCGTATGATTGTTTACAAAATGAATAAGTAGATGAATCGAAAACAATATATTATTAAGAATAACATTTATAATAATAACAATAATAATAATAAAGAACTTCGACGAAAACAGAGTAAAAGCAGCCATTGGAAATGCAGCCAATTGGAAATCGCCAGGTTTTGATGGCATAACCAATTTTTGGATGAAAAAGCTTCATGCAGCACATAAAAATTAACATTACAGCTCGCTGAGCCTCGTTATAAACATTTTGAAAAACATATTCGATATTACTGGATATTAGATATGGTTGAAATAAAACATTACAGCCTCTTTTCAAAAAATACTCGAAATATGACATTTTCCGAAAATATAAATTATTCCAGCGTTGTCTTGTAGCATGGAACGATGTATGGAAGATCTTGGAATTTGTACCTATAGTGTCGAGCAGTGTATGAAAAATTTTCGAAAACGGTGCCTAATATAACTGGAGAAGACCATTTCTCGTCGGATTCTAGGCACCGTATAGTCGAATTCCATCCCAACAAGAAATTAGAGCTCTCGAATGAATGTGAAAATACCCCAAAAGATTGAAAACATATCTCGAAAACTGTCCATTTTTCAGCTTTGTGGCTATGGACACTTTTGATCAGTTCATGAAGAACCACAACATACCAAAAATTCAGCCAAATTCACGGAAAGCCATTTTTCATAAGAAATGTGCGGAGTCCTTTATTTTCAAATCTTTTTTGTTAATTACGTGATTAAATTTCGATTTCCTTTCACTGGAAATCTAACTTTCTCTTACGAGACGTCGAATCCCAAATCATGAAAAAAAAAACGGAAAATAATGAACTAATTAGTGAGAATATAGGAGACCGGCTTATTTTTGACCAGCAATTCAAATTCGAAATATCAAAATGTAAATGCGGATCTGAATAATACTCAAACTTCGATAAATTTGAACTGTTTGATGTGGAAAAATGGAACCAAAAATATTTTGAAGGGTATTACCGATACTACTCTTTGAAAAAAGAAAAATTACAATTACTCTACTCGACAGATGGCGTTTGGGGACACATCAACTTAAAAATTTCGAAAGGCATAAAATTCGAAATTGGGAAAAAATGTAAAAAAAAAAAATAATTAAAAAAAATAGATGGTTGTAAAGAGAATAAATCACCATATTTTTAATTCCGAGTATCGGTGGAACCCTCCAAACGGTTTTTTCAGGTTTGTACGTCAAACCTTTCAAAAGTTAACGGGTGGTGGACTATTAAAAGCCGCACTGTATAGTTGATGTTATGAAAAATAAATTGCAGGTTCTACCACTATCAACTACGTCGAATACTACGACACTGAATCTAACGAATGGTATGACGCTGCTTCGATGAACGTTAGTAGATCCGCCCTAAGTGCGTGTGTCGTCCATGGATTGCCGAATGCCAAAGAATATACCTTCTTGAGGAGAAACACCATAGAAATCGGCCCAGAGGCAAGCAATGGGGATCGTTGAAATTTTAGAAATCAAACTGTGGTCTTCGCCGTTTTATTTATACATCTTTATACATTTTTATTGATTCACCTATTGAAATTGGTCGGTTTTGACAATAAAGTGAGTTTATTAGTTGGACAGTCAGTGAAAGATTTGTTTTCTTGCCCTCCATCCAACATGTGATATAGTTTCGTGCAATACAGTAATTAAAATGAAGCCGTGTCAAGCGAAGCATGTTCCAGTGTCAAATAATTTACGAGGAATTTGTTATTTTTAATGAGACAGGTGAAACCTTAAGATAATATTGATCACTTGTAACAGAAATCTTCCGAATTGTTTGTATTTCTTCTTATATAAATAGTATTTTTTTTAGCAGCTTTTCTCTTTATCAATAATGAAATATAACTGGATAGATAAGAAAACTAACAGTCTGAGTCCATCGAAATAATATTTAGTATAAATGTAGTCGGAAGAGTTACTTCAGCAGGGCATGTTTCGTAGGATTAATCATTGATATTTGGCAAAACAGTGTTGGAAACAGATATATTCAGAATAATTTAATGTTGCAAAATTAAATGATGAATAATATCAGTAAAATACAGGGTGGCCCACGAGGTTTTGGACAGGGAATACCTCAGAACTTGAGAGCAGTAGAGAATTGTAATTTTGGGGTTGTAAATTAAAGCAATCGCTATAGCTTTTTTTACATTAGCTTACCCAAAGAGCTTTCTGTTTTCGGTCACGTGACATCAGATTCAAAATAAGTAATGCGACAACCTGTACATTTTGACATTTCTATGTTCCTCCCGATAAAACGGTTCCTACAAACTATTACACTTTTAATTTAAAACGATAAATTTAAGAATTACAGGTACTTCAATATCCTTTATCCCACGACATCTCAAACAAGCAATTGCCAAATTATTAAAGTTTAGGGTCACTCTGTATATTTGGGCAGTCCTATATTTTCTGTGATGATTAACGCAGAAAAAATTATAATTATCATTCATATTTTATTAAAAATCAGAATATCCGTCCTAGGTAGCACCTCATGTTGGCTGAATCTTGTTTTCATATTGGGCCAATATAGATGTGAATGTAAAAATAATATTGAACCAATATGGGTTCATATTGGAAAAACAATATTTCATTAATAATATTGGTGGAATATTGGTTCAATAATTTTTACCAGTATCGATAGAGCGATAATGCCTACATATTGTTTCCAGCATCTAGCTCCAATATTGCGATTTCAATATTACTCTCATATCGATTTTAGAGATGAAAAACAATATTGTATATCGAAGTTTGATATCACATTGGTAGAATATTATTTAATCCATATTCTAAAAATTATATTTACCCTATATTGATTGAGATTGTTACGAAAACCTTACGCCAATATTTGAAAGACAATATTGATACAATATTACAAAATACATTTATCACTAGAATTTGAATAGTGGCCAAATATTCAAAAAACAATATTGAAGTGAATCATGATTAAACTTGGGTAAGAAACCACTAAGTGGCCCCACATATGGAACAAAATCTAAATCATAGTAACATATATTGAATAAGGCTTCTCACAATGCGTTTACACGTCAATCTACTCAGTGGTAAATTGAAGTAGAAACGAAATTGTAGAATTTTCAAGTTATTCGACATTTTCTGGAAAGATTTCATCAATGTTTCCAAGGTAACATATTCACTTTGAATATTTTGCCAATATATGCAAATGACATTGTTCCAATATCCCTATATATTTTGGGGCCAATATTGCTTCCTCATTCCTCAATATTTCACTAATATTATTTGTATAATGTCCAAGTAATATTGTGCCAATATCCCGAAATAATTATAATTTTATCTCGCCAATATTACGTTTTAATATTTTGCCAATATTTTACCAATATTATTCCAATGTAAGTGTGCTACAGCGATATTGTACTAATATCGCTTAACATTTTGAGGCCAATATTGCATCGAGAATATTAGACCAATATTATTTTTTAAATATTGGACCAATATCGCCGAATGTTCACAATTTTTTCTCGCCAATGTTATTATTTGAATATTTTGCCAATATTTTCACAATATTGTCCCAATATGGTGGTATGGCTACTTGGGGTCTGGCTACATTCCCCAACTGAATAAATTATTGAACAAATCAAGCATTGGGTAGGTGAATTACAGAGGTGGAAAATAAATTACGAAACACACTGTAACTATCGAGAGAGTTGAAATAATATTAGTACTACTGAAACGAGAAAAGAACAAGCATTCTAACTAAACATGACATATGGTTTTATTTAAATAATTGCCGATGACGTCACTCCTCCACCAACGGCACATCAAAAAAACATTTGAATTCACAAAAAAATGCACAGTAAAATACCCTTTAACTTTCATTCGATTTTTTTTTCGATATTTCCAATATCAACTGAGAAAATGGACAGGTCCATACATTTGACTAACCCTTTATACCGTACTGACGATGGTCGCAAATACAGAAACACGTTTACACGCTTAGTCTACTACTTCGGAGGAGTTTGGTGACAGTACACCAATCAAAATGAAAAGTAAGCAACATTCGGCAAAATATAATAATCACGATTACATTATTGACATTATACTTACTGTCACTTACATTCCACTGCATCGAAACATTTTCGATTGACAAGGCAAACTATCGGAAAGGATTCCAGAAAACTTGGCAAGAATCCGATATCAGGTCAAGGTAAGCCCTGCATTACGTCTTCAATTTACTCCATTCACTTCCTCGCGCCATCAACTAGTTCAAGTTCAAATGGCATTCGATCCCATTTCGATAATAACTGAAGGGATTTCAAGAGTGCTTTGTTCAACAACCGGAATCTATTAGGCTTTCAATTGAGGAATGGGAAAGCTTTATCTGAAACCAGTCATTGCAGACTTTTTTCTAGGGCATGATAATAGCTATTAATGAAACGAGATTATTACGCGATTTATAATATTCGAGGATGTTGCCAGGCGCCGAGGCGCTCTGCGCCGAACCGCCTGTGCAACCTCAGAGATTTATTTAAATTTTCTTAATAATCTAGTTACATTCAAAGCTTTATCGTATCATTGACATTGACAACGATGATGTGAAAATGAAAGCAACAACTTTGGTTATGTCACGTTATTGTCATTTGAGCCTGCCATTTGGTATCTATTTTAAAGTAACTAATAGTTATTTATGGTACTAGTTTTTTTATGAGATAATAATTAATAAGTTTTAAATATGACCGTGAGTTATAATCCATAACTCACTAGTGTGTTATTTGATAGTTTACTTGTCTAAAATGAAATTAATAATGACAGTCATAACTGTCATGTGTTGGATACTGTAACTAATGTATTATGTACTGTTATGATATTATGATGTTAATAATTTGTAATAAAGATTTAACTTAAAGGAAGCTTTATATCCAATGATTGTTTGATTTTCCAGGTAAATATTTTGTCGAATTGTTTTGTTCCTAGCACTTCTATGAACTTCTTCATTTTTTTTATTCTGTCATATTTTAAGGTCGGAACCACATTAATTTATGTGGTTAGAATTTAAATCTCCCAGAAAAAATGTGTAAATGATATTTCAAAACATTCAATATCCAGTTGTGCTACTATTTTGAATCGATTTGAATTTATCAATCAATTCACATATAAATGAAATCGATCCCCTGGGGGTTAATACTAGTCATGCAATCGATTTGGGAAATATAAAGAACTGGAATTTTTTTATTCATTATATTTACTTACCAACACTGAGAATATAATTATCGAAATAATCAAGTAAGTCGAAATTATAAAAAAATAATTATTGTGGCCCATCTACGCCTTTGGAGAAACCTTCAGAAATACTCCATTATTGCAAGAATTCCAAGGCTTTCAAACTCGACGACTCAAAATGACACAAAAATACTAATTTTTGTAATCATGAATCATGCGCTTTATTTAGATTTTTCTATGTTTTGTTTCTCACGAAGAAAATTCCGTGATATTTAAAGGAATATGAAAATACGTAGAAATTGGTGTTCTTGAATTCATGTGGGCTGTAAGTCTCAGTGAACACCTCCCGAAGCAGTGACTTCCAAAGCTTTATGCACTGGACATGAGGTACTTCCCAACAAATCTCAATCTTAATGAGAGTCCAACCACCACGTGATAGAAAGCTAGATAGCACGGAATGAAACAGCAAGGGAGTGGGGGCGGCCATACGATGGAAGCTTGGCGTTTAGTCTCTGGTGACATAACTGATGCCACTTCCATAATCTAAGCATTTTTTCAATAGTAGATGACGGAAACTATATTGTCGTTCATTCACAATTACTGAGCGTTCTAGATATTTCATGAGCTTGCTGGCTTTTTCAATGACCTTCGAGACAACCGATGCAAATGCGATAGGACTGTAGTTGCTAGGTAGGACTTTCCTTCTTCTTTTGGGGACCGGTTAAGGTTGAGGAAAGGCATTCTCAGACATATCAATGGAAGTGATGTTCTGGGGAGATATTGGTTTTTTCCTAGGCGTTTGTGGCTAGTGTTACATCTTTCTTGTTTCAGGTAGGAACTGTGCTAGTTGTAAAATTTTAATCCACAGCTTTGGTAAAAGAGCAAAATGACATTTAAATTTTGATGGCATCTTGGCGTTGTAAGCCTCTTTCAAAGATTCTATTGTCTCCTTGCTCATGTTTCTAGCTTCAATATATACATTTTTGAGTAGTGATCACAAACGTTTTGATTATTAAGGTGCATTTAAATTGGAGCGAACACATGCGAACGAACGAATTCGTTCGCTACAGCTATAGTAATTTACATGGGAATCAAACGCGAGCGAACGAGTTCGGTCGTGTTCGTTCATGTTCCGATGTCTGTCGGTAAATCAGCGAATCATCAAAGGATATTCGTGCTCGATGTGGACAGAGCCGTAAACCAAGCGAGCGAATTCGTCGCGAACGCTACTGTTGACATTTGCCAAACGGCTTTTTCGCAAATTAGTTGTTACATCTTTGTTGTTTACTGCGTTCTGTGGGTTAAGTTCCAACAGTATGGAATGGACAAATTAAAAGACACTCAAGTTAATAGAATTATATAGGAGCGAAACTTGTTTATGGGATACCAAGTCAAAACACTTTAGAGCACCACCCTCTCTTCCCTCTTTTTTTTTCGGAAAATCCCGCTATTAATATAAAACTAGCGGCGCTAACTAAAACTTCCTCATCTGTATCCGACATGGCGAACGGATCATCGACGAATGCGAATGTTTGTTCTCAATTTGAATGCCCCTGGTTGCAGGAACGAAACGAACCAACAAATACCTACGAATTCGTTCCTTCCCGTTCGTTCGCTCCAGTTTAAACGCACCTTTACGGAATTGGCAAACACCGAACATCATTAATATTTGTGAGTAGTGCAAAGTACGCCCACACCTAGATTATTGTGACGGAATTTGAATGTGGAGTAGTGCGTTCATTCGCATTTTTCGTTAAATAGTTTTACTATAATGGGTGCGTATATCCACGCACTCATTTCCTCACATTGGACTTTGTGTATTCTGAGCGTAATTCAAAAAACGTATCTTTTTAACAGCATTCAGTAATGTTGCGTCTATTAATGGTAATGGATTAATTGATCGACTTTGAGTGTGTCTAAAACCCGCATCTTATCCATTACTCGAAAACATTGTCTCGTTTCCCCTAACGAACCCAATTCGCGCCTGTGGAACGTCAAGACATTAATTGATACCAGGCGAATTGCTGAGGCCGACTATCAAGTCACTAATGATGTTGAAAATCGCCAGACCCGAACGACCCCCACAGTTGTTTAGCATCACCCGGAGTAATGAAAGTTCATTCTTGACGGGTGCGGAAAAGCAAATGGAAAAACTTTCTAGATATTTGTTTTCTTGAATAATTCATTCAAAGCTCGACAGGGATCGATATTGTGTGTGTCTATTTTGTAACTATTGAAATCATCACGGTAGTAATGAACAGGAGGGGTATAACATAGTCTTTCCTAAGAACTTTTTCTGATTGACTCGGCCTATACTTGATGAAGATCTATAGGAATTGTATAGACAGGAGACGGTTCGATCTGCACAAACTTTTATTTAACACCACGACATATTTTGCTAACAAAGTAGCTTCCTTAAGTGACTATACAATAAACTATGTACATTCATTTATATGCCCTTACATTAATTACATTTAAAACCACCCTTCACCAGACGGTACTAATTATAATTAACAAGGGTATACAAACCCTTACCTGCATTGATGAGATTATATTCCACTTCTAAGAAAACAAAAATTTGAAAGATTGGGATTCATAGTTATTCAACAAAAAAGTGTATCAATAAGAGCAATTAACGATCGAAATACTTATATAATCGAGCGAGTTAATGTTTGAGATTGTTAATCGCCATTTTAATTCACGAGTTTATTACAGAATTTTTCCGTCGACCGCGTATTTTTTGATAAATGGAGATATCCTATTTTATTTTTTTATTTATTTAACGATAAACGACAATCACTATTTTCTATTCATTTTAACTCCATTCAAAGTTAATTCAATTTTCCTTAGTGGTAGTTTTATTATTGTAAATATTAATATTCGAAATTGTACTGAATTGAAATGGTCTTTCATAAGCTACTTTTTGACACCAAAACAAATTATCTGAATATTTAGAGACGATTCAAATGAGGTATAACTCGACCCCCAATGCGATTTCAAAAATCTTTCATCATGGCAGCCGGACGATATTTTTTTTGATGTCAAAAAGTAGTCTATGAAGATTTATTCAATGAAACGAAATTTTAAATGAAAATTCTCATCTGTTCAAAAGTTAACAGGTATGGGGTTACTCAATGAGAGTTCTAATATTATGTACCGCTATTTTGTTTTGGGTTCATATTTTCGTTTTAAATTTTGATGTCATATAGAAAATTGAAAGACGTTTCGAATGAGATATTACTCGACCTACCAAGCAAGCCATTTAAAGAAATCTTACAAAATGGTCATTTCACCAAAACAAATTTCAATCCTTTCAGAAGATACGAGGAGGGAAGGGGACTTTTGACTAGCACTGTATATTAGGTTATAGTTGCTGAATACTGGAAAAATGGACTATTCTGTCGAGCAGAGATTCCTAAAGATGTCCTCGCCCACCTCGCCTCGCCTCGCCTCGCCTCGCCCACCCTGCCTCGGCCTGGTTACCGGCGTGAGTAATGGGAGCTTCGTCGGGGGGTGGATCTTGCTCGAAGCAACCCCTCCACCCAATATAAACTTTCAGTTTTCATGCACCTCATGCACATCTTACTAACCGCAGACATCAAAACAAATAATTAATTCCAGCAACACCTGACATCATTGTACCATCTTTACGGCTGGACGAAAAATCATGTCCAACCTCTGCCACATTCGAACTGGAACTCCAACAATTTCATATTACTTCTCCGATGTTCTCCAAGCTTAGTTTCAAGAACACGCCCTATTACCACCGTTTTGGACAAACTACAAATCACCTTCAGATCCACTTCTGTTATCACCAGAAATAAGCTGAATTTCATAAGACATTGGATCCCATTCGGAATTTGAATTACTAATAATTTCTGCAATTCTTCCATTACACCATATAATCCAAGATTTATGGGAGTGTCATCCATCTTCTGAATCTCCAGTAATGCGGTTGGAGGTAATTTAAAAACCCAATAAATCCTCGCGTGATCTGGTACGATTTATTATCAGCGATTTCTTGGTAACGATTTTATTGTTGGCAATATTGTTCTGATTTTCTGTCGTAGTATAAAACATGCTCAGAAAATCATACTTTTTCGCTGTTTTATTCAAACCACCTGACTCAGTCGGACTGAACAAAGGGCATTTCTTCATTTTTTAATCGAAACCGTATTAAATTTCAACTAACATTGGAAGTTGATTTGAGACCTTATACATGTTTTACACAGAAGTATTGTTGTCGATGAATGACCGCATGCCTCGTTCGTGGTGATGTTGTCTTTTGGGTCCTGCAACCGCGCTCCGGTGGTCCATAACTTCTGAATGACGCAACTTGAATTTTTTTTTTCGATTGGTAGCATGTTTCGTTCTTTGGAAAATATTCCGAAGTATACAGAATACCCCAGACAAGAGCACCAAACCAAAGTTATGTTTTTTGTAATGGAACACCCTATATTTACCCGATAAAATACAAACCACTTGTGCAATTATAAGTGACAGTGTAATATTGCGACTGGACTAATTATTCAACTGTATTTAATTACTCATTGTTTCTGCTTTGAGCTCGAAACCGTATCGGTATCAGTTGGCATCCTCTGCAACATACACAAAACCTTCAAACCAAACAGTCCACCGAGACCCTCGCATAGAATCAAATGACCGCAGCTACTATACTAAGCGTACAGATGGTGTTGCTTCACTAAATTCTAAACCCACTTCAGCCTCGGTTATATATTTTAGTATCCCCTTTGCTGGAAATTTTGATGACGTGGATATATTACTTGGCGTAATCGTTGAGCAAAATTGAATTTTGTTAATGATCTTTGTTATTGGATGGAGTACGGAAAGGGGGAGATATGAGATAAATGAAAACGTTGATACGAGATGAACCAAATGAATTTCGAAATTCATCATATTCAGGATTCACTGTTCGGCCAACGAAGTCTACTCTCATATACACGACGAAGGCTGTTTAAAAGTTCCATTTTTTTCAAGTTATTTCAAAAAATATCAGCTTTTACATTTTTCATTTAATTTTGTTTCGATGTTTCCGTCAGAGCTGGAACAAAATATAGTCCGGTGGCCAGCTCTGGCTTAACGTGGTCAAATCAGGCCCAGAGCTGAACTCATCTGTTTTGGCCACTGAATCCGGATATATGAATTATTTTGTTAAAAAACCTATAATTAAATTTTTATTAACAATTTTAAGTTACTAATTGGCCTGGTTTTTGGCCCGAGTCACTCGGAGACGTCGACCTGAACTTTTTCCGTATTTAACAATCGCTCCAACCTCAATTCGAAAAAATCAAACCGCCAATGTTATGAGGCGGGTAAAAACTGTTTTTACAAATATTTTTAATTTTGTGTCAATATTAGTTGTAGCAAATATTTTCATTTTGCTTTCCGATATATTTATTTTCGATAAAACACAATATATTTACTTTTCAAGCATTAGAACTATCAACCATCACTTATTTCATGGTCCGCATCCTTTTCGTCCACCATCACGAATTTTCACTCATTAAAACATGTTAAACAAACTTTTCAAATTCGCCTGCTCTAGGATCCTCAATTTCACATATATTATTAAATTCAGGTCCATACTCAAAACTCTATTAAAAAATTAATACAGAGTGTCCGCCAAAAACTTGAAACCATATGTAAAACTTATCCGTGATAAAAGTTGTGGTCATCAAGAAACTCATAAAGGATTATCGAAAAGTTATGTTAGGTTCTTGGTTTCTGAAAAAAAGCATTTTGTTCGAAAAGACATCAAGAATAAAGTACCTGTATTTTTCAAAATACAAAAAAAAAATCCATTTATATTCACATTTTCATTAATGTGCTACACTATTTAAACATCGTGAAAAAACGTTGATGAAAAAAAAAAAAGAAAGCGATTTATCTCTTAGATATTGTTATGAATTCATGATATGATGCCAATATTTCAATAATTAAGGGATATCTCATCGAAAATGGATTAAATGGTGAGACGATGACGTACAGTGGAATTTGAATGAAAAAAATTATGATGAATCAGTTTCATCAGAATCCCTTTTAGATGGCCAAGAACCTAACATAACTTTTCAATAACCCATTATGAGTTTCTCGATGAGAACCAACTTTTACAACAAATAATTTTTTTTGTGAAATCAATAATGAAAAAGTCTCCCATATGGTTCCAAGTTTTTGGCAGACACTGTAGATGAATTGAAAAGTACAAAATACAATGAAAAACTTCGAAAAATAGTAAAAAAAAATGTGAAAGCATAATATGTTCTCAGTACCTCAGAGATTAGGTATCCTGGTATTTACTCGAATTTGATTAGATAACTCATTAAAAAAAACACGCCTTTCTCGACAGTTGGAGAATAGATATTTTCATTGAAATAAGAGTCTTCTGGGAAACACAAAATTTCAAATGCATGCACACAACGGACAATTGAAATTTATTATCGCATTTTTACGCCCATTCTTCCAAACTAATTGCTCGAAACCCAGTTCGTTGTTTTTTCCAGTCTGATTAATCGGAGGGATATACAACATGACTAGTTACGAAACAAAATACTGTTGGCTTCCGAATTGAATTCAAAATTATTGATGAATGAATCAATGAAACAACGATTCTTTGGGAGTTGCTTGTAATAGAAAAATATCTTCACCATGATCATCCCAGAATTTACAAATTCTGAAATCAAATTTGATAAAGAAATACTAACCCTCTCTCTTTTAAGATGGAAAAAATATTCTAGAATACCCCTGTCCCAACGCAATTTCAATTCATGTCATTTTCTCCCTAGAGATAGAAATATAATCTCACGATGTTAGGTAGATAGATAGAATAAGGTATGTGGGCGGACGGATCCATAAGCATGTAGGCCTCTCAAACGGACCCGTTATGCACCCACAACTGCTGGGAGATGGTTCAGTTTTGAAGGTAGCCTATCTCGTGATCGAAAGAGACCAGCCTTCTAACCGATACCTCCCTCACAATCTCCGGGTTCAGTACGATGCTTCCGAGGTGTGCTTCCTGTGTTGCTGCCACTGCCGGGCATTCCGTGAGGATGTGGGTGGCTGACTCCTCGTCCTCCAAGCACCACCTGCATTCGGTATCATCCGTGAAACCTGAAATGTTGAAGTGCCTGTTGAGATGGCAGTGTCCCGTCAGGAGCCCTGTCATTAATCTGATTTCCTTTCTGCTCAGTGTGAGCAGAGTCTTAGTCCTCCTAGTAGAAGGGCCTCCGATGTGGAGTTTCGATTGCCTCATGCTCGATGCATCTTTCCATGTGTCCTGGAGTTTTATTTACAGAATTTCCTTCATGGTCGCCGCTTGGCTGTCCGTGCATATCTCGATTTGCTGGCCTCGGTAGCCTTTGTTGAGATTTTCTCTTACACAGGCGAGTATGGCAAACATTTCTGCCTGAAATACTGTAGCAAAAGTTCCTAGAGCGTAACAGAGTTCCGCTTTCGGAGACTGCCTGAATACCCGGCGCCGGCTGACTTACCCATCCTGGAGCCATCTGTGTACCAGATGACTCCCTTGGTGGGAAGCAGGTGGTGTCCGATCCGCTCCCAGTCCTCCCTTTTGGGAATGACTGTCTGTGGCCTTTTACTGAATCGTATGGCAGGTAACGAACTGTCACCCGGCATTTCAATCTCACAATTTTGTAGCGATAATAACTTTAGCCTTGACTGTCATCACTTTATTATTTGTGCAAAAGCCACAGTAGCGCAGTTTGTGATTCATAAATAGCTATTTACCTATATAACAAGTTGCAAAATGAGCATGATTTTTGCATCAAACGTGGATATTGGAACACGAGCGTAGCGAGTAGTCCAACACGTCGTGTGCAAAAATTCGCCATTTTGTAATGAGTTGTATGCAAGTCCATTTATAATTTCGTTAGAATCTTCAATCATATAATGTAATGGATAACACTGAATAAGGGCATAGGGCAATAGCTACATTCTGCTTGTCAAATTTATGCGATCTCAGCCTATATCCTCAGACATAACGCGGCTCTACGAGTGTTGTTCTAACACCTTACGACACTCGTACGGCATAGACGAGACACCGGTGTTGCCTTATGCTTCGGGGGATATTGAAAAGAGGAGGAAAAACATCGAGATTTATTCTAAATAACACACCCTCGATAACACACTTCACAAACTCCACAAATGACAAGAACACTGAAACCAAAATTTTAACAAATAATACTCAAATCGATTGATATGAATCAACGATATTTACTTATTCTGGTAAATATATTGCAGGTGTATAGCGAGGGATTAAGGATTCCACATTCCTGATATCTTTGTTTCCATACAAATGCATGTTGCCAAGAATTTATGACATATTTGTCTCTTTATCCAGTTCTGTACTACAAAACATCCGATTGATATTTCAAGATAATTATTCGATAGTACTTCTATCGGAAATTACGTATATCTAATAGTATTCAACCAGTCAACCAGAATATGAATTGATAATAATTCAATAGGTAAATAAAATTAAAGGAGACTAAATGTTTCATCTGACAACACCGCTTTGTAGATTGATCTTGCATAGTAGAAATTAATTTTGATTACATTTCGTGTACCTATTCATGGTTGAATACTTGGATAAATATTCATTAGAACGACTGGTAGCTCCTCCAATAGTTTGTCAAGCCCGATCAAACGGCCACCTTAACCTGAATCTCAAAAGTTCGTGGTTTTATATTCTGACCAGAACTTTCGTCTGAGAGTTTGATGTTAACAACATCGAAAAAATAAAAATGCGTATCAAAACAGAGACTGTTTCGATGCTCTTTTGGGTTTCATAATGACTTCATTTTGGACGCAAAATATACAAATAAATGAATCAACGCGACACTATACATCAGTGTCGGCCTCAAGTGGAAAAATGCCTCTCTCCTGAAACACACTCATAAAAAACATTCACAATATGACAGATGCAGGCGTTTTTTCATAAAAATGTAATTCCGTATGATGAATATATCACTTTATTATTCATTGGGATAATTCAGTTGGACAGTTATTCCGCATGAAATGTCACAACACATTCCCTGTTGATGACGGCTCTCAAATTCATAGCTGTAGGTAGGTACCTAATAGTCCGGGAGGTATTGTCACTTTGGAATACGTCATTGTATGCACCCTCAAGTAGCGGTGGGTTGCAGAGATACAGGGTGTAGAATATGAAAAATCAAAGATATTTTTTATTCATACTTTCCACTGTTTTGAAAACAAGGAAAGATTTTTGTTCAATAAGAGCTTAATTTTTAAAGGAAAATCACATATTTAGTTACCACCGGTGGCGTACAAGAAGGGTATCATGGTCCCTTTTCTCCCCTATTTTTTCGACACTGGTAAAATCAGAAAAATTAATTTTTTGATTACTTCTTTGAATTTCAAGTGAAAAATGTTTCCTTTTTTGAACCCAGAAAAATCAATCGTTTTCAAGATAATTGCGCCATTATGAATACATACTAATAATGAAAAAATTGTTCTGCAGAAGTGAATTTTACAAACCAAATTACTGCTTCAAATTAGAACTGGATATTCTACAAAAAAAACAATGGTACTTTCACATGCATTTTTTCACAAAGCTTCTATCGTGCAGGGTGTTAAAACTGGAAAATCAAAAAGCATTTTTCTCGAAACTATAAAAGATTTCAAAAAAATTTAGTCAAAGGAGGGTATGCTTTTCTGGGCCATCTGCTCCTGGTCATGAGATTTTGCACACTTTCAGGTCTTTAAAAAATAAACTTTTTCTCAAAATTTCAACTTCCAAACCTTTCTGGAACATCTTCAGATAAGTTCTTCAACAGCACATTTGCGTGAAAGTAAAAAAATGATGAAATATTCATTCCGGCAACAAAGCGTAGGTGATTATAATTTATCCTGGGTTTCAATGTATAATAAATAGAAAATGTCAGTTCTGACAATTAGTTATTGAATTAATTCCAGAGCAATTAATGTTCCCATTTTGCATTTTTTTTGAAAATAATCAATATATTATAGAAGATGACTTATTCTAGATTGCAAAAAATTTAAATATACCACGACATCACTCATTTCTAAGCATTTGAAAGAATTTAAATATATTTTCAGGAATAGCACAAATTTTCCTTTGCACAGAAATTTCCCCATTTTGAACATTTTTTTTATTATTAGTATGTATTCGTAGAAGCGCAATTATCTTGAAAACGATTGATTTCTTTGGATTCAACCAAATATACATATTTTTTGGAAAAAGAACACAAAGTCGTTACATACATTTTTCACTTGAAATTTAATTGAAAAAATCAAAAAGTTAAAAATGTTTTTGATTTTACCAGTGGCGTAAAAGTAGGGAAAAAAATGAACATGATATTCTTCTTTTACGCCACTGTTGGCAACTAAAAATGTGATTTTTCTTTCAAAATGTGATTTTTCTTTCAAAATGAAACGAATGTAACCCAGTTGCTTCCCGTGGTCAGAAAAATGGACCAATTGATTAATTAAAATTTCAAAACCCAGTTGCGTCTCGCCGTAGGTATACCTGAAATAGGTCAATTTGAATGATAAATTTCAATTTGCATTCAGAAAAAAGAATGGAAGTTTTGGAAAAGGAGCACTTTGTACAGGAGAAAATGACACACGAACTAGATTTGAGTTTGTGAAAATTCATGTGTACATAAATTGATAATTATATAGCTTTTGAATTGATATCAAGTAATTTATTTCAATGTCCAATTGTTCATGATTATTCCACATTAGACTAACAGATTGACGGAGGCACCTCGGCCTTACCTGACTAAAGGGTCAACGTTCTGACCGCTGGACGCTACTGGTCAGCTAAAGGGTCAACCTTCTGATCGTGGACGCAAATGGGTTCCAGAAAATGAAACTCTTATTGAACAACAACATTTCCTTAGATTAAATTGTGAAATTTTCAAAACTGTGGAAGTTATTAAAAAAAAGATCTTTAATTTTTCATATTTAACACCCTATATATCTGCAACCCACCGCTACTAAAGGGCCTAACAGTCGATTCCGTGATAAGTATCACACGATCTACTAACGATAAAAAAATCCAGCTTGCATACGATGACGTATTCCAAAGTGACAGTACCTCCCAGACTATAAATGAACGCTTTAACAAAATTGCTAGTGGAAAAGCGAAAGAAATAATTGAAACAATAATCCACCGCCCATTGTAACAAGACCTCCGTACAAATGATAAACAGCGAACAAGGCCGTGGAACAAAGCTCTCTCGTTAGGGCTCATCTATAAACAAATGCTAAGCTTGGAGTGAACTACGCGTAATTTTTTCAGAAAACATTTTTCAAGCGACGACTGACTAATTAGCTGAGTTGATTCTGTAGAAAATCAGTGCAACTTTGCTCATGTGAATGGCATAATATTGTCGGGCAACGATTTTGATTATAATATCTGATTGAAGTGTTTCTATTAGGGAGATCTATATTACTGCGTATCCATGATCTCAACTGTCATTTTGCTTTTAACACCAGTGTTAAAAGTATTTTTAGCACCAGTGTTAAAAGTGATTTTGTGAAAACGTCAGTTTTTAGTTCATGTGTCAATGACAGTTGTTCAAAAAAAGATTTCAATCAACCTCTCACAAAACTCTAGATAGACCGATCAACGACAAGTCAATACCAGGAAAATACATTTTATTTACATGAACTTTGACGTCATACTGAGGCGCTCTTCACCAAATTCATATTTGCTTCGCATTTTAAAATATGGATTATTCAAAACATTCATAAGTTAAAGTTAAATCGAACAACTTATAATTATTTAGTAACGAATCAGATGCGACAAACATAAATTCAACTAATTTTGAGTAGATGTCATAGGAATTCTCGATGTTCCGAAAGAACTATATAAAAAAGAGATTCAAGAGAAAAACAAAACAGTTGAGGTTTGAAGTGGGATTTTTGGTTACCGACGGTTTCCAAAGAAATTTTGGGAGGACCCAAGGTATTTGCGATAACTAAACTGTGCTGCTGTACAAAATATAATTCGGCCAAGATCTTTGTGGTGTTTTAGCAGCACAGTTTTCGTGCCAGCAAAGTGAAAGTTTTTTTTTTAATTCTGTATTTTGTCAGGATATTATTACTGAAAATATCCTGGCTAAGCCAAGAATTGAAAATATAAAATCTTTATCAAATGTGGAAGTTTTGCTAAATTTCAAGAACGTTATTGTCAGAACTCAATGTTGCTCTACATATTATTGATATAACTAAAAAGACTGATAAATACCTGAAACTGAAAAAGTGATACTTAGATTATCTTCATACATATAATCAGTAGTAATATTAGTGTACTTCAAAATATTCGGTTATACATTGATAACTTCCTGCACAATTGCAAATCGTGTCAGTTTAAATAACTCGGCCGCAAAGCCGGAGGATTATTCTGTTAAACTGACACGATTTGCAATTGTGCAGGAAGTTTGAAATGTATAACCCTAAAATATTTTAAAATGCGAATTGTATTTGACACGATTATTTTTTGAGTGACACAATGATTAGATAAACGTCAAAACGTTGACACGTGCTTTGTTTGTATGTAGCGATTTGGTTACTATGCGAATTCAAATATTTCAAAATTTCTGATTGGTGGAGCTACTTTATGTATAATCAGGTATTATCGAAATTAAACGACGTAACATAATTCAACTGGACGTTCAAAAGAAGAGGAACTACGATAAAAAGAATATGAAGAAAGAAGGCAAAAGCAAAGCGAATAAAGAGCTATAGAGAAATGAGAAGAAGGAGAAACAAGAACGAAGACAACAGCGACGGAAAGAGGTAGATGAGAAATGGGAACGGTTCTTGAAATGTCGTAAACAACTGAACAAAAATGGACAAATTATGAAGATCTAGTATCGAATTTAAAATTGAATTTTCGGAGTTTGTATACTGCACCACCATTGCATTTCATGCACATGTGAAAATTTTTATTTCTCGAATTTTTTCATAGTCCCCAGTAAAAATGTCGAAAAATAATCTGTGTGGATAAGACAAGCTATTTCATAATCTTCAATTAAAAATAATTCATTTGCAAGTGAAAAATATTTCAGTATGAACGTAAATTCCAGTTTGTATTCTATATTTCCCAGCTCTAAAGACGTATACCTACTATACCTGATCCAATATTTCCTTTCATCTGGACAGACATATAAAACCCCATTTCAAAATATACGGTAAAACGAAACATTTTTTCTTTATTTCATGC
Source organism: Chrysolina haemoptera (assembly GCA_958298965.1). Lineage (NCBI taxonomy): Eukaryota > Metazoa > Arthropoda > Insecta > Coleoptera > Chrysomelidae > Chrysolina > Chrysolina haemoptera. The sequence goes on from OY282587.1 coordinate 12,206,824, forward strand.
ATTATCATTTCCTTGTCCATCCTAACTTTTCTCAATAGCAAGAAATTGATCAATATGTCTAAATTATATGTTCATATTGGTGGTTCGACCGTATATTTCCAATTCTTGGATGTCTGATTATTATATTTTTATAGGTGTAATAACTCCATACTTTTGTTTGATGAACTGTTCGGAATTCACGTATCTTGAAAACATTTATAGCCTCTTCTTGTATTATCTGGATTCAGAGATAGGATCGATGTCATTTTTTATCGTCCTCTGAAGGAATGATCGGCCTTTTTTGAAGTATAGAATGAAAACATCTTATAATTCAGAATTTTGGTCTTAGTTAATGGTGATTCTGCAGGTAGGATATATTAACTTTTTTCTCGATATTAGTTCAGGACCATTTTGTGAAAAATCCATTCCTTAAACCATATGTCTTTTCCAAAAATTATTTCTTATTCCACTTAGCTGCAGAATGCAAATGGCAAAAACTTAAAATTTATAGAAAAAAAATAAATTCATATTATGTGTTATGTATTGTTGATTCAGAAAGTTTTCGCTTAAATTGCTTGCAAGTACAAAATGATGAATTTCTTAAGGTAAATAAAGTGTTAAAAAATTGTTTCTATGATTATAGTAGTACAAGTCTGTGGAATAAAATATACAATATATCAACCTAATAAATCAGTATCGAAAAGTGTTCCTTTATGAACTGTTGGTAGAGGTCCCATACATCATAAAACAAATCTGTTTCATAGGCATCGCCCCTAAAAAACCACCCCGATTTTCGCCTGTAACTCTTCAACCGTAGAATATATCGAAAAAGGATTCTTTAGAAAAATGGAAGCTTGATGATTTCCTAAGAGAAAGTATTGTAGTATCATTTTTGTTGCAAGTCATAATTTACGAGAAAGTCGATGTCGATATTTTGTCAAGATTCCCATTATGAATTTGCGCGCGTCGAGGAAATTAAATTGTTGAAAAACTATTCAAGCAAGGATTTGTAATCATTTCAAAAGGAATATTTCCATTTTGTACCTTTTGTGCATAAAAATTCACCATTCAGCTATTATTGAACACATTTATAAGCAAGTATTTTTCGTCATTTAACGAATAGCTGGTAAATATGTAAATGTAAAAATATCATTTTGGTGGGGGTAACTGTGCATTAACTATTGGGGGGGTTATGGAAGGTAGACATTCTTCATATCCTAGAAACAGTTATGAGCAATTTTTCATTTTCCTTCGCCCTCCGCAATTTTTTTAATTGATCTCCCTCCTCCTCTTCATAAATCGAGTAATTTAATATCATTTTTGCAATACCATAAATGGTGAGTCATATTGTCAAAACTATTTTTCCCGTTAACCTGCTGTCGTCCCCCTACGAACGGCAGCTCTCGAAAGTCGAAACTTGTGCGAGCTAAGGATTAACGAGGTCTTAGCGTTTAACGTGCGATTCCTAGCACGATCCCAGTAGAATAGAGGTCGTCCGTAAGTCACCATCCAAATCACAACCTCGCCGTGCATTGCTTGGCTTTTGATATCGATGACCCACGCGCTCCACCAGTCTTTATGAATAGTTGCAGAAAACTTTAATGCAGGTGATTTGAATATTACATTTTTATATGGACAGGATTTCCTTTTTTCCTGTTAATATAATTATTTTTTATTTCAAACACTCTACTTCCAGCTATTTGTACGGTTATCGGTAACATTTGAAATGCAAATATGTTATTGTTTTGAATAGTATTTCTGGGAATCCTAATTTATTTTCCATTCCAAACAATATCTTACGCCGTAACACGTTTTATTGAAGTCCGAGATTTTTCGATAGGCAGGTCCTACTATCATTGAAAGGGTCATCAGACTACTTGGTATATAGCTAGGGAGATATGTTTCCAGAACGACTTCGACAGTAAGTTCCAGAGTTCATTTGGTTGAGTTTTTAAATTCATCGATGGATAATGCGCATTCGTGCTGTCATTGTCATTTTCCGTTAGTGAAATAAGGATGCAATGCTAATCGATGGATCCATCGATGAATTTAAAAACTTTCCCTTTGTGAAAAGCCGTTTTGTGAATCAATCAGTCAGTCAGTGCGAGTTACCGTTCCATACATATTACTTGGAGGAGTTGAGTTCGATCCCAGTTCATTGACAGGCAATTCTTCCTACACGGCTATTGGAGAGTTTAGCATTAGGTCGCGACCCCTACCGGGAAATATTTAAAACTCTATAGGTAAACAGTGTTTGTTTACAACTGTACCTGTGAACATCACAGTTATTATTCAAGAACACTAGTATTTTCACTTTAAATTAACACTCGAGGGATATGGAAAAACACTGTAGAGATATTAAAAAACACTCGAGGGGAGTCCAACAATAAGTCGAACAAGATGAAATTGAACAGAACTACAAAAATGACAATGATTAGCGTATTCCACAAGAATATTTTGATAACACTTCACTGATACTTGAGGGACATGAAAAACCACTCGAGAGAATCAAAACACTAAGACAAACACGATAAAATGGAACGAAACTACAAATGACGATGATTTCAAGTTTTCATTTAAACAAACAACTGTGCTTAGGCCCGTTTTCCTAGCGACAGTATATAGCAGCACCATCGGTCGATTTACTCTCCAATACGGTTAGTTATACAGTTGGACCTATATTTTCTTAGTTAAGCGTTCACTATTGTTATCGTGTTGTAAATGAACGTTATTGTGTTTGTTAAATGCTTGTGTCCGCATTCAACGACAACCCACTCACCCGTCATACATTCCAATATATTCAATGAGTTATCACAAGTAAGGATTTATATTGGAATTATTTCAGTGGGCGTGACTGGAAATCAGGTGGGTTGGTGAGGATATATTATTCATATGAGTCATTTCAGCTTTACTTTCATATCCCAGTAATCAAATCAAACTAAATACTATTGGACAGGCAATCATATGAATCCTCATATTGGTAATGACGACCCACACGAAAAATTGGCTAATTCTAGCAGTCTGTTTTTCATTTTTAATGAATTGAGTGAAAATCAAAACGATCATGGTATTGATATTTGTCTATTTCTATGAATATCGTCTTGCCATGCTGTAATGCAACACCCTTTGTGAGATAATTGCTATTTGAATGGAGATACTCATGAGCTACAACTTAGATGCGATGGGTTAATTTCTAGAAAAGTTAAATTTCGAATTATAACACAAAAATCAAATTGATGAACAGTATCCTAAATAGCAGAAATAGAATCTTTGTCACCCTGTAGCTCTAAAACTGACCCTAGGAGGTCCTTTGCCCTAATCACTAAATGTTTATTCAGATCCATTTGAACGCTCAATTACTATTTTTATTTAAACCCGGAGTTTTTCACCATCATCAAAACGTAAACAGTCGGGACTAACAATATCTAAATGAATGGATAGTGGTGTTAGACTGGGAGATTTTTTTTAGTTACCACTACTTCAATAAGCTTCAATAGTGATTCATTTCACATATTTTATGCTTCAGTAACTACCTAGGGGATATTACAACTTACACAGAACGAGATTTAAAACATGCCAGAAAAAGTGCGGTTATTCGAGTTCCACCAGCAATAAAGCTGTTTGCTTTTGTAATGTAAAATTCCTTGCATCTACGCGAATGCCTTCCAGAATTCCCTCAATATCCATTTCAATTCCTTTTTTAATCTCCTACAGACTACCAAACGCGACCTGTGTAGAATATGATTATCTATTCTTCAATGGATCCTCTAAATGTACGCCTTATGAGCAGCCGTATTCTCCTCAAGTTGAACGTTCAGTTTTCCAGATGTTCAACTGCTGTTCACACAATATACAGGGTGCATCTTAATGACTTGCTTATATTTCAAAGTGATAATAATTTTGAAAAATGGTCTTATCCCAACACCAAACCACGATTTTCAACACCTCGACACGTGTTTCAGTCACCAGGTGACCATCTTCTGGAGAAAGATGGTAATCCGCTCAACTGAGTGGATTATTTCTGTATGAATATAGATTCGTTCTAAATGCTTCACTGGTTTCCACTCAGTGTTCCCCAGGATATTTCTTATGTTTTCCAAGCCAGCAAGTTCATTCATTATCTTTCATGGTCTTAATTCGTCGTACTATTATCAAGACTCTTTATATCAAGGGCGTCGATATGGGGGGGGTACTGGGGGTAATTACCCCTCCAAGAATAGTTATATATATACTAGTATTTTTAAATTAAATTTAAGCTTTTACTCCATCCCAAGAAAAAAAATTTAAGTCTTTACCCCCCCAAGAAAGCCTTTACCCCCCCTAGGAAAAAAAAATAGCGACGCCCCTGCTTTATATGTACTTATTGTGATATCTCAGTTCATTTCCGCTATACGGTATATATTAGGGAATCGTTACGATATAAGTGCAAAATTTAAGTTGGCGGCTCTCTCAAAAGACAAAAAATAATCCCTGGAAATGGATCGTCGAATAGGACCGCAGGGGCCCGATTCTCAAATGTCTACTACCCCATGTCGCATGCAACAAAATATCTCCATCTCTTTTTAATGCTTAGTCGAGAAAAGTGATAGAAATATTTTGTCGCATGCGACATAGGGAAGTCGACATTTGAGAATAGGGTCCCAGGTCCCAAGTGATAATTACTTAGTTCCCGTATTATTTTTTAAAGAGGAACCGCTTGAAGGTATGTCTCACTATACCGTTTACTTCAACTATAGAAACGGACGAAAAAGGTCATTTTGTGGAAAACGGATCAAATTTATTCATTTCAGAAATAATTTTGAAATTTTATTCAGACGATACGTGCTTTTATGATGTGAACATTATACAATTTTGACAATACTCGTAATAAACCCATTCAGTGAAAAAAAACCGATCTCAACCTAAGCTTTCATTCCAAAATATTATCGTCGAAGCTGAACAATATATAAAATGATCCCTTCATAAAAAAACTCGGATAATTGTTTTAGAGTAATTATTCATAGCCATTTTTATTCTACGTGACGTTCTATCGATTCTACAATACATAAAATGAACGGTTAGTCTCGGTATTATTTATTGAAACATAGGCAAATCAACATTTTATATTGATTTTCGATACAGAGTGATTTTTTTATCAACGATTTCAACTCTTTACACGAAGTAAACAAAAAAATATGATGATTGCGATGAGACCAAAAATATGAACCATGTTCTTCGATCACAATTATTCGTCGGAATTTTGCCAATTGTTCTCAATGAATCTGCTTCTTTGCTAGTTATTCAACTACTCTTATGCTTTTAGAATTTTAAAACTGGAAAACTGCAAGAGTACAGCCAGTTCCCGAAAGAGGGGAAAAAGATAGCAACTACTAACTTATCGCATTGCTATCTGTTATCACGAGGGTCATGGAAGATACCATCAAATATCGAAACAAGATGATTTCCGTTACCGAAGATGAACTGGTGCGCTTCTGAAATATCATCAATTTTTCCATCTTCAGGGCGTCAAAGGTTCGGATTTCACTGCCACGAAAGTTTCCCGAGGCATACAACCTACAGATATTGTCTGAATAAAAAAAAAACTTGAAAATTAATAGAACAGGAGCATGAGAGCTATTTTATATAAAGATAATCTCACGATGGACGGAACATAGTAGACAATATGACTAATTTTCTATTATCCAACCTATTCCCAATGAATAAGGACAAGTAGGTATGAAAAGAAGAAGTAGTTGGATTTTCAGTTTCGCTGTTCACGATGACAATAACTGTCAATGCCGGATTTAGGGAGGGGCTATGGGACTTCACAACTTAACCCCAACAATGAACAACAAATATCCAACTTCTTTTGTTTATTCATCTTCTGTCGTTTCCAGAATGCACCACCTTCTTTTTTAATAATTTTTTTAAATTCCAGTTTCAATATTTACCATTAGCAATGACAACCTATTGAATACTGAATTCTGAGAAAATACTTCCTCTGAAAGTAAACATGCATCAACAAAATATTGCGAAACATAAGTAATATACGAGGTACATTGGAAAACTTTTTGAGCCAAGAGTATAGTACCCTTATTTTGAAAACTATCAAAAAATATAATTTTAAAAACTTGTACAGTCAAATCTTGGCTTAAAATCAAGTTTTCCAATGCACCTCGTTTATTACATGTGATTTGCTATATTTTGTTGCTGTATGTTTAAATTTTAGGTGTGCACAAACTTTAATCCAGAATTTCGGAACACCTATAATAAGGAAAATTGTTTTTTGAAATACTCACTGAAGCCGCGATTAACGCTTTTTCCATGACCCAATTTTTTCCTCAAACATGGTAAACGAAAAAATATTTCAAATAAATTCAGTCCTTCTGAATAATATCCATGCTATAATTGTTCTCCCATCTCATAATCCTGGAGTGACAAGTCACGTTCTAGATGTTTTCAACTTCTGCCACTCGAATCCCGCTCTCTTGATTTTATTTTCCGTATTCTAAAATATCTGCAGATGTCTGTCTGTTAGGAAGTTAGTTACAAGAACTCGGAGCATTCATGTAATAGCACAATAATATGCTCTAATTCGTTCGCCAGAAGCAGATACACACAGAGTTTCCAAAGACTGAATACTGCAATGAAATCAGTCATCATAACGAAAATTGATAATTTATTCATAACTAAAAGTTCCGTCGGTGGATAGTGCATACTTCAAAAGACCATACAGCCCTAAAATTTAACTAACAGGTATTACCAACTGTATTCATTCGTACGTGAATGAAATTATCTAATGGATTCATATTCTTCCATAAATTTGGATTGTGAGACTTCGTGTGAACAAATTTTCGTACCAATTAGGCCAATTATTTTCCATCAAGTTCAAGCCTGGCAACATGGTTAAAAATTATTTATTTATTTATTTATTTATATACGGACATGCCAATTTACAAAAAACATAATTATTTAAAAGACAATGTTTAAGTTACAATCATAATCAACTAAAACTAAATTACAACAAATTAATGTGCCTCATTTGATTTTCGAATGAATATGTGGTTGTGTCGAACAAATCAATTGTTTCACAACTTTTATTTGCCAATTTAACTACCCTTGTAATTGACTCATTTTGGCCATAGTTTGTATTGTGATGAGGAACCATGAACAGTTCTGAAATTCTTGTTCTTCCGGGATTAACATTCAGTTTAAAGAGTTCAATTAAATTTGGACAACTTATAGCTCCATTTACAACTTTGTACAGAAATCTCAGATCAATCTCAGCCCTTCGATGTTCCAAACTTGATAAATTCAAAATATTCAAAATGTCAGAATATTCATAGTTTCTCCTCTGATATCCAAGTTTGTATGCGCAAGACCTTAAAAATTTATTTTGGACTTTCTCAATTATATTGATATCCGCCTGATAAAATGGACACCATATCATACAATTATATTCAATAACTGATCGAACAAGAGAGCAGTATAATATTTTAGAAGTGCAAAGGGAAAATTTATCTGAAGATCTTGCAATGAAGCCCAATAATTTAAATGATTTAGAAACAATGTTATCAATATGTGTCTTAAATGTAACTTTGGAATCAAATAATATGCCAAGGTCTCGAACACTATCAGCCACTGACAAATTAACATTTTTCACTTGGAAACAAATGAAATATCATCCTTTATCATTCCCCATGTTTTCGACCAAGCCGAAGACGCTAGCCATTGCACCACCGCAGATTCTCAGATGGACATGACTGTATTGTCTATACTTTCCATCATGCAAGTATAGGTCCGTTTTAGACAAAAACAGTTGAGATGCGTTTTAAGTTTACAAAAAAAGGATAATTAAGTGGGTACGAGGAAAAATGTATTACATTCTCCCTTGGATGTTTTCTGCCAGTAAACTACATCGGCGAGACTTTCTGACATTCTTGACGTTTGCCACTATTTTAGATTTCCTCCGCCAAATTTTCAATAAAATAATAATAATTTTTTAGAAAAACGCCCCCGAAACAAAAAAAGTCACAGAGGAAAACGGTGGCAGACTAGGTTCAATGAAGGCACACAGAAAGTTTAGAGAGAGTATCTATCAGTAAAATGTTTGCCGATGGGCGCTCTAACTATAATAAAAAGCCCCTGTACGTTGTATCGTGTTGAAAGGTATTCTTTTCAACTCTACATGACAATTAACGGTTGGAGCAATTCAATATGCACTTTTTTATCATTGATGACTAGTTGGTTGTTGAAAATTTTGGCATTAATTAAATTGGTAACGTTTACAAAAAATGACATATTTTTTTTTTCGTTATTACGAATCTCCCAGGTTTTCGTAGAAAACCCCTCAAAAGCAGAGCTGCATATCTGGCATGACTTCCGACTGTCGCCTAACTAGACATTTTGGTGCTTGTACAAACTTCAGATCTTTTGATAATGCCAATTTTCGTAGATTTCGTTTTGCGATGAGATACTTTTTCTCGTCCGTGGCATTTGAAAAAGCTGCGTGTTCTCGGCCATTTAATCTTTCTCATATGTAGTAAATCAGTATCACGGATATGGACTAATCCCTTTTCCCCCATAAAGTAAGTAAGAATTAATTGTTGGAACTCCGAGAAGTAGCATTACATGGTCAGTCCTTGATTACTTCATTTTCTCATCACATCACATATCACTTTTTACCAAAAAATAAATACATTTATTGATATGATTTCACGATGGAAAATAGAAAAATCTTTGGTATTTACTTTCTTTGGCGTTGGATCTAGGAAATTTGTTGTATTAATCTACACTCTTTCTGACGGCAGTATGGCTTTGCAGACGCTTTATTTCTCAAAATTATTACTCAATTCTACGTAAATTCTAATATACAGGGTGTAATCTAACTTCTTGCAGTCCCGTAATGGACGGGTGTATAATGCCATTTTATAACGAATGTCAGGTTAGCTTGCTCAGGTTATGTTTGTGTGTCAAGTACGAGCGAAACAGTAATTCACGCATTTTCTACTCGCAATCTAGGTTAGCTTGCTCAGGTTAGGTTTGTGTGTCAAGTGCGTGCGAAAAACTAATTGAGGCACTACATCTCTGTTTACCTTCTTCTTGTATTTCATTCAAACGTCGTAAACGTAAGAATCTTTCGACGTGCGTTTGCGTTACGAAACAAACCGAAAACGAAACTACTATCGAAATTTTGACCAGTTGTGTTTTGTTCACGAGTTATTCAATACGAAAGTATATACAGTTTTTACGTCTGAGCCGTACACTTGAAATGTTTGATAACGCTGCGCCTCCAAGAAAAGAGCAAATAAGATGGAAAACGAAGAGAGAAAGAACTTCTCCACGTGCTGCTTCGACTTGATAGGCGAGGGGACAGGTACAGGAAGCGAGCAGTTGCGGACTCGATTTTTTTTATGAATGAGTTTTATTCAATTTATTATTATTGAAAATAAACGATGTTCTACCTTTATCAGTAAATGGATTTTTTCCGGGACATTTTTTAGAAAATTTAATGATCTTTCATAACAAATATCAATTGAATTACTTTGTTGTTATTATTATATAGTGTGACCCATTTAAGATAGAAGCATCCTCATAAAACTTACATTTTCCAACCGATTGTAATGATTTTTTTTTTTTTTTTCGTCAGGTAGACATCCAAAAAGTCCACTGGGACACCAAATTTCATGAATAAATCTTTTTTTCCAGGGCCAACTAATCTTATTTTTGAAGGTCAAAAATCTAAAGAATTCACTAGAAATTTTTTTTAGAAAAAATCTTACTAGATTTGCGACATTTTCAAAGGGCTCATATGTGAATTACATCAAAATGTGTCAATCAATAAAATAAAATATGCCGTTTAATGAACCAATTCAATTTCAGAACTTTTATCAAAATTCGGAATACACCACTACATACAGGAGGCCTCGATATATCATAATTTAATATATAAAAAAATAAAATATTATAAAATGACATTTTCTTGAAATTCCATTAACAAATTCTTCCAATTTTATTATCTTATGATTTTCTTATTTATGAACAGATTTCGATAAAATTCTGACTAGTGATATATTGGGATCTCCAGAATAATGAATTGGTGGGTTGATTAAACGTTATATTATTCAAATTTCATTTCCCTTTAACTTTTTTATTGATTGACACATTTCAACATAATTCACGTATGAATCATTTGAAAATGTTGCGATCCAGTGGTGTAGTCAGATTTTTTCAAAAAAAATCTCTAGTAATTTTTTCAGATTTTTTTCCTTGAAAAATACATTTTTTTGTCTAAGTGGACTTTTAGAATATCTACCAAACGAAGAAAAATTCATTTCAATCCGTTGAAAGTTTTAAAAGGGTGCTTCCATCTTAAATGGGTCACACTGTATAAAATTGATTATTTGTTTGTTTGATCGAGTTCCATCAGTTCCTTTGCTAGTCATCCAAGTATAATAAAACTTTGGTGAGTTGTTGAACGCGTGCCTACGAAGGCTTCTTACAAAAAAATAAAATAAAAATGGTGAATAAGTTTTTTGTGACTCATGAATCGATATCATGATTTGATTTGTGAATTCAAGATGGCGCATGATTTTTTTTATTATGATCCAACTCCTTTAAAAATTTGTATAAAATAGTTTTTATCATAAAAAATTGAGAATAAAATATGGTGGCTGAGTATTGTGATTATTGTTCGACTCTGTTGAAAATTTACACGTAGGGGTTTTTGGGTTCAGGTGATAACGTTTTCCATCAAAATTTGAAAAAAATTAAATATGACAGCTTCAAAATGGCGGATGATATTTGTGATATGTACAGATTTCGTTAAAAACTTATATGAATGGTTTTTCGAATTGGAAATCATGACAAATTTCCCAAAGTTCAATGACAAGCAATGAAGCAGATCGTTTAATTTGTTCATTTGAATGTACTATTGTTACAAATAAACACCTTGACACTATATAAATAATTTATTTGAAGAAAAGAGATTTTAAACTTGCGAGTTCACAAATGCCGATTCCAATCTGATCGTTCATGCGGAATCGATTTATCGCAGAGTGAGGAAGTACAGGGTTAGCGTTGTTGTTACACTATGAAGGCTAGAAAGAAGCTGTTGTCTCAAATAATCGGAAATTGTACAAGTATCCCCTTCACCATACTAACAACTTTCTCTTATTTAGTTATCGATGTTAAGATATTTGGTGTTGAATGCCCTTCACCACACTAACAACTTTCTCTTATTTAGTTATCGATTCTGAGATATTTGGTGTTGAATTCAACCTATTTGTGACATAGATTACACCATAACTTTCGAATATTTTTGAGAAGCGGTTTTCCAAAGGAATTCAATCCAGGGGGCTTAATAAATAAACGCTTTTCAATTGAAAAATATAACTTTGAAAAGTCACACATTTATGAGACATCCTGTATGTTGACAGTTATTTTTTGATCAAAGCTTCATTGCTTTTTACAATTTTTATTATAATTTTTTCTATTCCAAATAGAACAGCAGCTATCGTCTACCCACGCATTATCGTTGATAAACCCCGTATATAAATTGTGGCTGACTGACCAGCTCTGATCCAAATTCTGCTGACTGACTGACATAACTTTGATTTATATGAAATAAAGAAATTGTATAACAATTTTCACCCTTGGTAAATACAGATTATTAACAACTGACTACAGATATCGCCATTACTATGGAAATCTACGCGGACAATTTCAAAGCTTTTGACTCCGAAGGTTAGGGAAGTACTACTTACAAACAAAAATAATTTCAAAAATAGATCAAAAATAGAAGAAATCTATTTAACAATGAGCTAATCAAGTTCAACACTAGATGTCCTGCCATACCAGGATGCTCACTGCAATATTCCTATACGATATAGGAATATATTTGGGTCAAAAATCCATCAGAAAACAACTACTTTCCTGACTAATACCACGACGAACGTTGAATTACATCCAATGAATTTCCGTGCAGAGTTCCTACAAGGCTATCTCCGCAATTGCTAAATACATGGAAATGTTAATCGAAACATTTGGACCACCTATAGATCGATTTCTGGGTTCTTGCCCTCATCAGTATAGGGTAGGTCTCTGCAGACAATAACTAATGTCTGCAACAAATGATTCGATTATCAATCCATTTCAAGGCAGAAGCTGAGACATCACCCGCAGATTGGTGTTTAACCAAACTACGAGCGCCATCCCACCCACTAGCCACCTGTATTTAGCAATTGCGGAGATAGCCTTGTAGGAACTCTGCACGGAAATTCATTGGATGTAATTCAACGTTCGTCGTGGTATTAGCCAGGAAAGTAGTTGTTTTCTGATGGATTTTTGACCCAAATATATTCCTATATCGTATAGGAATATTGCAGTAATTTCATAAAAATGTGCTAAATACCAAATAAATCGTTTGTTTGTATTTTCGATTGGCCACTATCGGATGTGTTAAACCATATTCCAGTTGCTAACTCCAGTTTCAATTCATATTTTCATCGCTTCCCACGATAGGAAACGATACCGCAAGTTAACTTCGCAGAGGTAGAGATTATGCGAGATAGGTAATATTGGAGCTGGCTTTCAATTTCCTCATCCAATATATCTGAAATTCAATTTTAGCTCGCCTAAGCAGTAAGCACTTCCCGTGTTCTAACCCTCGTGCATATCAACAGTAGATTCGTTTTTATTAAATTCACCTTGGATAAGATATATCATATTCAGGACGTGTTAAAAGAGTAATAAACTGTGATGAAGAACAGTTGTAAAAGATATGAAGCATTAATTCATCTTAAGAATGACGTGTTTTGTTCTGTGGAACATTAATGGATAACCTAAAATGAAATAAGAAGTTTTTCTAGTGGATGATTTATAAAAACATGGCAAGACATACCTATCACGAAACAATCGATGCTCTATACAGGGTGTTCCAAATTAAGTCGGCACCATTGCCAACTCCGTCATTATTGACGCTACAAATTCGGGCAGCAAATTAGTAGCATTTTGTATGGCCTTATGCCGAAGCCAAAAAAAATGACAGTCGCGTTTTCAAAAAATATTTCATAAAATGATATTTTTTTCGAATGGAACACCCAATATTTCAACATGCATTTCGATTCGATTTCGATTAACATTCTCGACAACAAAGCTCATATCATCTTTCTTCCTAAAGTTGAAAATGAGAGGCTTATGCGGAAATACTTATTAAAATGGCCATTTTGTGCTCATTTCATGATAAACAATTACACATAGTTGTTTTTTGAAGCACTCGTGCGAAAAAGTATTACTGTACGCACTGGGAATAGTGCGTAAACCTTCAGTTAACCAACAGTAATACGTCAAATTCGGAAGTCGCAAAAATCGTCCGGAAGGAACACCATTTACACCCAGTAGAAAGATGCCAACATCTTAGTCAAAGAAGAACACTGGTTCAAACAAAAATTTGGAGAGTCTCCATACATCCAAGCCAACAACGCTATCAGTGTGTGGAAAATATTAACTGATAACATGTCATATCTGGAAAAAAACAAACGAGAAGGGCCCCTACCTATTCCCATGCTTAAGTATGACCAATTGAGAAACAGGTATTCCTGTTAATTTCCTCAAGAAATATAGGGTTCCTCCCATTACTCTGGCGGTCAGTACACACTTGATAACGATCGTTGTTCCTGAACCGATCGAAATGACGTGCTCATAGAAACAATACAGACAAGTGAAGTCTGCAATGAAAGTAATCAATTTACATCATTGTTTTAAACTTTCACCTGTAATACCACTAGAGCTTCAATTATTATTGGACATTTTTTCGAGAAAACGAATATTTTAAAATTACTGGGATAATGACGGTGTTTGATGGTTTTGAAATTTTGAAAGTCTTTAGTGGTAATTCTGTAAGCTTTATGTTAATTTTTACCCATACTTAACATATTTAACAAAAACGTTTTTATAATTTTTACAGAATAAACAGGTATGTTAATATGTGTGAACATGAAAAATCAGGCCATACAGCTTGCAGAGATAGCACTACAATCATATATTTTTCACAGAATAATCAGATAATAAATATGTATGTTAATTCAAAAGCAAAATAAGGTAGATAACAATTATATATAAATAAATAAATGATTGATGAGAAAAATAATATAGAAAAAATGTCCAACAGTGGGATTTGAACTCACTCTGCTTTCCCCAAGGAGACCAAAATTTCCAGAAATTTTATTCGTTGCTATGGTAACGATAAAAAATACAGGGCTTTAATTGGTCGCAAAATGTTAGGTGTGGAATTTCAACGACTCTTTCATCCACACATGGCTGCATCTATGAAATTATATGACTGATGTCACATGATATGCAATAAATAGTAGGGGATACTTAAGTAAACACGCGATAATTTATGTGAACACGGATAATTTATGTGAACACGGATATTTAGGTAAATAAACAAAGAGAAGTGTCAAGTTTGTCACAACTCAAGAAAAAAATGTCTCGTTTTCGGTCACCTTCTACTACGGAAATTATAGAACATATAAGCTAATCCATCTCAGAAAATGCCAATGCCAATGAATAGTCTTTCTAGAGAGAATTTATGTCTTTTTTGGAGCGTATACGAATGCTATTCATGAAATAGTATTCCTAAATATCACCCGACCATGAAAAATAGAGACTATTATTTTCTCTTATTCATCTCGATTAACTTGTATTATGAGACAATTCAATTATTTATGTTCATATGGTCTCATTTGATTGTCAAAATACACAAAATACAAGTACTCTCGATAGAATTATGAAAAAATTATAGTCGGCTATTTGTCATGGTCTTGTGATATTACCTACAAAAATATTTCACGAATTTTTTATTTTTAGTATAAATGTAATAAAAACACTGGTGATCTCAAGACGCGAAGGAGAATCAGTTCGTAACATCTTGTCAAAATCTGTTTTTGCTCCGACGAATATTCAGACAAAACTCGAATTTTTGATAAAAGGTTTGTAAAATACACGCACTGGTTTCATCGGAAAGTAATTATCTTCTGAACTGAACTTTTGATTAGTGATGTTTATATGTTGAACAAAATATCAATCTTTAGTTGGCTACATGTTTTTTATATTGAGTCCATCATGTCATTATGCCAAGCAAGATTATAATAAATTTATAATGCCCCAATTATTTCCATTCACATCAAGATCAAAAGTCACACTTCAGTTTCTAAAATCGGGCAGGAAAATACTGATTTCAGTCCGGTAGTCTCAGAAAAATACATTTTTTTTTCTTCGTGTGGAATTTTTATGTTAAATCACACATACTAGTACAAAGAAGAAACGCCACAGGAAAAAAACGGAAATGCTGTGATAATTTTCAAGAATTTGTTCAAAATCAATACCAAACCTTCTTTATTACTCTTTACTAAACATTTTTTCTAGCAAGAAATTAATTCATCCTATAAAAAGCAATATCCCCCCTATTACAAGGTGAATGATTTTGAATCAGACTTTAGTCATCAATTTACATGCATAAATAGCGAATTATCATTCTTCTCGGATTGCTCTTTCGACTGTCGAAATATACAAAACCAATCAACGGTTTATTTTTTCTTCTATATCCTTATTGGAATCTGATGCCTTCTCAAAATTCTCGGTTGATCCAAAATATTCAAAAAAGTCATCTTCCGTAGTATTGCGGATAGTGATCGCGATAGCTCCCTTTTCCCGTTTAACAGGCGAACGCTTTTTGACCTCTTTACCACCGGGTTTTTTGAACGGTGGGTCATACGACTTATTCAAACGAATGACCTCTCGTTGCTGCTCTGCGATTTGTTTCGTAGCTCTTTCTGCCAACTGCATAACCCTGACTTCTTCCTGGAAGCATGTGATCTCTAGAGACGCTACATCCAAGCTGGGTATCTTGTCCATACATAACAGCTCGTCGTAATACTTACTTTCGATTTGTATCATCATTTCGAGTATTCCAAGATTAGCGGCATTCTCACCAATTTTTGATTCGTAAACATCTTCTACAAAGACTTGCAAATTGAGCACGTCGTCGTCCATGACGGTTTTCCTGAACTGACTATCCAAAAGTTCTTTGGCTAGTTCTCTCGAATACGTTACGTGATCCTCTTCCCACAATATTGACGCCTCCATTTTTTTTAGTGCGTGTTGAAACTCCTCAATTTGCTTCGTGAAGAATTTGTTGGCATTACTCAAGCCTTCTTTCACGATGATCATTGGTACTGCCAGCTCCTCACAAAGTAGTAATGCGTTCAAATTTTGCATTTCAAGCAATCTAAAAACTTCCAAAAGTTGATCTGGTTTGGTAAAATAAATCTTCGGAGGACTTTCATTCCTAGATTCTTTATAGAATACTTCGATCATTTCATTTATTGGTAGATATTTATCTCCAATAGACTGCCTGTAGGTTCCAAAAATATTAAACTCATCCTGTGGTTCATTCTTTATCTCTCCATCTCTCCAAGATGCGGGACTAACTGTATTCAAAAACTTCTGGTAAATTTTACTTGTACGCCATTTTTCTTCGGTGATGAACAGAGTCGACCTCAGAGCGGACAGTTTCTTCGCAACGAGCATGTACTCTTGATATTCATCGTAAGCCTCTCTGGCTATTTCCTCAGAATCTTCCAAAAGCTGCTTTGATGATTTATGATCGTTGTATAAGAATTCTTCGAAAATGTTGACGTACTTTTGGAAATTTTCTCGGATGATATCCAGCATTTTTTGTTCTAAAAGGAGGTTTTCGTCCAGGAGCAGAATGTCATCTTCCAGATATCCATTAACAATATTAATTCTCAGCGAATCTCGCATGGTTTGAATGTAATCTTTCATGTTGATCTTGTCCGGTTTACTTTGTACTACTTTGAAATATTGTGGGTTAATGTCACATGCAGTCTTCATACTATCCTTCGGAGGTTCCTCGACATACAATCTCTGCAGATCTTTTGGTTGCCTACCCCTGTAATTTGTCTTTTCCACACATTTCAATTTCAACTGCTTGATCCTCTCGTCCTTTCTCCAGGCTTTCGTCATTACACCATGTGCAAGAACTGCCAGATCCTTAGGGTATCTAAATGGAAAAGCTTCGTCCTCAGGTCCTCTTACCTTGTCATCTGGTTTCACCGCCTTATCAGTGACATAATGTTTCTTCGCCTTCGGTTTTTGTTTAATTTTGCCATGTTTGTGCTGATCAGACACCGGTAATAATAATTTGGAAAGAGCAACTTCATTGTTCTCGGATGAATGTTCACTGGTTTCAACTGCGAGCTGATCCAGAACTGAATCATCGCTCAATTTTTCTTCCATCCCGAATTTTACATTAAATCCTCAGAACATTACATGAGAGTTTCAGACTCACAATAACATTTTTTTTTGACAAAATATCTGTCGATATTTTACCACATGTCAACAGATATCAGGTAACCATACTTCTGTATGGGTGTTCGGACACAGACGTCACGCTCAAGTATTGGGTGTTATGCATAAAAGCTGGCAAATGCTTATACTATATAGGTTTGTCTCTCTCATTGATTAATGAAGTGAATACGTCTCTTTCAAGAAATCCGAGTAAAAGTATTTGCTCCAGGTTCATGCATGCGACCCATTAATTGATCAAAATTTTATTGCAGTAAAGTATTCAGGAATCCTAGAAACAGCTATACAGTAGGGATCAAAAGTACGTTGCCCCCTTGTTACTTCTTTATTTTACTGTCACTTTCTAGGACAGGCAATGGGTGGGTTCTAATCTAATTTGGTAGATTTGTACAGTTTGGTGTCCTAATTAATATTCCGAGTTTGCGACCTTGAGAGACCGCCGCTCGCGCTGCAATATTGGAAATATATTACCGAAAACCAGTTTTTCGAAATATTTTCTATCCAGCGCCACCTAGGTCAAAAATAGTTATCGGAAAAAATTATAGAGCATAAAATTTCTTGCAACTTTTGTAAGAAACATTTTTCAATCAGAAGAACAGTTCACGGGTTATAGTGGAGTCAAGCTCAGCAAATTTCTACAATTCGCAAAAGCGCAAAATTTTTTCTTGAAATTTCAGTAAATACCGATTATTTGATACATACTACTGTTTTTTACTGATTACTCTTTTTTTTCATGTAGTAGCCCCAGTAGGCATAATCCACGATTTGTTATTATTTACTAATGCCTTTTCTTCTTTTTGCAAATTTGTTTCCTCTTCCAGGTTTTTATCTTCATTGTCTTCCTCGTCAACCTCGGCCAATAATTTCGCAATGGTCAGATCCAACGACTATTCACTATAGAGGATAGCCCAATTCGGTGATTTTATCTGACATCCCCCCGCATGCCATCAGCTATGAGTGACGTCACCGGGCCTACACTAACGGTGGTTTGCCATAACTGCCCATGCATTTTTCTCGATTTTCAAAACGTTTTATCTCGGTATTTCTAAGGCAAACCTGTTGATGCTTTTTGTGTTTCTGGTTGATGTGTTGGTGTGTGAGTTTTTAGACTAGATTTTATGAATATCCTATTCATATTTTCGAACTAAAATTAAAATGCAATGCCAATGACAGGTCTATGCCAAAAATAACTTTCAAAATGTTACCGCAGAAGAAATATTTCCCTCATATCCATCTGTGATGTGTATGATTCTGAAGAGCCCGTTGTTTCCAATCCTATCAATCCTCCTGAAGAGCTTGGCAAAGCGGAATAGATTTTCGTCGACCAAAATGTATTGGGGATTAAATGCGAAAGAAGCGATCCTTGCTTCAATGAAATGAACGATTTCTGTGAGTAAGGACACCCTTACCTGCAACTAGCATAGTTTTGTTTTCAAATATTACTTTTCCATCTCTAAGCTATGACCAGTCGAAAAGTGAAGAAGGATGGAACGCACATCAACGATTTCTGTGAGTAAGGGTGTCACCTGCAACTAACATAGTATTGATTTTTGTTCATCCGTAATTACTTGAGAATATTCGAATAATGATGTAGAAAATATTCAAATATTACTTTTCCATCTCTAAGCTATGACCAGTCGAAAAGTGAAGAAGGATGGAACGCACATCAAGGATTTTTGGTGCACAAACGTAAAAGCGGATTCTGGTTCAGACCTCAATTTTTGAATCATGAAAATATACAGGGTGTCATCTATAGCTGGCAAAATTGATAACGCTTATTCAACCGTAGCGTTGATTTACAAAATATCGTTATCAGTCATAAACTACCCAAAAACGTTCAATTGAGGCTGTACAAAATAACCAAATATTACTTCTTGATGCCTAGATATGATCAGTTGAAAATTAAAGCATTGAGGAAAACATACTGAAGATTCTTTTATCTCAGAGTTAACACCAAATTCTGGTTTAGAACACCATAAAGGCCTCAGATCTTGTTGCCTGAATCATAAATTAAATTGCTAGTTTTACAAAAACACAATATGGTGTTATTTTTGCGATAAAAAAATGCCTATACGTTTTTTCCAATTTTTCAGTTTTCAATTGGTCGTAGGTAGCCGTGGAAAATGGATATACGAATATTTCATCAACCAGCAGGTGAATATTTTTGGGTACTATATGTTATGAAAAATAACTTTTGAAATCATTGTTCTGTCAAGAAAATACGAGTGGAAACATGGACTTGGCTAGTTTTCACATACTTTATTTTGCTAATCAACCTTTATGTTATACTTGCGCAAGTTATTGTGGCGTATCTGAAATTTTTCACATGTTTTTTGCATAACGCTTAATGACAACAGGCATCCAATCTGGGCTCTTGTAAACAATTTCCAAATATGTATAAATAGGTAGGTAGCAAGATTGTATTTTTCTCGTATCTACTACATGTAACAAACACATTTGTTACAATAATTTTTCTAAATGATGTCATGAGACCGCTGAGTAAGGAGCAGTTTCTGTTATCATGGGTTGTCTCAGTTTTATAAATAATTGTTCTCCACAACCAGAATTTGCCAATTCTGAAATCATATTTGATAACAGTGTGATTGACTTAACTAAGATCTCTGACGGGTAATTGGTAGGTGTAACTTAATAAAAAAGGACCATGGTGTTTTTGAAAGAGTTCGGTAGTCACTAAAGAGAAGCTCGCTGGAGGTAGTAACTTTCAACAGTTCTATATTATATTATATTATATTACATTATATTATATTAATATATTATATTATATTATATTATATTATATTATATTATATTTTATTATATTATATTATATTATATTATATTATATTATATTATATTATATTATATTATAATGAAATTTTGAGAACATGGACATTACCAATGAAGAACAATTTTAAATGTGTCTGCAGTATTTTTACATTCAATCAGAAGATTCAACGATGTTTCTAGAGTATTATTTGGAGATTGTTTCTGGATTCCATTTTCATAACCGAATTTTATTATGACGTAACCTCAGCTCCTAGATCCCAGATAGTCGTTACATTTCAGAAATATCAATCTATATGTTGATATTGATTCATAAAATTTTGTTGCAGGGGCATTCAGACTTTACGATGTAGACAACGATGGTTTCATCACAAGGGAGGAAATGTATAATATTGTAGACGCTATTTACCAAATGGTGGTAAGTAGATCGTACTTTGGAATTTCTTTCATTGTTGTTTGATATAATTCAGTTACTTACATTATTTAATGATGAAAAACGACTGCTTCAATGTGAGAACAAGTACTATTTTTTCTTTTCATAACACACTTTTTCATACATATCCCTAGATGTGCATTTCGATAACCAAGTTATCTTCATCGCTATGGATTTTCATACGGTTTAAATTCATATAATAATTTTGTCGGAAGAGATTTCAACTATCTGATGGTTGATAATTAGTCCATTTTAACAGGTGTGAGAGAAATATTGATAGCAGCCGTATTTGCTCACACCAAAGAGCTGTCTCAGTTTCAATGGACTGAATTTGAGGCAGAGGGTCTATGAAGATTACCTGTACGTATAGTAAAGTACGTTTGGGAAGGTATGATCCTCTACGGATGAACATTTGCATATATATTTGAGTTAGTTACAGTATTTTGAGATGAAAAAAGTCTTCCAGTATGAATTATATGGCAAGTTCAAGAGCAAACTCATGGCAAAATATTTCAAAACTCAATCTAAATACTTTTGATATCTCTTTCATGAACTAATCCATCGATACAGATTTTCGTAATATTACTAAAGTAGCACCAAAACTATTCAGACTCTAACAAGATGAGTCTAGCACTTGGCTGGCTACCATACACCAGAAAATCTGTGATTGTGGTCTTCATTCCAAAATCTGGACGTAACTCATACGACCAGGCCAGGGATGAACTGAACTGCTGAAATCTCAACGAAATCAGGAATTGTACTCCCAAAGAGGAGGACATACTGGTTCTTATACTGGGAAATTCAGTTTTATGTCGGGCCCAATTGAACCAAAGGTGAATATACTTGTTAGAATTGGAACCTAACTCCGTACTCTCCAATTTCTAGAGGGCGCCTCCGTCAAATTTGGAAATATATGGGGGGGAAGCGTATTCTTTTGGAAATACTAGGTGTAAAAGCTACTGCATTGACGAGGATTCGCAAGATATGGTTAAATTCTATAAAAGTATACAATTTTCCAAAGCTATTTTTCTCACTACTTCAATGTCTCCTTAGAGGTTTGAATTGTTTTATGTTTACCGAGCTATTGCAAACATTTCTTAAGGAAATAATAGTCTTACTGTCTTCAAGATTCATTCCTCAACGAGTGATTTTATATACATTGCTTTACAAACGCCTGAATTCATGCTTTCAATTTCCGGAAGAACCATAATTTTTCCGCGCATAACACCTATGCGTGCCAGTGTTGGCGACATTAGTGGACAGATGGCGCAAGTTCAGTTCTCAGTTTGTCTAGTTTAATGAAATATGCAGTGAGGGCTATACATGTGACGTCAACTCGAAAGCTCACAACTAAGAACCTGATGTGAAGTTTGAAAATTCAAGTGATACAAAAACACAAAAACACAAAACTACGCCAATTTCACTAGACGCGCCTTTCACCAAGAAAGTACATCTTCCTGAAGACTGTCACTATAAAAAAAAATTATATGAATATATATGATGTTACTTGCGATATTATGCGATGCCGTTCAGTTGAGTAAATTTACAGTTCAGTTTGTAAAGAATTGTAACTTTACGGGTTAGCTTGTATTTTTTTACTCATTCCATATAGTATTATTAATATAAAATCACTTGATTAGTAGCAGACTTTCCACAGTCGCTTCACACACGACTGTATAATTTCATTATATGTTCACCAGATATAAGTTTTGAATATTTCAGTCGAGTTCAGTAATTTTGAAAATACCCTTCCTGTTCAGACCAGTTATGCTATTCATGATTCTGTGTCGTTTTTCCTGACAAATTCGTATTTTCGAATTATATTCATATCAAGAGAAGACTAGCCCTTAATATGGGGTCATTTCAACGAAAGAATAAAATATACTAGATAAGGCAGAAAATATTCAATATATGGTATACATATTTATACATAAATGCAACAGAATTATTTTAAACATGTTCCTGTACTTACAAAACAATACAATGAGCTCAAAACTCAAAAGATCTCATAATATATAAAAAAATAGGACAAAAAATAACATGGAGAGTAAGGCTCAGAAAAGTCAAAATTAAATACTTCTCAAATTTCGCAATTTATCAAAAGTTCAAAAATAATCACAAAATGAAAACAAAATAATCAGAAATATAACACACATTGGTACAGTAACTAAATATTGGATAACCTGTTGATGAGCAGAATTAGTTTTAATCTTCTCTTTGTCGCTACCTTGTACTGACCGTAGATTTGACTTTTTAACACATCAATTCACAATTCAAAATGTTAATATTTAAAGTTACTCATGAAGTCATGTGAATGCACATATTGTCTCTGAAATTATCTGAATATTTGTAAACAATATGTAAATATAAGCAATTGCTTTATATAAGACCATGTAAACTTCGTTAATTTCATAGATAATTATATTGTTGGCAAAAAAAATCAAGTAAATCAACTAATAAGGTACTGGAATGTAATGATACCAACACTGTATTGTATAGTTCGCAAATGTTGAAATGTTGAAATTTATAATGTGATTTTACACGTTTTGCAGTGTATTGCTGATACAATCAATCTTAACGTTGTGATAAAGAGAAAAGAGTTGAGATATTCCAACTGATTAACCTTCCGGAACATGCAGCTGATCTGAGAGATCAACCATTCATGTTTATCATGATATCTCAGCATTGAACTTCGGTTACGATCACTCATTCTTGGTAGCTGTAGTGAACAATGCGTTGGGCTTAGATGTTGAATTGGTTAGTTCTAACTCGTTGTTGGTAAAAGCTAGGTGACAAAGTGATCTGAGGGATACAGTGCGTGTGCTGGTGTATGCACAATTATTCCGATTGACGCAAGGTGTAACTAGTGTAAGTTTAATTTTTGAATAATTTCAAATATTTTTGTGTGATTTACAATTTACTTTCTTTATAGTTGTATGGGTACTTATGAAGCAGAACAGGCTCGTCTGGAACGTCTTATGGATGAAACATATGATGAAGAAGGGCTTGATGATACAGATGTAGAATTTATAAACGAAGAGTTGGAAGATTCCGAATCGGAGCAAGATCTTAGGGATATAGAGGATTTGACTGAAGAAGATTCAAATAAACCTTATTATCTGGGAAAGCCGTCAAAAAATAAACCAAATGATGCTATATGATGGTTCAAGCACCTTTTGAATCAAAATGTGAGAACGAGATCATGTAACATAACATTTCATGCATTTTCAAAGTATAAGACCAATTCGTTAGATTGCTGGAGTTGCAGCAGTAACATTATTGAAAAAATTGTAAAGTATACTAATACAATTATCGAAACAAAGTCTGAAAATTACTTTGGGAAGAGAGATTGAAGAAAAAGAAATAACAGAAATATATATAAATGTAGAAGTTATTTGTGTTTGGAACACTCTCTCATTTTGTGCAAAAATTGTTCTCAGTAGGAAACAACGTTCAGTTTTTTTAAAGACTAGGTTTAATGTTACTGTTTTTAATTTTGATATTCATGCTTTGGAGAAGCTTCCATTACTTTGACAACTTTAGAATATATTGTTACAGACCTGAAATTTGATAAAGACTTCTCGAATTGTTCGAGATCGTTCGATGAATTAGATGGAAAAATCTAGAAGCACTAACTTTTGTTCTGGATCAATCGTCGAACATTCTTATTGTGTTCTATTGATTTCTTCACTTTTCTAGAACTTTATTTTTATA
This sequence comes from Chrysolina haemoptera, assembly GCA_958298965.1. Lineage (NCBI taxonomy): Eukaryota > Metazoa > Arthropoda > Insecta > Coleoptera > Chrysomelidae > Chrysolina > Chrysolina haemoptera. The sequence goes on from OY282587.1 coordinate 12,231,104, forward strand.
TATAAGCAAGGCATTTGTGAGATGAAGTTAAGTTAGTTAGAAAGTTACCTTGAGTTACCTTGGAAACTAGTATTTTGGTATCAGTTTTGACAGTGACTTGTATTACAGTGTTGTAAAGTGAAGTTTGAATAATAAAGGCAAGTCTATACCAGCGTACACTTATTTTTGAACCCGAAGACGCAACAATATTTTTTAATACTGAAACCTTCTAGAATAAGTAAGAAATGTTGTTTTTTACTGACATTTATGTACAAATACATTGTAGCCTATTTCTGTTTCTTATTTTATGTTTATAATAATTACTATCTATAATGATCTGACAGATACAGTGCGTGTGCCCGTGTACGAAAAACGGTGCGTGCTCCGGAAGGTTAAGATGATGGACGTCCGCAATGTGAGTAATCAGATTGCCACCTACATCATGTACGAACTTCAAACACATTTCTGGAATGGTTTTACCTACATTCTCTAATCGCATAATCAACGTTTCAGTTTCGATGCGATGATACTAATACCCAAATTCCGTGATTCTGCGATCCATACATAAGTTTCAGAGCGGTGATTTATAGCTTAGGAACCACGCCAAACTTCTGTTTGTACGGGGATTCAACAAGAATTTGACAGTCTGACACTTCGTACTATATTGTCAGTTTATTGTGGATAACTACAAAACGGTTGAGATTTATAGCCATAAATCAAATGTAGTGCGGTTTTCGGGAAAACGGCCACGTTTCCATCTTTGGAATGGATTGTTCCAATGGAGGAAGACCAAGTGATATGTAACAATCATGCGTAGTTTGTAGTGTGATAGTCAAATATCAGTTAGGAATCTCTCACTACTTTTGAAATGGATAAATTTTCTTTGGTAAAATTATTTGATTTCGGTAAAATTAAGGCTTTGTTTTTCATTATTACCAGTTATATACTTGATTTTTCGGAATTTTGCTGCAAGTGAATATAAAAATGTACTGGAGCTCCAGAAAGCGATTTGCAGCGATTTGCAGAGTGCAATGTCTATGGAAGCGAAAACATACCCTGTTTTCACTGTTAGGAAGAACCGTAAGAGCAGGAGGAGGGATTCAACAGACACCCGTAACAGTGATGAAATTCTAACAATATGGAGCCGTACACCGCAATGGTCATTTTCATTTACATTACAGACATCGATTTTCGTATGGAATGGCCATCTAACAGTCCCGACCTGAACCCCCTATAATATTTAGCTGAATCGAAGAATTGGAGTAATATTTAAATCAATAAAAATATTAATAAAAAAATACTTTTTAGAAACAAGCTTTTATTCAAATGCGCTAAAAAGTAAAAAATAATTTCTTTAGATGTGTAATGTAGGTTATTCTGTGAGTTACAGATTCAAAAGCTTGCCGCTTTCGTATTCGAACTGAAAACGATGCCCAGCAAGACTATAATACACATCTAAAGACATATTTTTAACTCTTTAGCGCATTTGTCTTTGAAAAGTTTTTTTTTATTAAAATTTTATTTTCTGCTTTTGAGTTAGTTATTAGCCTTATCGTTCGAGTTTTGAGCAATCTTGCTCTTGAATGAAGGGGCCATCTAAATATTTACTCGTCAGCCATCCTCAAGACGCCATCTTGAATTTATGAATTTTCACCAAAAATTGATACTCCGAAAACCCCTACATACCATATTTGAATCTAATCAGAACAAAATGAACAAACTCGTTCGCCATATTCAATTAATGAATTTTAACAAAAAATTCATAATATCCGACCTTAAAAACATCCATATAAAAATATTGAATAGAATCGGACAAAAATCACAAATATTATCCGCCATCTTAGAGCCGCCATATTGAATTCATGAATTTTGACAAAAAACATAAACTCCAACCCCGAAAAGCCCCACGTACCAATTTAGAATCGAATCGGACCATGATCACAAAACTCGTCTGCCATATTGGAATCGCCATATTGAATTAATGGATTTTGATAAAAAAACAATGATCAAGACATTAGTTTACATCGGAACATGAATCCGAAAAGGATCAGTCTGATGGGAACATTTTTCAGAGAAAACTCGATCAATTTATTTCAATTTCTAAAACAGTTCTTTCGATTCTATGTCATCTAAGTCAATTGCTATTGTCACTTGTCAAGAGCGTCATTGTCAGACATTGTCAATTCAAATTTCACTCAACATTCAGAGAGATATATGATGTAGTATCCAATCGTAATCCAAATAACTAACACACAGGATGAAAATTGTGCAAATTCAAACAAGTTTTATTATGTAAAATTTTAAATTTCAACTTCGTCCATGGATATAATATTTTTTTCCTCCTACCCCTATTGAAAGTACACACTTTACTCCCTCAAACCTGGGAGGAGTCTCATACGTTTCCTCCCCCTCATTTCAAGTAAGTTGTAAACGATGAAACTTGTGAATCTATCATAGTCAAATTGTTTCCGTAATTTCTAGAACATCTTATAAGTATATCCTGTATTCTGGTAAAAATCAAACATGAATGTTACTTTAACTTTAGTTCTTTTTAATAGCTATTTGTGTATTTAGAGCGCAAAGTGACTGATTGTAACTCGACAAAAAGATTAATCTTTAGAGAACGACAATGACACTTTGTGCTCGAAGTACAAACATTATTTTTTCTACAAGGGCAGCTCTTAGAAAAAAAAATATCGACACTCCATTCAAATAGGTACATAACATTACTTATGAGAAAATCACTCAATAGCAATCCGAAATGCATAAACTATCTAAATGTCCAATAATTCAAATCAGTAATACAAAAAGTTGCCAGGAGCTGAACCCGGGACCTTCGGATTACAAGCCCAAGACGCTAGCCATTGCACCACCGCAGATTCTCAGATGGTCGTGACGTATTGTCTATACTTTCCATCATGCAAGTATAGGTCCGTTTTAGACAAAAGCAGTTGAGATGCGTTTTAAATTTACAAAAAAAGGTTTATTAAGTGGGTAGGAGGAAAAATCATATATATTACAACTGGGAGTAAAGTGCCATTTCCTCCCTTGGATGTTTACTACATCTGCGGTAGGAAAAGTGGCACTTTCCTCCCTAGCTATATATTGCTTCTTGTACACCTGACAAATTTTCAATTTTACTATATTAATCAAATTCACTCTTAATTATTACTTACTTACTTACAGGTACGTACTGATGATGACTTAACAGTCGAAAGTGCTTTGCTACGATTTTTAAAACAAAATGTTTTGCACGAAATACAAAGTTTTTTCCTCGAAGTATACTGAAGCGTGCACTCAGCTTGACAATTTTTGTTTATTCCAATGCCAACCACACAAACACACACCAACACACATATTCAAATTCAGATACTGGTCTGGTTGGAACAACTCTTTTCAATTATTTGTAAAGCTTTTGTAAAACTTCATTTTCAATTTATATTGAAGTGAAGTTGGTTTGAAGAAAATATGAGATGCTTTTTTTCATTTCGTGACCAACCGTAAACGTTTTCGTAACAGTATGCTTCATGTCTCAACTTTTTTATTGACATCCTTTTCTGATACATATCTTTTCAGATTTCAGTCCTGCCTCGGAAGAATGAATTGAAGCTTTTCGAACATTAAATCCCATACCCGACGCAACTATTCCTTCATAGAGCCCCCGCGAGAAATCATTTTCTTCCCATTATCATCAAAGTTGCATCCGTTTCTCTGATAAGTTATGTTGAGCGGGGCCAACGTATTGCTATTATAAAAATTTAACTGACTGTTCGAGAAATTTTAATTTTATTTTTTATCACAGACAAAATATCCCGGATGATGAAGTCCGAGAATTATCACAAGGGATTTTCTAGGCTGTAAGTTTTTACAGGACCGTTTCGAAAGATTATTATTACGTACAAGACTTATTGTTTCACTATTTTCAACAAAATCAACAGACACTCATCCGTAGTGCTTCTGCGATTATTCTGAACCCCATTCAGCCATAAACAGTCCTCACTGCCGGTTTGATACCCGTTTGCAAAGATCCTAACCTAACAATGCGAGCCCATTATTCCAGAGATAATTCTCGAACCCCAATAACAATACTCTGCCTAGCTATAATGTTCACAGACAATTAACCCCCGATTTATTCCCCCAGGGTCAGCAGCCATCCGAAGACGAAAACACACCTCAGAAGCGAGTCGACAAGATCTTCGATCAGATGGATAAGAATCACGACGATCGGCTCACACTGGAGGAATTCCGGGAGGGCAGCAAAGCTGACCCCCGAATAGTCCAGGCACTCACGTTGGGGCCGGAATAGCATAAGGAAGAGGGGACGACGCCCGAAAATATTTGACGCAGCCAAGAGACGGGATAAGAAGCGGTTGCGGTGGGAAGGAATGGATAGGGCGAGATGCAAACTGCTCGATTATTCAACAGTTTGATCCGGCATGGAAAATAGATTAGTTTCAGTTCGAATGTGAACAGATCTTGTTTTCAAGAAAAAATCGCAGAAAAGATTTGAAAAATTGGAATTGGAGTTGACTGTAATTTTATTAGGTCATAGTGAGAGTTTCAATGATTTTTTATGTACGGTTTCTGATATATAAGTGAGCAAAATTTGTGAAATATTATATGTGGGTAGAATAAAAAAAAAAGCCGAAATGAGACAGATTAAGGATGAAAATGTACCGATATAATGCCCAATTATAATCTTATTGATGATAGTACGGTAGAGAATGAAGGGGTATTGTCAGAAAAATATTTTTTTTCAGCACAATTCCAAAATCATCAAGTTATATTTTGATAAAACATATCATAGTTTCTGTCCTTTGTAGGCGACTGAGAAAAATTGACGGATCGTTTTTGATTACACGGCAGTCATTACCATTGTTGATTGGACAAAAGACGATGAATTCAATTTTCCCATATTACCAGAGAGTGCGTTATATATTTTTTGTCATGATCGAAACATTCACTATGTTTTCATTAAAACTGTTTCTTAATTCGAAAGTTATTTTATTCATGCATTTTCGGAAATATATACTATTATGTAGGACAAGATATGTATTTTCAAAGTTTACCGTTATACGATATAGGAGGTTGTTATTATGGGTTAAATAAACCTTCAGGAAACCTCTTGATAAATAAAATTATTCATTTATTGGTGAGAATTTATGTGTCAATTATCATTATTGAGCATAAAATCAACATTCAAAATTTTAAATTGTTAACCTTTCGGGACTAACATGTTTGAGTGGAATTCGGGGACTAACATCGGTCTCAGAGACCGACTCACAAAAAAAAGGTTTCATGTTTTCAATAATTATCAGTTGAAGCATTTTATAGTTAGGGTAGGGTATAAAAAGACATTTAGAGCATGTTGTATAATTATTGAAAATTTACAGAAAGTATTATAAACTTTTCAAAAACATATAAAATAAAAAAACGTATGACCCAACTTTAAGTAGTAAAAACTAAAAATGTAACTTTTTCGTAAAAAAGTAAAGCAATATATATTCATAATATGTTAGTTATTTAACCTAAACAATAGACACAATTGTTGGAATTGGCAGAAACTGAAATTCTGTCGTTAAAGTTCATCAAATTTTTCGATGCATTCCTTGCATGTGGGGGTTAGATGTTCCAAACACATAAATTTATTGCACCTGTGACAGCTAAATCTGGTTTTCCTACTTTTTTTGGAAGAACAGTAGAAACAACGTCCATGTGCAGGAAGAGTAGGAGTTTGATTTTCATCAATAGTGTAGATTTCTTGTATTCTCAATTTAGTTGTTCTGGGAAGACCATTAGAGTTGACATTAGAGTTAACATGAGCTTCTACCAATTGATATCCAAGATCTTCTATAAATGATCTTCTTGGAATCGGAGGTTTATCTCCATTATTCTTATTTTGGTATATTATGTAGGAGTTGATAGAAGCTATGTTCAAGGCACCATACAAAATTACCATAGGCCAACGCCGTGTATTTCTTGCACAATCGTAAGCTGCACATAATTTGTCAACGGTGTCCACTCCACCTTTTGTACGATTGTAGTCAATTATAATTTGTGGCTTATTTGTTTCACTATCAAGCGAATCATCTTCCCTGTGCCAGGTCGAGAGGAGAAATACATTTTTATTTTTTTTTCGGAATGTACGACAGTAGGGTACACTTTTCTTGATACCCGAATATAGTTGTTCCTTCAGGTCTCTTCATTTTCATTTCGTTAGGAATTTGAGGTTTGTTTTTTCTCAGTGTACCTGTAACTGTCAGCCCTTGATCATTCAATAATTTATAAGCTAAGGCAGTAGAACTGAAAAAATTGTCCATAGTAACATTACGGTGTGAGCCCCATATGGGTTGGCATAACCTTGGCACTAGTGAAATATTGGATGTATCTAAACTATATGGACCCACTGGTTGTGCACCACAATAGATCTCCATTTTAGCAGTGTAAAACATTTTTGCGTCTACTAAAGAATAAACTTTCAACCCATATTTGTTGGGTTTAGATGGAATATAGACTCTGAATCCACAGCGGCCTCTAAATGACCACAACATTTCATCCACAGTTACATACTTTGACAGCGAAAAATATTTGGGAAAATTTTCATTTAGTTCATCAAAAAATTCTCTTACTGCTGCTAGTTTATCTAATTTTACCTTCTCTGTTCTTGTTGTAACATCGTCCATTCGGATATTTTGCAGCAAAAACTTGAACCTTTCAAGGGACATTGTTAATCTGAAAATCTCTATTCCCATGCCATTGGATCTGGATTGGATTGGTCAGTGATAAATAAACTCCATATTTCAATTGCAGTTTTTTTCTCTTTTGCTAAACCTTTTACTCCTGGTAACGTTGTTATAATATTATCTGACCGTGTTCTTACATTTGGATATCTGGTAAAATGTTTTCTCCATCTGGTGCCATCTTTGGAAATGAAACAAGGTATTCGAACAGACCTGTTGGTTTCAGGTTCTGCAGCAACTTCTTCTATATCATCGTCGGACATTTCTTGCTCGGTATCCGAGTTTTCCTCCTGAACCAATAACTCATCTTCTTCTAGGCTAACGTCACTGTCTTCAGCTAATTCTATATCGCTATCTACCTCTTCAAAGAGCTGTTGAAGTCTTCTGACTTCTTCCTCGTAACACCTTGAAGACATTTTTATCTGAAACCATTACCCAACTATTAAAAAAATATAACATTTCCAAGAAATAATTTTTCATCTTACCACTTTACTAAATCAAAACAGTAACGGGACGACTAACTTCGGTCTTCGAGACGGATCACGTAAAATCTCAAATGAGGAAAACAGTCACAACATCCACCTTTGACGCCTCCGCAGACACTGATCAGTTAGGAAGGTACTGAGAAGGGCGAAATTGTAACGCTGGCGATCGTGCCGTATTCGGAATAATTCGTAATCGTCGGTCTCAGAGACGTACTGTTAGTCCCGGAAGGTTAAACCCGGTGGATGCCATCCACAGAAACGGATTGAGTTATTTTCTATCATTTTTATTTATTAATTATTATATTATTATTTTATTAATTATCAGCATAGTTGGGTGTGATCGTATCTGACCATCATGTATGATTAGATCTCTCCCACGTTTTATATAATAATAATTCACACTTATTGATTGTAGGATATTTATAAGATGGGTCTGATTATTAACTTTACGTTTAGTAATAATTATTTTAATTTTTTTCTTATTCCGGCCAACAAATACTAATACTAATATAAATACTAATTTTGGTCGCTCATGTATCAGAAACAACATAGACAAAATCATTCAAACTCACAAAATTTGCTTATGACCCTCCTCACTTCAACATTATAATCGACCAATATCCAATTTTCCATATGTTTTCGTTCGGGGGTTCCTTCACTATTTTTAGTCATTGAAACTGATACTGATAGTACAAAAATGTGAATACCGTTCATCCTTTATTAATACCGATTTCGTAATGTGGTTACAAAAGGTTTGAAGCAAATATGAAAAAAAAAACTGCAAGCATTTGCATTCACCTTGCTCTATAACCATCACGGAAACCGTAATATTTACGAAAGGGGTTGAATGGGACAAACGTTAATTTTCAAGAAAAGGATTGAAAATTTGTTGGAAAAATTGAGAATTTACTTCTTAATCGCCTTCCAATTCATTACTGATAATATGGAAACATAATATAAAATTTTGTCTGTTTCACAGAACCTAGCCAAAATAATCACGATAGTAGGTCCATAGACTTTCGAAGAAAAATATTATCAGAATACATACTGAAACTCTATATAACTTCAAATGAAATCATCAAGTTTATAAAGCTCATAAATAAATGATGGACTGTATTGACAAATTCATTGGAAATATGTTGTTACTTTCAATCATAAGCAATATATCGTATCTTCAAAGATACGTGGTATCATATTTGGGGAATATTTTTCATATATTTTGAAAAGATGAATTGTTGATTCATTCAATATTTTCCCAGTTCAATATCGAAATAATCAACAATATCACCTGCACCTTCCTGTTATGTATAGGATAACAATATTTTACTGAGATGAAAACAATTTCCTTGTAGTCCAAGTACGGTAACAACTCGCCAAATCTCATTCTTCAAACACTGAACCCGTTTTTCTTTCACGCGTACAAAGCTGAAATCACCTCATCTCTTCGAAACGGAAATACCCTGAATCTTTTACGACTATATGTGAGCTTACGGCTACGATATGAAAAGAAAATTGAAAAACAGAATTGCTGGAAAACCAACGGAATCTATAAACTCTCGAAAACGTTCTGATACAGTGCAGAGATAATGTCAGTTTCCCACACCAACTTGAAAACCGTACCAGAATAATAGACGAGTCAACCTCAGTTTTCTGTCACATTTCTTGTAGAACTTCCAGTCCAATAGAAACTCTGATTTAACACTTATGAACGTCATCTAAGTATTTGTTAGTTGACCAGACATTCTTATACGTGTTATGGAAGGTTTCGATTCGTTTGGATATAATGCGGACGCAAAAATGTGTGGTATACCTATTTCGGATTATATTTGAATAATTTTTCAAAATTACGTTACTTTTTTTTAAGGCAACATCTCTAAGAAGACTAGAAATTTGCTGCTTTTAAAAATTGGAAGTTCTACCTGAACTCGCGAATGTTATCAAAGATACCCAAATCCACTATACTGGTTGACCTTATCTTGAATTGATATCTAACTGGTCAAAATTACTTTTTTCTTTTGTGATTTCTTATGAACATGTCCAGAACTTCTTCAGCCTTAATTTCGTTTGAGGTATCCAGATGAACATAAAGTGAAGCCAGGCCATTAGGTCTATCTTCATTCATTGTGCTGCGTATAGTTATTAGTAGTAGAAAAGGTTCGCTCTGCCGTACTGGTTGTTATGTAAAGAAAGCACAACAGCTGCAGCAACACTCTGATGTTTGGAAGCGAATCAATAAACTTATAATCTTCCGCCGGCTGTTCAGATATTTTTTTTCTCCGGAATTTGACTTCCACATGTATTTCCGAACTTGCAGCTAACCTTTCAAAGCAGAAAAGCACGGCAAATTATCTTTTTATTCATAACCCTTGAAGAATATCATTTATATGTAGGCATTATTTAAATGATAACAGATGTTGAAGCTTACCTACACATTCATTACGAACTCCAGAAAAGGGATGTACACTGTCATCCGATAATATTCCTCAGCTATTTCTGAACAATGGATCGGATTTTCCTTTGTCGAGCAGTTGTCCATTTCTTTACCCAACTCAGCTAACTGACACAGCTTTTTCAAACCTTGTTTTCTTGGCATAAGATCATAATTTTCCCGCATTTTTTCTTAAAAAAGTTTCAAATTCCTGATTCTAGCAATAGAGCTGACAAGTTCACCCTATGGTTGGCACAGTGGGTGTAGATTGCAAAAGGCTGAATCTGGAAAATACGTGCTTATACACCTTTTAATTCGCTCATATTGGAGGATCCATCGAAAGCTTGTCGTCGGCAGTTAGCGAAATCAAGGTCAAGTTTTCCGAGCTTTTGCAAAATTGTGTGGGCTGAGTTTTCACCATTGAGATCCACCACATCAACAAAATTGATGCAATCCTCCTCAAACTCGTATTTTTCAGTGTTAAATTCCCTCAAAAGATTTTCTTTAACGGACACGTCTGTTGTCTCATTATTGTGAAAAACTCAGACCATTTTATTTTATTCATGATCTTTCCGGTAATAACTTCACCACAGCATTCAACTTTTTCATTATGAGTGGTTTTGCTAATGTGACTGGCATTCCTTCCATAGTTTTTCATATCCTCCTTCATCACCAGCATCAACTGTGAATTTTAGTAGTGTTCTGAAGTTTCCTACGCCGAAACCTCTAGCAGCTGTTCCAATTATACCATCATGTCTCTATATGTGGCAATTCAAGGGTATATATTAATGATTGGAATGAGTTTCTTGCGGTTCTTTCCAATTGTATTTATTTCTTCAATCTATAGTAAACCGTTTTTCATATTTTCTAAAGCATCCTTATAATTTGTCGTCACTAGCTCGACAACTAATTTTCCTAATTTCACATAGTTATTTCCACCAAACATGACACAACATTTATATAGACTCCCATGAATTTTTTTGCTGTTTGACAACCACTTGTATGTTTGCAACCACCTGTGATGGAAATAATGGTTCTCATTTCCTTATGGAAACATAGGAAATTTGTAGTTTTGAGAGGTTACTGACTGTCATTGATCTTCTATAAGAGATTATATGACATCCCGCATCTTCGAAAGGCATGTTTTCCCAATTATAAATTTTTATTTCATCATCCTATTTTATCTTGTGTATAACCTTCATCTGCCTGGAAGGGACACGCTTGCCTCTTTACCACACTTTTTCGAATGTGTATCCAGACAAGAAGGCAAACTGAGTTGGAGGGGCAAGAATGTCGATAGGTTTAATAAGTTTATCATGTTTTACGCATACTATGCAATTTTCATTGAAATCGGGGTTGTGTCGATATTGTAATGATTCGATATCAAATAATATGGTGAATGAAAAATGGAGTTGTACGTTTTCATTCTGACACACCTGTACTATGTTTCCAATTCTCCCAACATTGAAAAATGTTCAGGAGGTTGACAAAAGTATTTCGATATGTTGAAAGAAATTATCATTATGCGATTATTGCACAAATGAAATTACGTTGCTATCTTCAGTATTTTTCAATTATCTCAGACACCTACACTTTAATTCACATTGAATATTATGACTTCTAAGTCGAGTATGCATGAGCCTAACTGATGTCAAACGCTCATTTGTTCATTCAATTGTCAAAAGAATCTATGAAGGAAAATATGCATACCATCGTAACTACTCCATTGGTTTCCGGAAATTGAAAATTATAACTTTGAATTATTACATTATTATAAACCTTGATTAGTGTACCAAGTTTCAAATTTTTTCCTTCAGGAATTTTGGAAAAAAAAAATTTAATATTATTTTTTTTGTGCTTTTTCTTATATCAGTTTCAAGTCAGCAAAACAACAGAAAATGTTTATTGCTTTGACAAATCTGGCAATATCAGAAGTACGATTCTACACTTCGTGATATTCGAGAACAATAATTTTCAAAAGAAGAATAATGTCATCAACGTCAGCTTCTAAATTCTATGGTTTACAATAAAACTGAAGCTGCGATTGTTATTTATGCGGCAAGGTGATCGTGATTTCTTGAGGTGTGGAATAATTCAGGAGTTGACGAAGTTTCAGCTTATTACATTTTTAAATTTAATTTTTCCATGTGAAGTGTAAAAATGGCTACGACGCTCAATTATATAATTAGGTGAAAGTTTTGTGAGATTGTACACTCGAGAATAAACCCAACAGCTCAAACCCGTCGAAAATAGAAACTATTGGGTTGATTCTTGTTGTTTTATTAGTCAATTCCATCAGAAGTATATATTGTATTGATAAGTTTTAAACTTTGTATAATAGCTTCGGTATCTTACAAAAGAATCATTGTTTGAAGTTAAACAATGCTAGAACGAACTTGAGCACAAACAGATGACAATCAAGTTAGTGAAGAATATTGGTTTGTTTGTGCTTTCATATGCCAACTTTTTCTGTGTCATAATTTTGAATGAATGAGAAATCAATAAAAAATAAGAATTATGCTGAAGTTCCAAAACTCTCTAGCCCCATTTCTATTTTTGATTTCTCGTTTCATTCTGAAAGTTATTCATGACAAATTAATATGTAAATATTATATTATCTTCATTGACGTCTTCTACCCTATTCTACTTCATTCATTAAAGTATTTCAGCACTAGCAATAAATATAATGTTAATAGGAATAAGTGTCATGGTCGAATCCTGAATTCATAATGCGGAATTACAAATCAAATTTTTTATGAAACATTTAACTTCTTCCAATTTAACATAACTGGATAAAATCCGAAGAATAGTGGAGAAACCATCAACATTGGATAATTGCATGGTTTCTACAAAAGTGCAGTATTTTTTTGTATGTATAAAAAAATACTCTTAATATTAGATGAATATCACTGAATTTACTGAAATCAGCAACGGTTTTCACAATTCGACTACGACTTATAAGCAATATTTTTTTAAATCTCTCTCTAATCGCTCCATCAAGAAACTCATAAGCGTTTGCATTATTACAAGATCATTTAATTCCGGCTTACCCATAGATGGAATAAATCCTCAGTTAATCAATCTATGAACTTTTGCCGTTCTGGCAGTTTAAATTGAGTGAAACATTTCATGTAGAACAGTCATATTATTATATGGCGGGTTTTACAACGTTTTATATATGTTATCCATCAACTCCCTTAGCATTGCATGTTCAAATTGAGCATGACTAGGGCGTACTTGAAACGCAATTCAACTGTATGTGATTATAATTGAAGGTTCATTTCAAAGTAATATTTTGTCATTATAAGTACGGACATTACATTATTTCGAAAAGATTGATGATATTCTTATTTTCAACACAATTTCACTAACTGTAGGTATATCAATTTTCCTCGAAATACTGAACATGGTAAAAAATAAGTTTTTCCTAAATGCGTTTGAGCAAAAATGCTTGGAGATATCGAGTGAATCCTAAATATTGGCAAACGATTCATGAGAGGAAGAGAGAGAGATATAACTCTTTAATATTCATAGTTATTAAGAGATCTTTAGAGAAGTGACAAACTAGAAGTCAAACGTTTTATTGTGTGGTATCGGTATGACAATACCTTAATAAATTTAAGATTGTACATTGAACTAATTCAATAACCTTAATATTTCATTTTAATTATTGAATTCATCGGTTTTATTGAAATGTACTATCAATATAATACTCACAATCTCCAGTTATGGATTCTAATTAGGAGTAGTTGTTATCTAATTTTATTATAAACCAAAATTCAAGAAGATTGCACAAATACGTAGTTTATTTCATATCATTTCTGTGGTCCGCTAGTTTTTAATGATTGTTATGTATGCTACGCATTTTCTATTTTATTGAACTCAGGCTGTCATAGGCGAATGTCGTGATTCCATTCATGAGTTATCACTCACATTTTTTTTTTCATTGAATCAATTATTGAACATGATAAAAATGCATCCTTTGATGGAAAATTTTGAAACTCTCATTTCAGTTCTTTTCTAATCCTTATCTTCCCAATTAATTCATTTCATTAGCAATATAACAACAGCTTGGTTTAGCATTAATTTTGTGTCATATATATTGTTTAAAAAGATAATAGAACATTGTTACCATAGTGACGTCTTTAAAGAAATGAATTTCAATGGTAGTATTTTTGTAAATGGTCAATAAACACATATTGTGAATCTGTGATTTATTGACCATTTAGCGCTGAATGCCATTTCAGTTAGGTTAATAGAAAAAAAATATTTAATTTCAGTTTGAATATATAGGTTTCCTTAATTACAACTCACGGTAGATCTATGTACTTAATGTTGTTACTTACTGTTGTTAAAATTAACAAATAAAAAACTCTTTCCAGTTTCCTAGCGGGTTTTTTGTACAATTAAGAACTTCAATCAACGCTTTAGTGTAAATATTACCGAGATGACAATGGTGACATGGTAAAACTAATCTACTGATAGTTTTTAAATTTTTCTTGCGTTCATATTGAGTGTCTTATCACTGGATATATTACAGTCTATAATCCGTAGTCCGGCAAGTGCGCATCACGTTTTAACGTCTGACGTTAGGCTGGTTTACCTTTTTTTGTACTCACTGGGATCTCGTAGAGTACTGTTTTCTCATTTGCTAGTACAAACTATTGCACGGGCACTGAAGGAGGTGGCTCTTAGCGTCGAATTCATCGAACGAGTAAAATTGATAATCCGTGTTTTTTCTGTTGAAGAAAAATTATACTCAACTGATGTCCAAAGATATTTGCTCTGATAAAAAATTTGGTCTGAAACGATCATTGTAACAACGCATTCCAACTATTGTTCATGTGTCCGAAACTGTTTTCTCTGTGGTTGAAATACGTCATGATAGTTGTTTGTATATGTACTCCAAATGATTTCTGTCCTTTTGATGAAAACCCCTATTATTTGACGGGAAAAATTCATGAAGAATACTGAGAACACGGCCTATTAGAACAGCTTCAAAGGACACTATCTGTAAAGGGCACTATGTCCATTTTCCCAATTTCTCAGGACACTTGTTTGAATTCTACATGGTATTGAACTCGTATGAGGGAAAATGGATTTTGTGCCCATTTATAAAAGGCTGTAACTTGTCATACAATTGGTTGAGGACATAGTGCCATGTTCTTTTGTGTAAAACGAAAAAAGTTATTCACAAATGTGGAATCTCATACTTGGCAAAAATGGAAATGGTACACTTTACCTAAGAGGTACAGCTGTGTTTGTCATCTTAAAGTTATTCTCTGTATTGTTAGCGCATCTCAGAGGCAAATCTGTTTTGGTTGAACTGTAGTTAAAACGAAAAAAGTTAAAGACAAAATTCTTACGATTAAGTTTCATTTTTTGAGGCAATAGTTAGTTATGAAATATGGAAGGAGTACCAAATTCCCACCCCAAAATGTCCTTCGCAAAATTAAATCCAGCAATAACAAATTTAGCAATATTAAACATTTAGAATATTCTGGTATCTGGCAGCCTGAATAAATAAAATGCTTGGTATATACTTAGGTTTCCAAAATCATTTGTTAATATTGATCCCATAAATATCTAAAGATTCAGTCTTTGATGTCCATTGAACAATAATTATATTTATGAAGTGGCCTAAATATTGATGTTAGGTTGGTATTTTGGACAGATTTTTTCAAATTATAATCAATACCATATGTCTTGAATAGTAAGTTATGTAACTAGGTTAGAATGAAAATTCGATGCGAGTGGGAAGTTCCGACCGCGAGCTGAAAGCGAGCATGAGGAACCTCGAGCATCGTGAATTTTCATTCTAACCGAGTAACAGACTGTGCTTTCTCCACAATCACAAATTTTACATATAATCAAATGGAGAACCAACGAAAAATTATTTTGACATTTCAATTCACATCTTGTCACTATGATGCCAGTCAAGGCTAACGTTATTATTGCTACAACAGAGTTAGAATAATCTTTCATAACCAAGTGAAGGAATGAAATATACGCAAAATGCATAAGACAGCAAGTGTAGAAGATTTGTTCAATATCAAGAGTGGGAATGGTACCATTCTGTTATCAAATTTGATTTCAGAATTGGCAAATTCTGTAACGGTTGTAGAGAAACAAATTTTCCTTACATTTTTCTTAAAATTCTCTCTAATGTTTGTTACCATTTTTCATATTTTTGAGCGAAGTATTTTCTAGATTATTCTCGAAAAATTCTTTATCGCAAATAATTGAGTTTTTCATGATTTCTCAGTATATGATTTCTCATTTGTATGGATATTCAATATTTTCAAAGAATCTGTTCAAAATCATTGCGCTGATTTTTGTTTCCCAACCTTCTGTGATAATTACAATCATTGTATCGCAATAATAATAATGCTGTGTCTTGTATTGCAGTAGGCTGTTCTTGTTGTTTGTTTTGTATTAAGAGAAGCGTTATATGGTTGATTGTTTGAATCTTATTGTTGTTAAATTATGACATGAAGGATTATTGTGTTTTTGTAATATTCAACTTGAATGTACAAAATGATAAAATATAACATTAAATAAAGAAAAACCTTTATGCTTTCAATCAATCCCTGAAGCAGCGACATTTTTGGCAGTTTTAAAGAATACAGTGATGATAATGAAGTTATCACACAGAGTCGAGTACAAAACAAGTATTTTGGTAAAGGACATATGCAAATACAGAAGATAATTCGTTGTATCAAAATGTATTGTCAGTAAATTCCGATAAAATTAGTTTTTTATATTTCATTTCAAATTTTCATCAACTATTTGTTTCAATTCATCCCATCCCGAATTAGGAATCGCCCCAAGACACTACATTGAGTTACCCCAGAATGCCTTTGCTGGACATTTTCATAGTGAACGTTTTCCCGAAATCCGAACAAAATATTTGAAACAGAGGAAATTCAACTCAGTGAGTTATTTCTGGACTCAATTATTCCAAACATTTGTATTAAACTTGATATCCAAGTAAACGTTCTATTATTTCCCATCTCATTTTTATTGCCATTTTAAAAAATCGTTTTCATGATACCATTCTTGAGAGAACTAGGGCAGAGATATGTTCTCATTCAATCTACTGGGTATTGAAGTTCTTATTAAATTTTCATGTTCAGTTCAGTTGGTTTCTTCATAAATGGATTCAAGACAACTAATGCATGATTCCGTATCATTATCGATATTGTCAACTTTTTCTGTAAGATTTTTTACAATACTTCTATAATAATTATCGATAAATGTGTGAATTATGATTAATTTCAATTTTGGATTTTCTTTGCAGAACTTGTTAATGCGGTCCAATGAATATTATGATGAATGACTTTTACTTTATGTTCCTTGTTTTCAGTTTTTCATTTTAGCTCGATTAATGAATCGATTTGAAAAATTTTGTAAATTATGCATTTTGCATAAAACAAAATTGTATATATTTTTTATAACTCATTTCTTCAATTAACTGAAATTATTATTCCGTAATTCTCGTATTTTTTTTCCTTGTTTTATTTTTTTTAACACGAGTAGTACCAATTACTCTCTTGATTACACTTATGAGACATTTTGCCAAGTCTTCAAAATCTCGTTACTCATAACTCATAATATTCGTTCCAACCAATATTTGAAAAATTATCTAATTTTTTTAAATCATTATGGTATTTGAGCTAATGTTGAAGTGTATCTCTACTGAATTGTGCACAATTCGTCTATAAAATCTTTAGTGTTCTGTAATGTTATACCTGGAGTCCTGAAGATCATAGAATGAAAAAATCACGGATTTGATTAATTTTAATGAACAAGCGATCTAAATCAGATTTTTGTATTAATAACTTCTCTTGTACGATTATTGTAAAGAATAAATGTATCTCCATTAATATTCATTTGCACAAATGCGAAACCAAATCCTGATAAGCTGTACTGGAGCAATAATTTTCTTCTATTACAATTACTCCACTTTTGGAACAAAGCCTTCATCAGTAGGAAACAGGTTCAAAAGTTTCATGCGGTGTTGCAGAACTTTCAACACTATATATCCTTTTTGAATTCCAGTTCTAATATTCGAATTCTATTCTGAGCTGGTGGTGCTTCTTATTAGAGCCTTCAAAGAACTTATTTTTTCGATCAGTTATTCAGCAGCCAAAAATATTATAATAATTGAAAAAATTCATAACTACTAGGTCTTTATTATTAAAATAACCATATAAAATCAGTAAATACAATTTAATGTATTAAAAATACTTCAACTAAGATTTTTTTTGTTTTTTCCTCATAGATCCTGCAGTTTTTGAAATATTCACCACCTTTTCTTCCCCTGAACTTTTTTGAGGTGCGCCGCTGGTGAAATATAAAAGATAAAATTAATGTTTTGATTCGTATAAGAACTTTTATCTACAACTGTCAAAAAAAGTCCACTTTTTTGTGTGGTTTGTGTCCATAAAGTATTACAATATTTCACTATCAACATACGATTTCATTATTAAACGGAAAAGCGTAAAAAAGTGCACTTTTTTAACGGCTGTTGCTAGGCAACCGACAGTTTCATGCAAGAACAGTGACAAATCCGAATAATAACGAAATCCTGTCATAAAGCCAGTTCTCATTTTCTTTGGCAACTAATAACCTGTAAATATGTGATATACAAATGTTTCACCAATAATATTCTTATCATTCTTACTATTAAATAGGTATTATCAAAATTCCAAACTATCACGGCGAATATATTCAAAATAATAGCATATACCTCTAAGGAACTATTGGACCTAATCTACACTAGGTAATACAAGGTAGCTCAGGCTGTTTGGCCGTCAGAAACTAGTTGACAACAATAATTAATGAAATTTGTGAAATTGGGCATCTATCCAGATAACGATTTCTTGATACCTATAAATTTAATTTAAGTAGAAATGAAAAGTGATGAAGATTGAACGGAGAAAATCGTGGATAGTGCAAATATGAGATTTCCTTGACATAGTTCAAAGAAAGAGAAAGGTATTCGTTGCTTCACGAGGATTGTTTATTTATTTTGATACAAATCTAAGAAAATGAAAAGTTCCTTCGATGGACTAGTTATTCGAAAGTCAACATTAATAAAAATAATAATATTGAACTCGATGAATAAGTTATTTTAATATTCGCTTCAAATTTTTCATTTTGCAGGATAGTGTGAAGAGAAAGGGATTTGGACTCTGTCGGAATTATTCGTTTCATTTGTTTGAAACTCAACTCTCCGTCATACTCTTCGAACTTTGTTCGAATAATTAATCAATAAAAATATGCCAAATTCATTTCATATTTGCAAAAAAATATGAATTGGTTATTTTTTTTGACAGGAAATGTTGTCGGCGTCGTGCGTCAACATTTCCTACTCGTAAAAAAAAGTATCACTTCACTCACTTGATACATAAATTACTATTTTGTTTTCTGTAGTTTTTACGTATCTACGACCGTTATCGAGAAAAAAAAATAGAAAATGATTTTATTTCATTCACTGAAATATAGTTTAATCGCCGCTGTCTACTAAAAAATTATAGCTAAAAGCTTCTGCAACAACGATTTTTAATACAGAACATCAAAATAAAAGCCACAAAAAGGAAACTACGTTATACCAATTGTTGAAAGTGACCTCCTCCATTCCTTATACACACGTCTCATTGATGATCGTACTCTGTCAACCACCCCCGGTGTATTTCTTACGGTTTCAAATGCATTAAATATTCGATTTCATCAATGGTATTTATTACAAATTAACACCAAAAAATTAACAATTTAAGCACATGCAAAAGACTCCTAACGACTCCATGCGAACTGTCAAAATTAGTGACAACACGTGATTATCCACAATAACGTCATTTAAAAATTTTACTTTTCTCCAGCAAATTACGAAATAGCTATTTATGATACAAGTTCGTAAAGTAGGACTTTTTTTGTATCAGCTTGTACTACAAAATTTCATATACCTACTCGTGGGAAATTCCATGCTCATTGTATAATATATTATGAGACTAAAATGGGACCCCTTTGAAAACATCCTTTCAAACCAAAATACAAGCATTTTTAAAACTGGTC
The DNA here is from genome assembly GCA_958298965.1 of Chrysolina haemoptera. NCBI lineage: Eukaryota > Metazoa > Arthropoda > Insecta > Coleoptera > Chrysomelidae > Chrysolina > Chrysolina haemoptera. The sequence continues at coordinate 12,250,813 of OY282587.1, forward strand.
CTGAGGTAATAAAAAATACCGCTGAACAGAGAACCTCTTACATTGTTTTCAAAGACGGTTAAAAATTATTTCAGGTCTTCAGATGATGTGGTGTTGCCAGCTGGGTTTTCAGCAGCTGTAAAAACAACGATAAGCCGTCTCGGTGCACAAATTTCATTTTTTGATAACTATTACTTCAAGTTTGGAATAGTTTTCATCGATAGGAAACAGGTTTATAAGTTTCGTGTAGTATTGCAGAACTTTTAACACTATCCTTTTAAATTTTAGTCTCAATTTTGCGAATTCCCATCCAAAGAACTATTGTTTCGATTAGTTATTCTGAAGCCAAAATATTATGATAATTGAAAATTTGCATAACTACTAGGTCTTCTTTATTAAAATATCATATAAAATTAATAAATACAATGCCTACCTACTATATTACAATGATTCCAACTATAATTATCATGCACGAACAATTTTCACAATTACCTACTTATGTCAGACTTCAGGTATCCAAATAAACTAAGACTGATTTAAATTTCACGTACTATCAGCATCAACTGGGCTTTGGAAAAATTCAGATATATTCTATTTCAGGAACTACATACATCTCTCCCAAGAACGTAGAAAGAACATTGAAAATGCACAGTTATGTCAGTAAAATCCAATATAAAAACTACACTCGTTAAAAAAAAATTATCAGACACCAAAATTTATAAACTCCTGAAAAGTTCAATCAATTTACTTCTCTGAATCTTGGAAGTGGGTGTTCTGGGTAAACTTTTGACAATTTTTATACCACCCCTCAACCTCTGCCATTCTGAAACATTTTCAGATATGAAACTTTGAATTTCTTTGGGATCAACCGACATGTTTTTCTTGAGAACAACACATGCAGCTGGGTGGAACTCATCCACTTCATGAGGAAGACCAAAAACACCTGACTCCAAAACGGCTGGATGTTCCATTAGAACCGATTCCAAAAAAGATGGCACGACGTGCCAGGATCTGTATTTAAACATTTCCTTGATTCTTTCTACAATGTAGAAGCAACCGTTAGAATCGTAGTAGCCTAAATCACCAGATTTGATGAAACCATCTTTGTCGAGGTAAGGCGATGAATCCATTTTGTAGTATCCAGTCATTCCGTAGACACTGTTAATGCATATTTCTCCTTTTTGATTGGGGCCCAACATTTTTCCAGTGTCTGGATCAACAACCTGAACACAAAATGTAGTATTATTCAATGAAAATAAAGGTTTTGGTGAGGCGTAGCAAGCGGTTGGCAGGGATGGCGCCCATTGAAACAAATAACTCTAAACATAGACTAAAACAAAATAACGATTGAGATGTATGGCTGCGAGAGCTAGTCTTAAACTAGGCTACTAGTTGAAAGTTAAAATATATCTAGCACTTCTACAAGTCTGGGCAACAAATGAAGTGGGCGTCATTATCGCGTTATTGCCCAGAAGCCCAGATGTCTCTAGTTTGTGCAAAAGAGAACAGGAGACGTACGAATCGTACGATATGATCGTGGGTAGGCGGCTGATGGAAAGGGGTATCTGTCTATCTCTTCTTCCTTTTCATTAAAGAAGGGGCACCACTTTCATGAGGTGATGCCACTTTCCAATCTGGCCTGGAGCGCCACTCACCAAAGAATTCGCAAACCTGCGTCTCACACTTTTAATTCAGCCCTTTATGTTAGTGAACGAGAATGCTGGTTAATATGATGATTGTGGAACATTCACGAATACATACCAATTAGAGCATCTGGCTATCCCAGATTCCCTTTCAATTCTTCCAATTTCAATTTTCCATGTCTGTATTTCCACCGACATATTTATTTCTAATAAAGTTTCAGGCACAGGTTTCACACTAGTACACCACTTACATTCAAATTTGCAATATCTTTTTACGGAAAAGACGCATTTTGCTCTATCCTAACATAATCAAAACCAGTGAATCGGACGAAATTCCCAGAATCGTTTATAATTGGGGGGAAATTGCAAGAGTACAACAACTAGTCCCAAAAAAAGGGAAAAGACTCTACCCAGCAACAACCGACCTATCGCACTGCTATCTGTTATTCCAACGACCATGGAAAAGCCACCAACATCGAGCTCATGAAATATCTAGAATGGCCAAGAATGATCAATAATCGACAATATGGTTTCCGGCACCAGAGATCAACTGGAGAGCTACTCGCTTATGTCTCACATATTTGGCAGCAAAACCTTTCGAGAAATATAGTAAAATTCTGGCCGTTGCATTAGATATCTCCAAGGCTTTTGATCGCGTTTGGAACCAGGGACTTTTTGCCATACTTTCATCTTTCTAGCTTTTTCTCCGACCGATCTCGCCACGCGGTGGTCGATGGAGTATCATCCGATACTCTACCAATAAATGTTGGTGTTCCGCATGGATGCATTCTAGTAACAACACTGGTTCCTTCTTCACATCGATGATTCCTTGGGAGCTACCTCATGTCCAGTGCACGGCTTTGCGGATAATAGTACTCTTCATAACGCCTACTCTTCCAACGCTCCGATATCAGCCAGAGAATGCAGAAATGAACGAGAAAAAATCGTTAATGAAATAAATACGGCAAAAATTTTAGAATGATGACCCAACAACTTGGTAGTAGAATTCAATAAGCATAAAACCCAAGCATGTCTTTTCTCCAGAAAGTGGCTAGCATAACTACTGACTCAGTCTTCACATCCATATGCTGTCACTCTGGAGACATGCTGAGCATCATCTTTCCAAGTGTTAGTTCTCCCAACGAACGGCAAAGCTTTGGAACTTGCTGCCTCTGGATGTGCAAACAGCCTTCACGAATTCAAGAAGAACACCAATTGCTACCTACTTTTCCTCGGCTCTCACGATGTTCTATGAACATTACAGGATTTTCTTTTTCGTGATAGCTGAACACCGACAAAAAATAAGGTATATTTGATATCAATTATTAACTCACCTTCAGTTCTATGTCCTTCACAGGCTTTCCAATAGTTTTATAATTGTCCTCAAATTCTTTGTCACCTGTGATGGTTATGAAACCTCCAGCTTCTGTGGTGCCGTATGCTACCGCAACAAGAGAATATTTGAACAACTTCTTGGTTCTCAAAAGTTGTGCAGGGCTCACTGTAGAACCAGCAACGACGAGAATGCGTAGTGAGGAAGTGTCGTATTTTTCAGAATTTTCCAGGTTTGTGAGATTATGAGTGTACAGAGGTGGCATAAAAATAAAAGTTATCTGAAAAACAAAAAACATAAAATAATCATTAGTAGTGATCAGAATAGATGGTTGGTGACGACGTAGATGGATTTGAAGATATTTGTGTTGACATAATAGATAAACACGAATCTTAAAGATGATAACAATCATATAACTCAAGAAGGGTTTCTTAGCAAGGGGACAAGGTGGTTATTTCGCCTGAAATGAAATAAATCGGAAACAAATTCACTAGAGCCTGTCTGAAACAAGGTATCAACTTGATGAACATAAAACACAAATTGTAATGATGATAACAATACTATAACTGAAGATGAGTTTTTTAGCGAGGGGTCAAGAGGTCATTATGCCGAAATTAAAATAAATCGGAAATATATTCACTAGGGCCTGTCTGAAACGAAATATGAACATAAAACACAAATCGTAATAATGATAACAATCATACAACTGAAAAAGAGTTTCTTAGCAAGGGTACAAGGGGGTCATCTTGAAATTAAAATAAATTGGAAATTAAAATAAATTGGAAATAAATTCCACGTATCAACTTGATGAATATAATGCACATATCGTAATGACGATAAAAATCAAAAATAAGGATGAGTTTCTTAACGATGAGACAAGGGAGTCATTTTGCCAAAATTAAAATAAATCGGAAATAAATACACTAGAGCCTATCTGAAACGAGGTATTAACTTGATGAACATAAAACACGAAGGCGGTCATTTTGCCGAAAAAATCAAATTATTCTAAAATAAATTCACTAGAGCATGTCTGAAACGAGGTATCAACTTGTATTACTAAAGATGAGTTACTTAGCGTGGGGACAATAAACTCAGCTTCAGTTATATGATTGTTATCATCATAACGATTTGTTTTTTATGGTCATCAAGTGGATACCTCGTTTCAGACAGGCTCTTATGAATTTATTTCCGATTTATTTTAATTTCGGCAAATTGACCCCCTTGTCCTCTCGCCATGAATTTCATCTTCAGTTATATGATTGTTATCATCATTACGATTTGTGTTTTATGTTCATCAAGTTGATAGCTTGTGTCAGACACGCACTAGTGAATTTATTTCCGATTAATTTTAATTTTGGCAAAATAACCCGCTTGTTCCTAAGCTAAGAAGGGGAAGAAAGAAAATGACGGCTCCGAAATGGCGGACGAGATTTGTGATTATGGTCCGATTCCATTCAAAATTGGTATGTGAGGGTTTTTGAAGTCAGAGATTAGGAATTTCCCCTTAAAATTCATATGTTCAAGATAGTAGACGAGTTTTGTTATTATAGTCTGATTCGATTCGAAATTGGTATTTCGTAGATTTCGGAATCAGAGATTGAGAATTTTTTGTCAAAATTTATTAATTCTGAATGACGGCTTCAAGGTGGCGGACAAGTTTTTTAATTATTGTCCAATTTGATCCAAAGATCCAAAGGAAATTTTCTGTTAAAATTCATAAATTCAAGATGGCAGCTTCAAAATGGTGGATGAGTTGTGTGATTACAGTCCGACCCTATTCAAAAGTGGTACTGGCAGGTTCTCGGCATCGGAAGTTATAAAGTTACAAATTCATAAATTCAAAACGGTGGCACTATAATGGCGTACTGGTTTTGTGACTATGGTTCCATTCTATTATTAATTATATTTTTTATATATTTTCCATGTGGCGGAAGATTGCTGTGATTATGGTTTAATTCTATTTGACTTTAGTATGTGGGGGTTTTCGAGGATTTGTTGCATACTTTCTGTTGGACCAAATCAGAATTCTTTACATTACTCACCTTATACTCTTCTATTTTCCTCAGTAGTTCTTCAGCTTCAAACTTGGGAAGAATGAGTCTGGCATCCCCATAATGAAAGGTTGACACCAACACCAATATTGCTGATATCCAATAAAAAGTTGCGTAGTTTAGGCTAACTGCTGGCTGACGGATGAAATAGCTAAAAATTGAAAGAATATTTTCATATAATAAAAAATTAAATCTATGAGAAGTAGTTAGAGATAATGTCAGATATTATGTTGTTGATGACGACGTTGTGTTTTGAAACAATGGATCAACTTAAATTTTTTCATAAAATAGAAATAATCTTCGGAATATATTGAAAGTTGAAAATTATCACAATTTGTTTTCTTCGAAAATTTATTCCTGATATTGTTCCATTGAGTGTTTTTTGATATTAGCTTACTATTTGAGTATAGAAAACAAGATAAAGTACTCCATTCAATCGATGATAATATCAGCCCAATACAATTTACAGTCAGTTTCAAAAGGTTGTACCGCATGGGAAACTTTTTTATCATGAATTTGTCAGAAAATTTTAGTCTCATAAAAGTTGGTTCTTCGCGTAAAACTTGTATTTGATTTATCAAAATTCAGAATTTTCAAATAGTGTGAAGAAGAGAACAAAAAATAGGAATTTTGATTAAGAGTAATCTACCCTTATTTTTGATATCATCGAAAAAGTTTATTTAGAAAAGTTGTTTAGAATCGAAAACAATATTAATATTTGGAATCACAGCCACCTACGCAACAATTTTTTTTACCAAATTTTTTATAGTATAGCATCATAAAGAGTACTGGTATTTATATGCATCTTGTTGCATCCTTCATATTTCTACAACAATATTTCTATGCGAAATTTGGTACAATTTATCACTAGATACTAGAATATCGACGTATTTTGAAAATTGTTTAAAATTTTACTAGTTTTTGGTGCAAATTTGATATACCACTCTGTATGAATGTCCATAATAACTATAATTTTCATGGAAGTTATTGAATAAATCAATTAATTATTGGTAAACGATTAAATAATACAATTCTGCAACTTTAAGATCTTTAATCACAATTTTTTTTATAAATAAGGTGATAATAAAAAGTTGCAGATTTGTATTATTTAATCGTTTACCAATAATTAATTGATTTATTCTGTGCACGTATTAGACAAAACTCAAAAATAATTATAGGCCTTTCAGAAAACAAAATTGACTCACCATCAACCTCTGAACTGGTCGTTGCTGGGTACCCAGGTAGATCTTCTCTAGTTTTGAAAGGGCCAATGTTGTCTTGAGTGATTATGCACTTGTAAAAAACGGTAATGCGAACGACTTTACGTGAACGCGTGTTTCCACTTTTTAATATCAAAAAAAAGGACTTCTTTCCATGCGAGCACGCTATCTAGCATCTGTCTCAGCCGAAGAGCCGCGCATGCGTGGAGAGATCAATGAAAATGAATTCTGAAAGGCATACTTACACGGTGGCACTAGTAACATTGTACCAAAATTATGAAAATAAAATAATTTATAATATAAAAATTCCCAAGAAGAATCAACAAAAAAGTAATGTATTATTCTGATTACATTGAAATTAAACTAATATTATACATAAACCGCCCACCAAATTACACAGTAATTTATATGTCTGACTGAGAAGGCAATGGACAGATTTTTGCAACAGGACGCTGCAAAATTCCCTTTGCTGTACGCAAAGTAACTACTCTACAAACTTTATCAGAGCCAGTACGAGCCTTCACAACTCTACCTAAAATCCACTTCAACGGTGGAGTTTGATCATTTTTTATTACAACGAGAGTTCCTTCGGCTATTGAAACAGTGTTTGTGTGCCATTTTTGCCGCTGATTTAGAGTATTTAAATATTCTAGATGCCAACGCTTCCAAAAATGTTGATGAAGTCTTTGCAATAGTTGCCATCTAGATAATCTATTCATGTTTAAATGAGACAGGTCAGGATCGGGCAATGCAGTTAAAGGCTCCATGGTCAAGAAATGGCCAGGCGTCAGAGCTGTCAGTTCATTTGGATCAGTACTCAAACTGGTCAAAGGTCTAGAATTTAATAATGCCTCAATTTGAACAAACACGGTGTTCAACTCCTCATAGGTGAGGATCTGATCTCCTATGACTCTCAAGAGGTGACTCTTCACCGACTTTATGCCGGCTTCAAATAGACCTCCAAAATTCGAACCTGTAGGGGGATTGAAATGCCAGTTGAGGTTCAGAGTTTCAGCCGAATTTTTCATTAATTCGAGCAGGTAACGATGCGCACCAACGAAGTTAGTACCATTGTCACTAAATATAGTACTACAGCGACCACGACGTGCTATAAATCGACGGAAGGCCGCTAGAAAAGCTTCTGAAGATAAATCAGAAGCGAGCTCTAAATGTAGAGCTTTCGTTGAGGAGCACACAAATAAGCATAAATAGGCCTTTTGAGATTTGCATCCTCGAGATTTACCAAGGGTTATGGAAAATGGACCACCATAGTCCACGCCAACACACGAGAAAGGTTTCAGTTGGTTGACACGGAGAGACGGTAAGTTTCCCATTATGGGAACAGATGATGAAGGGTTGACGCGAAAACATCTGTAACATTTCGATACAGTATGGCGTATGGCTCTTTTCACAGACAATATCCAGAATTGTTGTAATAAAAGATATTCTAAGGTTCGGGGACCTGGATGTAAATTTTCTCGGTGAAAATGTTCGATGATAAGTTGAGTGAGACGATGCTTTTGCGGTAGAAGAATAGGAAATTTCGCATCAAATGACAATTTGGAATTTACTAATCGACCGCCCACCCTAAGAATACCATGCTCATCGATAAATGGAGATAGTTTTCGTAATGGCTTAGAACAAACTGATTTTGTAGAGACCTTCAAGATATCATCTTTAAAATGTGTGCATTAAACGTGTTTGATGATAATATGAAATGCATGTTCTATCTCATTCAACGAAAGAGAACCAGTGGTTTTCTCCAGCATACGAGAATTATGTATAAAGCGTAAAACCCAAGCAACTTGTCGTTTAATTTTAATCAAGGAGGAAAGTCTGCCTATTATATAATCTAGGACATTTACTTCAACTGTGGTAGTCAAAGTGACAATTTTTTCTTCTCCAGTTACATCTATTACTTTTAGTATATCCGATGAAGGCCAATATTCATGAGATTGATGTAACCAAGGAGGACCTTCCCACCACAAATTATGCACAATGAGTTCGGAAGGTAAAAGTCCACGTGAAGCACAGTCAGCTGGATTATCTTCACCTGGAACAAATCGCCAGGAAAGAGGTGATGTTTTTTCTTGTATAAGGCTAATTCTATTTGCCACGAAGGTCTTGTAACCGTGAGAGCTAGATTTAATCCACCGAATAACAGTTTGCGAGTCTGACCAACAAAAAATATCAGAAAACTTTAGAACATTCTGATAAGTTTTACAAACATAGGCGACTAACCCAGCAAGCAATGTTGCCGCACACAGCTCTAAACGTGGTATCGATATCTGTCGCAAAGGTGCAACCCTTGTCTTTGATATCGAGATACACACTTTATATGAATTTTGTAATTCAAATCGAAAATAAACCATGGCGGCGTAGCCCTTCTGGGAAGCATCACAGAAGCCATGAAGTTGGCAGCCATTGTACTGATCTGGAACTATTCTACGAGGAATTTGTATGGAAGACAAATTCGGTAATTCAGATTGGTATCTACTCCACGAGCTGATAACTTCATCGGTAGGAGTTGCATCCCAATCTAAGCCCAGCGTCCAAATATATTGCATAAGACGCTTGGCGAAAAATATGACAGGTGCCAAAAAACCTAGCGGATCGAAAATCCGCGATAATTCTGACAGGACTGTACGTTTAGTACACTGTCTGTCAAATGGGCGAGTATGATAAGAGAATGAATCCAAATGAGGATTCCACTGCAGTCCAAGAATTTTTATAATGGGATCGTGATCAAATGAAAGAGGCATTTGTCGAAAATCTTCAGGAACGTTACCAAGCAAGGAAGGACTATTACTAGCCCATTTACGGAGTGGGAAGCCACCGCGTTCTAAACAACAGACCAATTCAGTCTGTAATAAAGTGGCCTTACTCAAATCATTCTCACCACTAATAATATCATCAACATAGACATCAGATTGTAAAGCCTGTGCCGCCAAAGGAAAATTTTGCCTTTCATCCATGGCTAGTTGTCGAATAGTTCTATTAGCCAAGTACGGTGAACTAGAAATACCATATACGACAGTATTTAGAGTGAACTCTTGAATAGGGTCAGCCTGAGAAAATCTCCAAAATATTCTTTGGTAATTTCGTTGAGAGGGGGTTAGCAATATTTGTCTAAACATTTGCCTCACATCTGCCGTGAATACAAACTTGTATATTCGGAAGGAGAGAAGAAGAGTGGCAATATCATTCTGCAATTTTGGACCCGTCAATAAAACATCATTTAATGATACACCTAAGTTTGATTTGGCTGAAGCATCAAAGACTACTCTTAGCTTTGTGCTGACAGCATCCGGTTTTTGGACACAATGATGAGGGATAAAGTACGACGAATTTGTATCTGTTAGCGGAACAGCTGGAGACATATGACCCGAATCAATATAATCTTTCATGAAATCTGAGTATTCCTGTTTTAGCTCAGGATTTTTACTTAATTGGCGTTCTAAATGATAGAACCGTCGTAATGCAGCAGAACGCGAGTCTCCAATTTGAGGATTTTGCATTTTAAATGGCAAAGAGACAACGTATCGACCAGAATCATCTCTAGTGACAGTGTCCCGGTAGATTTGTTCACACACCTGGTCATCTTGTGAAGCAAATTCAGGTTTTGGTGGTTCTTCTACTTCCCAAAACCTTCTAAGTGTTTCATCTAGAGAAGGATGTGTAACAGAAAGGTAAGAAGATACCGTTGATGGGTAGCCATTATCAATTTTACCCATCAATACCCAACCGAAAATGGTATTAAGGGCAATGGGTTCATTAACATTTCCCGTTAATTTACCATCTTTTAAAATCAGGGGGAACAAATCCGCGCCTAACAAAATATCTACTTCTCTGTTCACATTGAATTCTTCATCAGCCAATTTTAAATTCGTGATGAATGATATCTTTGTTTTGGAAATTGTTTGTTGTGGCATATTAGTGCAAATATTAGGTAACACAATAGCCTCAAAATGATAAGAGGGTTCGTCAAGACCTTTTGGTCTTATAGTACAACTCGTACGACCGTTACTCATTGAAGGTACTTGACCTATACCTTGAATGGTGGTTCTGAGTTTAGACCTATTAAGACCTAAGCGTTTCAAACATCTTTCAGTAATGAAATTTGTTTGACTCCCTGTATCGAGCAAAACTCTAGCAGATTGGGTGTCTCCATGCACATCAACAATGTCAACTTGAGCGGTTGACAAGAGAACCGTTGATGGAGAAATTGATGTACTACAGTTGCTCGTTAAGGCAGTGTTCACTTCCGGGATAGGCGGAAGCTCAGCTTGCTGAGACGATGCTATTGAAGCATGCTCAGTAGCCACACTGATAGATTCTGCTTCCGGTGTGATATTGTTACTCCCGAAATGAAGGAGCGTATGATGTCTTTTGTCACATAATCTACACGACGTGGATGGACAAGGTTGATTGAGATGCGTACGTAGACAATTTAAACACAGTTTATACTGTTTTGCAAGCAAATGTCTACTGTGAGGAGGTTTATTCAAGAACTGTGAACATTTGTTAATGACATGATTATTTTTACATAGGGGGCAATGTGAATTGATAGACGAGTTCATTTTGTTTGAGACAAGTGAAGTAGTAGCACACGATTTTTTATTATGATTTTTTGAAAACCAATCATTTGGTTTAAATGAGGAAGTTTTAGTAGAACTAGCCTGTACTGAATAACCAACTGATTCTAAGGCCTTGCATTGTTCTGTGAGAAATTGTTTCAATGAAACATAAGATGGGATTTCGACCTTCTCTGAACATGACTTTAACTCAAAACGTGTCTTCGTATTAATATCAAGTTTATCAAACAGAATATTGAATAATGGAAAATCCCAACTGTCAACAGGAAAATTGAGTGCCCTAAGGGCCGACACATTTTCTGTAAAAATATTAACCAATTTTCTAAGGCACTGAACAGTCTCTGTAGCCTTGGGAGCATCTCTGATTTGATTCCAATAGAAGGTAGCTAACAGTTTTTTGTCTTGATATCTGTCAACTAAAGTTTGGAAAGCTATTTCATAATTTTCATCAGCTAAAGTAACACCCTGTACTATATTGAGAGGTTCTTTTGCCAAATTTGTGATTAGGTATTCAAATTTTTCAATATTACTAAGTTGATCATTTGTGTGAACTAGCGTAGTGAATAATCCATAAAAATGTGGCCATGATTTAAAATCACCATCAAAACAAGGCAACTGCAATTTTGGTAATTTGCAGTTCCGAGTTTTCTGAGTTGAAATCATGTTTTCCTCGTTAGCTTTAATCCATTTTTGAATATCATGATTCACTGAGCTCACTGTATAATAATGTTCATCAGCCTCAGTCCTGATCAAATCTTCCTGATCCAACATTCCAGGATCAGATGAAATTGCCGCAACTATTGCATTGTGACTCTGTTCAAAATCATTGAATATATGATCTAATTTACTGCATCTAATTTTCAACTGAGTATGAAGAGTTGGGTCAGAGATAGCATTTTGAGCAAAATGAACAATTTCTTTGAGCCGTTTCAAGGCAATATTACGTGATGCGCGGTGAGCTGCTAGTTGTTCAGTCATTGTCAAAATAGTTGAGAATATTTCAATATATTTTCCAAACTAAAAATGACTGGTAAAAATGACAATTTATTTATGTGAAAAGGATCGCGACTAAAGTGGGCTATAATAAAATGTACACACCCTGTCGGTTATCAAAATATTCTGAATACCTGCTGGTGAAAATGTATGAAAAAACTATGAGCTATAAAGAGTTGTGAATGACTGCAAAAAAAGGTATAAAAACTCGTACAAGCACTGATAAATTGTACCCGGTTAAATACGTTTTTTAAAAGAAAAAAAAACAATGTGTAATCTGGTGGTTTTTAAATATTTCAGACTGATATTTGAAAATTACTTTTATTGTATGAAAGCTGGATGTAATATCCTTGGCTCGAATAGGACCATAATGTGCACGTATTAGACAAAACTCAAAAATAATTATAGGCCTTTCAGAAAACAAAATTGACTCACCATCAACCTCTGAACTGGTCGTTGCTGGGTACCCAGGTAGATCTTCTCTAGTTTTGAAAGGGCCAATGTTGTCTTGAGTGATTATGCACTTGTAAAAAACGGTAATGCGAACGACTTTACGTGAACGCGTGTTTCCACTTTTTAATATCAAAAAAAAGGACTTCTTTCCATGCGAGCACGCTATCTAGCATCTGTCTCAGCCGAAGAGCCGCGCATGCGTGGAGAGATCAATGAAAATGAATTCTGAAAGGCATACTTACACGGTGGCACTAGTAACATTGTACCAAAATTATGAAAATAAAATAATTTATAATATAAAAATTCCCAAGAAGAATCAACAAAAAAGTAATGTATTATTCTGATTACATTGAAATTAAACTAATATTATACATATTCAATAGTTTCCTTCCATAAATTCATACTGATAGTTATTATGGACATACATACAGAGTGATATATCAAATTTGAACCAAAAAACTAGTAAAAATTCAAACAATTTTCAAAAAATGTCGATATTCTAGTACAAATGATAAATTGTACCAAATTTCGCATTTCAATATCGTTGTAGGAATATTAGAGAAGCGCCTAAGGTGCATAAGAGATACTACTACTCTTCATGAGGCTAGAACTATAAAAAAAAAATAGGAATTTTTTGTTGTTGCGTAAGGTGGCTGCGATTCCAAATCTCAATAGTGACAATCCTTCCATCACCGCGGCACTAGTAGGGTAGGAGCACCCTTGCGTCACCGGCACAAACATTCACATTCACCTGTGGCTTCAATCCATATGCACATTCGTGCGTGAGTTCAGTTCACTTAGTCCACTTTCACGCCAAAAATAATGATGATTATATTGCTAATAACAAAGAAATGAATGATCTTGATATGGTTGACCGACAAGCGACAAGACAACACAGAAGACATGGATACAATAGCGTTACAAAAAGTAAAAAAGTAGAAGGGCACGCTTTCAGAGTTCCAGTCGATCCTCGTATCGAAATGCTGATGCGACGACACGTGACTTTGTGGAGGGGTTGGATATGTCGAATAATTTGCAACCGCCAAATCCTTTCAGTTAACAGTTAACATATTTACGTTTTTTGGAAATTATTGTGTTGGTGAGAACAAAAAGTATTTTACTTTGTTATCGAAATGCGCATCTAGGAATTAAATTACTTGTGTGGTGAAGGGGTAAAATACTTTTTGTTCTCATTGAGTGACACCACAGGCGTCCAATTTCCCATTTTTGATATTGTGTTGGTGACTATAAAATTCCCGTCGCTTACAGAGTTATTCAATCAATTTTTTAAAAATTGATAACTAAGAAATACCTATGCTGAATATAAGTTTTTGTTTTTGCAAGCCAAGTAATATGTTTTAATACTTATTTCTGAAATAACTGTGTTACGTTTAACAAGGTTGTTTGAATACTAAACGAAATTGCTAATATTGAGCTAACTACGTTTGAAGAAATTGCTTTATTATCTGCAAAAAACCTTTTTCTCGGTGTACACATACCTAGCATTTTTCATCTCATTTATCACACTGAAATGCGAAAGACATATGCCTTTCGGCAACCCTGTGGTACCGCTGCTGAAGATAATTAAAGCTGTATCATAGCAGTTTTTGATTGGTTCCGGACGATAAGTCTGCTCCTCTGGCAAAGGAGTTTGGAATTTTTCAAACGTCCGGTATTTTTTGGATTCGCCAACAACGATAATTTCAGGTTTTTCTCGTAACGGTTCAACAGCCTCCGCCATCCTCTTCGAAACCTCCTCGTCAACAAAAATCATCTTTGGTTTCAGAAGTTTTGCACAGTGCAGCCACTCTCTTTTCGATTGTGTTGGATCTACAGCAGACATTATAGCCCCTAAACACAATGTGCTTATATGTGGAATCACGCTGTCCATTGAATTTTTCAAGCAGCTCATAATGACGTCCCCTGGAACTACTCCAACTTGTTCCATGTGTAAAGCTAACCTTGCCGATCTAGTTTTGACACTGGTATACGTTTCCTGTTTTCCCGTTAGTCCGTCGATCTGTAACAAATATATTATTGATACAGTCATCCCACTTCAGATTTATGTATTTGTTTTACTGATATTTTTGGGCAATTAAAAATAATATCAGAGCCGTAGAAAAAGTGTAGTGTTCAATTAGCACGGAATGCTCATTTTCGACTCGTATTGTTTGCAAACTTAATACTCGTGGAAAATGAACATCATTTCGTTCTTGTTATTCTAGAATTTTCAAAGGAAATGTCAATATTTCTGAATGATTTGCGATAAGTATTGTTTTTATTGAATCAAGTATTTTCTAGGCTAGTATTTCCTACATCCAATGTGTATTATAATAATGAGAATTAGTATTCATTAAATTGAAGATGCTATAACATTTGTATTGTTGGTTGTTAACCTGTATTTCACTATGATCCCAAATTGAAAAATGTTTGCAAATTTTTTTTGATTTTGATTTCATTCAGTTTCATCAACTGTTATTGTGAATGTGTTTCTGGCAATTGAATTGCACAATAAACACATGCGCTGATAAAGATAACGAATTCATATCAAACAATTGATGAATCTTCCTCGAAAAAGTGAAATATGATTGTCCATATAAAATTCGTTCAAGTGAACTATGTTTCAAATGAAACAGAATTCAAACTCATATTCTACCCATTACACAAAATTCTTATCGAAAAACAACTACGCACTGCATAGATTGATTATTTAAATAAAAATTAGATTCAATCATGCAATCGGGTTTGAAGTAGAGCCGGTGTGTCCGTCTGGAGAGAGAGATTTTCAAATAATATTTTTTTAAATTATTGATTGAGTCTCACAGATAATTATATCTATAAGCATAGATTTTCCAGTAACTTCTCGCATTAAAAAATATTGTCTATCGTATCAAAATTATCAGAAAAACAATTATATCAATGAGATGTAAAATATACTTCTTAAAACTGTTGCTAAATTTCGTAAACTATATTCGTCTCCTTTTCAAAATATGCTGTGAGGAAAATTGGAGCCTTCTGTACTTTTAGTGTATGTTTTTTGATCCAATGAAAATATTGTACAGAATTCATCAGATCGTATCAAAAAGACAATACGACAGTAATTCAATCATAATTTTGAAACAGATATTCATTCATTTGTGACACCATATATATTCAAAACTAGTTTTTCATATCAGTTTTCCTGAAAATTATTTACAAAAAATCTTTTCTTGGGCCCAAGTGGTCATGATTTCTAATTCAAATATTAATTGTACCACAAAAATTACAGTATGTAGTCAATTCTTGACATGATTTGACTCCCTATGTATATTCTGGTTCCCGAGTGCTTTTTGGACGACTCTTTTTCTGGAAAGGCCGAAAATAACGAGAAGGATATAATTATTTTCGTAGTGGCATATAGAAAATTGAAAAGGAGAGGTCCGCTCGGATAATTTGCAGAAGTTATCAAAAATCTAATAATTAAGGAGTGGTTTGGTTTTTTACGAATATCTGAAATATTATTGCATATATCCAAAATCGTTAAAAAGATCCAGAGAGAGCAAGAAATTTGCGTCGGGAACTGTATCATCAATATCTATGATTTTGATTGAGCGGTGAAAATTTTGGTGAAAATGCTTTGGTCAAGCGGAAATTCAATGAGATTAGTTAAACTGAGGTCATGTGATTGAATAATATAACCAATCAGAACAACATTATACTGAAAACAGACCATATGGCCTCTTTACACTCTCACGTTGCTATGAATAGTATATTAAAGTATAAGTGGATAAAAAGGTTTTTCAAACACGCGCGAATTTTCGAGTACGCGCGACAGCGCAGCCGGAGTGCTCGAAATAGAGCAAGTGGTTTAAAGATCAGTTATCCACGAATAATTTACATTATTTTTTTCAATTACAAGTGATGGAAATTAGAACTTATAATGTAAAATGGTTTAATTCGTGATATGACATCAGTTTGTAATATTTCATTTGACGCTACAAGGTACTCCTGTCAGATCAATAATCATATCATTGTCATTCAGACTTCACTGTTCTCTAGTTGTTGATGTATCCATGGTAACTTTAAAAAACGCGCGTTTTTGAAAGTTTGATTTGCACACGCTGTGGCGTGCTTTAAAAAGGGTCACCAATTGAAAAAACATAGTAAAAATGCCTTCTTCCTTTCACCGGCACAATCTGAGTACTGGTGTTCACCAGTTTTACATTTTTATTGATTTTTTGCGGTAGGAACTTGTTTTAAGCCATCATTCGAAAATAAGTCCGTATCACCGAAATTACTTGAGACCGCCAAAAATTTCAATTGGATTTTTTTTTCAGAAGACCAGAATAGGCACAATTTCACACTTTTTTTTAATTCGATGATTCGCTCTAACCGAATATTTAGCTACCATTTTATATCATCATGATATAGTTTACGAAATTCATTTATGAATGAGAAACTACTTTTAATTTGAATCATGAATCACAAACACCACACAGCTCACCCTCTTCACCAATACTGGCTAAAGTTCTAAAAGAGTGTCAACGAAATTTGAGTGAGTTGACAATAGCTATTTATATAACAAGTTACAGTGGTCCAACAAGTCCTGTGCAAAAAACTCGCCTTTTTGTAATTAGAACTAAATTACAAAAAAAATCGGAATCTCACCTGGCATATTTGATCGCTGAACCTGTCCGCTTGATCGAAGAAAAATTCTCCAAATCCTCGGAAGTCTTTTTCGAAGGAACTTCGTCCACCCGATATTATTCCACCGTTCATTGTTATAAAATAAATGAATGGTATCGCACGAGTATCCTTTTTATGTATCTCCTGCTAATCATTTTCTGGAAATACACGTGAACATTCATCCCGAACAAGTAGTTCACATTGTTTCGCTTAACGCAGAGCAGTGGGGAAGCCACATGACTAATAATTATCAGTAAAACGTATCAATTGTGTCTCGGAATAGTAAAATCAACAACGGATACTCCTATGCTATCAAACTATCGGCTTCAGTAGAGGTGTTATACCTGGTCTAGAAAGAAAGTAAATTAAAATGGTGGATTTAAGTTTTAGGTCGTAAGTAATAAGTCGTAAGTTTTAAGTAATAAGTCATAAAAAGTTCAATAATTCCCTTTCAACGGGAGGGCTCATACACGAGTCGTAAGTTTTAAGTCATAAGGAAAGTTGACCAACTTTCATCTTTTAGGATAAAACTTGCGACTAATTTTTAATACGCATGCGTCAAGCGGCAAATGCTGTCATCTGTCAAGAAGAATAATGATATTGGAGTTTTGAATGTTATTTGTTGTTAAATATAAGTTGTTTGTTTTGTGATGTTCATTATAGTTTGATTATAAAATTCTCAGACTGTTCAAAAGTGACCAATAATACACTCATTTTCTTATGATATGACAGTCTTTAAGACTTGGGCATGAATGGTCATTTTTTTCTGGCTATTACTTAGAACTTCCGACTTATTACTTACGACCTAAAACCTGACCATAAATCCACCATAAGAAAAATCAAGACGGCTCAGTAAAAGTTTCGGAAGGTCAGCTAAATATACCTTTTTCTTCAAACGTCAAAAAATTACAAGGTTGGCGCATTGACAACAATGTGCGAGGTGACCCTTTTTGTCATTTTCCTTCGTTACCTTGACACCGTGCACGAAGTATTGTGCGAAATACCTATTTCGTACGCTGCATGTAAACTATACGGGATTTTCATGTTTACCTATAAAACCTATAAAATTAATCTTTTTTATCAAATTCAATGCTTGTTTGTATTAAAACAAAAATTGATTATGAAAAAATCGTTTTTTGGTTTTTTGTATTTTTAAGAATATGTTTCAATACGAACAATATATTTTTTTCGCACCATCTCAAAGTCGAGGTTTCAACGAAGAAAATGAGCTCTGATGAAGTTGAAACATTACATTTTTTTCTATTTGAAGTCTAAAATGAAGTCATTATGAAACCCAGATGCGTATCGAAATGGCTTGTATTTCAATATTCATTTGAAATTTTTTCGAGATTCGGATTCTTTTTCGTAAACTGAACGAGATTTTTCGGTCAACAAATCATTCACAGCCGTTTGAGCAATTACTTTCAATTCAGGAGGGGTGCAAATTGAGTTTTCTTCATCAGTCAGTTTAAAAAAGGCAATTTACTGATATTCGCATTCAAAATTTAAATAATTTATGTGAACAAATGACAGCCTCCTTCAAATTTTTAATATTTTAACAATGTTACCAACCCGATATATCTGATATTATTCATTAATATTAAATCCAATTTTTTCAAAAATCGTCGCTCGTCGTACTCCTAACAACGCGTGCGACAAAATGGTCTTATAAAACTTGTATCATAATATTGTATTTTAACCAACTTATTCGATTGAAAATTAGGCTTCTATTTTAAACTCAAATTCGTATACAATCGAAAAATCAATATTTTGTTTTGAAAAAATTACAGCATATTTTCTCAACAAGTTTCATATAAAATGTCTTTTTTCCTAGAGAAAGGAAAAATTAAAAGCAAAAAAGAACGGTAGAATGCATATTTCAGCCAGAAATCTGAAAACGTATATAAAGGATAGATAAGATTTTTTTTCGTTTCACAAATTATTGGCCCTGGTCTATATTGAAAATGATCACATTTTTCTTTAGTCTAGATAAGTCATTGCTAATAACATTTTTATATGCAGTAGCAAACTTTTCTCAAAAGTTACATAGGAGTAACTGATTTTGTGAGAGAAGCAGCACGGTAAATTTTTCAGTTTGGAATCGATTCCACAAGTTTCAATTTTTATGTTTTGGCGCTAAACGAATAGGTACCTGGTTTCAACTTGCAAACGTAACACCAAAAATATTTCTGTGAAAATGAGTAGTTTCATAGATTAACCCGAATGGAAAGAATCAAGTCCTAATATCTGTAATGGAAAGAAAATCCGTTTAGCTTTCCAGCAATGCCACATAAATATTCCACTAGTTTACTAGATGATTCTTGAAAACTTCAAAGAAAATAGTGAAGAAAACGATAATTGCCATTTCAAAAACCTTCTTATTGTGCTACACAGGACCTTTTGTTTAGAGATATTTACAAAAAACGAGTGAAACATTATTGATGAAATAAAAAAATATTTTCTTTGGTCTGTTTTCAAGGTCACTTTTGATATCGTGAAATACTGATATGGTGTTTAAAGAACCGATGACATTAAAATAATACAAAAATACCTTCTTTTTCCCCTTCCCGAAGGCAAAATAGAGAACAGGTAAAAATTCTAACAATTTCGAAATTACAGCGAAAAAATAAATGTCAGTCAAGGGGCTCGGACCTTCTAGAGAAAAACTGACCAAACTAGCAAAAATATATAATTTTGAGAAATGTAACCCCCTTTCCTCCTTCAAAACCAGATAGAGAACGCTTGGGAATTCGAATACATTTTCGACGGTTTCGTACGTGGAAAATTATAGCAAAAAAGCTACTCAGACCCCCTTCTTTTCGAAAAAAATGCGAACACTCGCGAAAATGAAAATGAAAATATTCGTATAAATCGTTAAAAATAATTAAATTTCAAAAAATCCCCCTGTGCCCCCCCTGAAAGCTAAATAGAAAACGTGTAGGAGGTCGGAAACATTTTCTGCGATTTCGGAAGTGCAAAATGACTGCAAAAAAATATAAGTTGGAGGGCTGGGACCCACTTGAAAACTATAGCGAAAACTCGAAAATAAAATCGAAAAAATCCGTAAAAATTGTAAGAAACATCGGACACTCGAATAACCCAATTCCAAAAAATCACACCACTGTCCCTCTCAAGGATAAAAAGAGGACGCCTAGGAATTCGGAAAAATTTCGGACGGTTTCGAACGAACAAAATTAGGGCAGCACAATGTCGTTCGGGTGCTCGGAGCCCCCTATTTCTCTAAAAAAGATGCAAAACTTCACTAAAAGAAAATGGAAAACATCCGTAAAAATTGTGATTTTTTTTTCTTTTCAGTTCAATAGTTCCGAATGAACTTTAAAAACATTTTTCTAACTAAGTGTTTACGCACTGTTGACAGTGCTCGTAAGAAAATCACTTGTGTGTAAAATCATCATTAGTGCGAAAAGTAAATGTTTACACACTGATAATACATTTATGCATTTTCGAAAAACACAGAATTTTGCGTCAAATATAACTCGGAAGTCATCATTTGATAATACGACGGCAATTCATAACATAAAACATTCAAAGTAATGTTACAATTGCTACAATTTGACAATATAACTGTCGAAAAAAAAACTTTGAATATTACACTTTCGTAAAGGGTTTTTTTGTACTCGCGTGTGTGTTGAACTCGGCTGCACCTCATTCAACAAACTTCACGCTCATACAAAAAAGTCCTACTTTACGAACTTGTATCATAAATAGCTATTTTCATGTTTCTTTATTTATAACTTATAATATATAAAATAAATGTTGAAATGTTTCCCTGGTCCCAGAAAATTGCATTTTAGTCGAACTGTACCTAATTGTTATGAAAGGAACGAATCTCCTTCAAATTGCGATTCTGAAAATTTTCACGCGCGTTTGTTGACAGTCTTCAATTGAATGTGCCAAATTGCAAATTGGTACTTCCCACTAGTTTGGTTATATGGGTACTTTATGTTTCTTTAATCTAAGGTTTCGCTGAAACGAGAGGGTATCCCCAAGAGTTCAGCGGACTTTTAAACAAGGTTGCCACTTTTCCATTTACTTCTCTCTCTGATGGAAAAACGGTCTTCGTAATATTCGTTCTAGATTAGATTAGAGCATAAATAGTTTTCCTACGAGCGTGCGGAAAAGTTACTTTTCCGCACGATTTTTCCTATTGAAAGTTGTACTTTTCCGTACGATTTTTACTTTTCCGCGCGATTTTTGTATTTTTGAAAATGAGGATATTTAGGACTCACTAAATGATCTATGTAACTATTCTGTCTTCTGAGTCATTTTGTAGCATTATTATAAAACCTTGTTTATTAAAAACCTTGTTTTTTCATAAATAAGGTGGACAAAAACACTCGTAGGAAAAATGTTGTACCTAACTCTTACGGAAAATGTCTTTTCCGCACTTGTTCGGTAAATAACTATTCCAGAAAACAATGATTGTTATTTATTCTAAGAGTGTATTGACGGCATTTTATATAGACAAAAATGTTTAAACGCGACAACACAGTTCCAGTGTTCAATGATAAACGCGACTATATCTCGAATGCACCCAACTTTTCATTCACAATTACAAGCAAAATGTAAATTCACATTTACGAGTAAAATTTAATGAAAAGAAAATGACATTCGAACGTCACAACGGATTTTCCGTCTTTGTCGCTCTGGTTGCAAAAGATAATTGTTTACTATTCCATTGTTTTGTTCGAAAATATGGCAATATAAAAATGAATTTGAAATTTTTTCGTCGGGAAACATAATCTTCAAAAATGCTCAGTAATACTATTATATCGAAAAATGGTTGAGAGTGAGCTGATACTTGGGGCTTCCATTGTCTGATCTCATTAACTCCAATACAGGGTGGTTCAAAATAGTTATTTATGCAACAAGTGCAAAAAGTAGGTGTTTATTGCACGAGTTTTATACAATATTTTTTCTACGGTCATGCAAAAACCAGAAAATGTTTCATTTAAGTGGCACTAAACTGTAAGGAAGACATTGTTTGTTTAAATCTATCTGCTAAAAGTAATTCAAAAACATTTTGTGTAATTCAGTTGATATTCGAAGGAAATAATTTTATTTTTAACAAATTGCATTTTCTAGTAATTTCATACTCCATTATGTAATGAATATGATGAAACATGCAACTTTTTAAAACGTAATACAATCTCACAGAAAATAGGCTAAATTTGGTAACAATTTGAAAGTTTATGTCTGTCATGATGACAGAACGCTATAGTAGAATGACAGATAAGTGCAATAAAGTCTTTATTGCACTCAGTGCAATAAAGTACCAGTTTTTCCACCAAATATAGTTCAATAAAGTTTTGTTTTTTGCATGAACGTTATTTCAAATGAAACACAATTTATATTACTCATAATTGAAACAATAAAAAAATCAGACCGTCAGATTCGAAACCCGTATCTCTTGCGTAGTGTCTCAATGCCATGGACCTCTAGACTACTGTATATTTCTGATTGTAAAATTTTAATGAACAATTCGAACTAATTGAATCTTATATCTTGCACTTTTCATAATTATTTTGAAAACAACCCGGCTGCTTGAAACCGTCACAATCAAGTTGTATTATTCGATAGGTCTATAAGATTCAGCACCTTGATTACTTGTGCTTCGGACTTCCATCGTCTTAATGGTTGAAAGATTTCTACTTCTTTCAATTTTTAACTACGTTTCAATTGCTTGAATCTGCAATCGTCTTCAGGTGAATACTGACAAATTTTGAATCTATACGATGTTTTATAGGTCTGCCGGTAATTACGTTGTAAATTACGCGCGGTCTTGTGGCGCGCGTGTTTTCACGCTAATTCTCCCTTCAAACAGGTTCATTAGCGGCCTCCATACGTTTTTGATTTCCACGCTCGGTTGACTGAAAGCACCATTAACCTCGATATAAGCGGTTTCAATAAATTTGCGTTTAAACCAGTGTTCTTCTCTATGAAGAACATTAGCCTCGTCCCAAAGAATTCGATGGTGCTCTTTCAACGCGTGGTCGGCTATTCCCGATTTAGATGTTTCCCCCCGTTGAGTCCACTTTTTGTGTTCAGCTATTCTTACAGATAATGGCCGCTTGGTCTCTCCGATATAGGAATCCCCACATTCACATGGGACCTCGTAAATACAGTTTTTGCTGGATTCTGTTTCGTTCTCTGGTTTCGTTTTGGTGAGGAAACTTCGTAAAGTGCTGCCGGATTGAAAGCAACTGTTGATTTTGTATTTGTTTCCGATCCTTTTAATCTTCTCGGAGATACCCCTAATGTAGGGAAGGACAAGAATGAGGTTTTGTGATCGTTCTTCGACCATCTTGGTCCTTTTGAGTTGTTTCTGAACTTCCTCTATGAGTTTCTCGGGGTATCCGTTTTGGCGTAGGTCTTTCTTTATGTGGTTTATTTCCGCGTTCAGAGACTCCTGGTTGTTGCAAATACACATTGCTCTCTCCATCAACGTTCTTACAATGCCCCTCTTCGTGGAATTCGGGTGATTGGAGCCATAGTTGAGGTACTGTCCAGTGTGTGTCTTTTTTCTGTAAACAGAGGTGAGGATACCAGTGTCTTTTCTTTCAGTTTTCACATCGAGGAAAGGCAAGGTACTGTTAGTTTTCTTTTCCATTGTGAACTTGATTGAATACCTGATGTTACTTATTCTTGAGAAGAAATTCTCAAGGTGTTCATCTCCGTGGCTCCATATGATGAATGTGTCGTCCACGTATCTTAGCCACGGTTTTGGTTTGTATTCTGCCTCTCTAATAGCCAATTCCTCGAGCCACTCCATATATATCGGAGAGACCAAGCGGCCATTATCTGTAAGAATAGCTGAACACAAAAAGTGGACTCAACGGGGGGAAACATCTAAATCGGGAATAGCCGACCACGCGTGGAAAGAGCACCATCGAATTCTTTGGGACGAGGCTAATGTTCTTCATAGAGAAGAACACTGGTTTAAACGCAAATTTATTGAAACCGCATATATCGAGGTTAATGGTGCTTTCAGTTAACCGAGCGTGGAAATCAAAAACGTATGGAGGCCGCTAATGAACCGGTTTGGAGGGAGAATTAGCGCGAAAACACGCGCGCCACAAGACCGCGCGTAATTTACAACGTAATTACCGGCAGACCTATAAAACATCGTATAGATTCAAAATTTGTCAGTATTCACCTGAAGACGATTGCAGATTCAAGCAATTGAAACGTAGTGAAAAATTGAAAGAAGTAGAAATCTTTCAACCATTAAGACGATGGAAGTCCGAAGCACAAGTAATCAAGTTACTACATCGTCTACAACCTTCAAAACATTCAGCAACTTAATATAAAATGACCAGTATGGTACTGTTGACAAGGAAGAAAAAATAACAATTTCTGACGGTGAAGTGATTAGTTTTGTGCGAGGCAAATTTTTATCGAGCTCTTATTCCTTTCATCGAGCTTTACTCCTTCACTATATTTGCTCGTCAAGGCCGGAGGAAGCAACTTATAATAATATTTGAATGTTGTGAGAAAATCTAGCTATGAGAAGGACACTACATTGTATTTATGTTCGAAGGAAACTTAAGAATAACATATGACTATTTCAGAATTCCGTATTATTTCCTCGACATTTTGGAAAATTCTCTAGCACTGACAACTCTGCAATCTACAGTCATTCACTGAAATAACCTTGAAAATAGCTGATGTCATATAAGTTGCACTCTGCTGATTTAGTATCTGACATTCATATCCCGTTTCATAATGTTAAGCTCATATCCAATGGCGGATCATAGCATAGGCGCAGCAGGCACGCACTTACTGACTCAACAAACAAATACTATCAAAGAGCCCTGTGGCCACTAATGCTACTTTTATGAGTACCTACTGTCGTAATTCTTCTTCTCATGATACCAATAGTAAGAACATAATAAACTATTAAACAATTTTCGTGAAAATATGTATATTATACTAATGTATATGTTTCCTAAAGATGAGCAACATTTCTGGAACATTTATATTTTGGACTCATATGTATGGTATTACAATGTTACCAACGATAGGAGTCCTTAAAATTTCATATAAACATTTTTATTTTCCACGAAAACTGGTTTTTTTGGCAAAAATATAAAAATAAACTGATTTTATCCAAATTCGGTTTGTTGGAATGTTTGATAAATATTTCAGGATGAAACATTATTTATATTTTAGAATTTTATGTACTTAGGGTAATATTATAAAGTACTATGGGTAATATTATAAAGTACTATGAAGGTGAAACCAAGATAAATTTACTTAAAAAAAGTTCTGACTCCCAGAACTGTAGGATCAATATTTATAATTTTCTCTAGGGGAAGATACGGCCGAAAATGACAACTCTCGCTTGCGCAAGCCACTGCCACTTAGCGCAGTTTTACAATAAAATGTATTTAAACATATTAAATATGAAAATTGAGAAATGAAAAAATTCAGACTCAAGTAATCCGCTGGCAAAAAATGATTATCGCGATTTTTCAATAATTAGTTATCCAATAGATATTTAACAATTTTTTTCTACTTGAATGTAAACATTGCAAGTGTGATAATAATTGTTTAACTGTCAATATGAGATTGTTAATGATCCGTTTTTTTATAATCGAAAGCTGCATGAAAAGGATTTTTACAATTTTTATCTCCCATGTTTAAAAAATTGAGTAAGATAACTCCAAGTTACTGAGGGAATTGGAAATGCAGAAAAAGAGAAACAGTGATATTATTTATGGAAAATTATGTATAGATAAGATGAGTGTCGCAAAAGTGGTTTGTCATAAAGATACTCAACAGATAAATAACGCATATCGCCAGATGAAACCTGCAGAATATAAATCCCAACAGTCTTCCATTGTATTTGATGGAACATTTTAATGAAGCTGATGCTGAATCAATAGGAGGAACATTATTCTGTCCTATCAATTTGTAAACCGAACTGCCCTGATTACTGGATATTTGATATTTTGGCCCAAAAAAACAATTATAAAATGGTGGACGCGTTATCAAATGAACAAGTAATATATACACATATTGTTAGGAAAAAAAAGTATATATTTTTGATGAAAGTCTTTTTACAGTTTACTCCATTTTGATCATGATACTGATATGAACCAACAGTTAAAAGCTTGTAAAACGAAAATCCAATATTTGAAAGTCTCAATGACCAGTTAGATTTCTATAATTCTCCCCTCATACATTTATGAATTTTTGGTAACAAAATTGTGTTCGGATATTGTGAGATATTTACAGGTAGATTACCTATACAAGCCAGGTAGTTAACAAGCTTTCTTCTATATTTTGATTATTCTATAATAACTTTAAGCTTCATTAAAAAACCATTTATGACTTCTTTCATTACAATTGCTGAAATATAATAAATATAATACTAATGAAACGTACTGATGCTTGCAAGACTCGAAGAATAGTGAATAGTAACTTCCAGATAGTCTTTACGGAGCAGTCGTTTCTTAACATTTCCAATAGTTGTTCTTGGAAAATGATCCAGAAATACTATTTTTGTGGGCACGTATTCAGCAGCGGCTTTGTCCGATATGTACCTAAAATGAAATAATTAATAATATCCCAGTATTCAAAAAGACTATACAGAATAATTTTCACCATTCTGAATCACCAAGATCTAATCATTCCTTAATATGGGATACTATTAACAGTATTGTTGATTGGTGAACAATTAAAAAGTGCATTCCATCTAGTATGGTCAAATAAATACTTCGGTTGATGAGGAAACTCAAGGAGGATATAACAAAAAGCGGTCTATTTAATTTTGATAGGCTTGTGTATGGGCTATAACTCAATATATTATACTTTACATTTAACATACCTATATTGAACCTGGTATCACTAATAAAAAAACGTCCAATGACTAATCATTCATTTAATGAGTTACAGGGTGTTCTAATTGGGAAAATATCAATACGATCAAAGAAACAAGGACAATATGCAATAAAAACATTTAGTAATTCTTTTTTCTCTATCAGAAATCATCTGCCGTGTCTTCGTAGAAGATAGCAGACCTTCTATTCTAAGTTGGAGTTCATTGATTTCATCGGTTTCTTCGTCTGAAGGTATCATTCGCATTGATGGTGTTCCATTTCTCTCACTGCGTAGTTATACACCATATTTAACTTTACAGTGTGAACCACTTAAGACCGGAGCACACCTATGAAACCTACATTTTCCAACCGATTGGAATAATTTTTCTTTCATTAGGCAGACATTCAAAAAGTCTACTAGGACAACAAATTTCATGAATAAATCTCCATTTCAAGGGCCAACTAATCTGATCAAATTTTAAATAATTTTTAAATAAACATTAATCTAACATTGCACATGTATCTGGTTGATATAATTAAATACCCGTCGTGTCGTAAGCATGGGAAGTAGCTGTTTTTTTGCCATAACAGTAGTCGGATGATGGTAAAGACAAGAATGGAACATCGGTGGGCGACGACTATCGTTAGAAATCTAACATTTTGAAAATCAAAATTAATCATTCAGTTCCTCCTATAACATGTTTGTAACACAAGTCGAAAAGGAAAAGGTTGCCGATTATCAAAGATGCCATAGAATTGTTGCTTCATTTTGATCCTCACAATCCATTTCATCATAATTCATATCGTATGCTTATTATCAGATTGACATACTTACCATACTGTTTGTATTTCATGAGTATCCAGTTGATGTTTCCTATTTCCCTGACTTCGTCAACAAAATCGTCAGGTCTTTAGAAAATAAAGTATAATAATCTACCCATCATATTAATAATTAAGAGTTTGTAGGTCGACAGCCAAGGTATAGTATGTAGGAACTGGTGTTCTTGAATTTTCGGCAGGCGATGTGCCTTAGGAAACACCCAATACCAGTTCCAAAGCATTGCCGATCGTTGGAAGAACAAGGCCTGAGTCAGACAAGTTTGGTATGTCTCCAAAGTGACGACAAATGGATGTGAGGACTGAACTCAACGGGTCAGAGCAACGTCTATGGAAATATCTATAAAGCAGGGGCAGATCGTCAAGCATCACTGAGGAGAAGAGTGGCTATTTTTTTTTTGGTCAGAAACAGCATTCCAAGGACTGGATATGTGCCCGATTGATAATCAGTTGACGAGAAGTGAAAAACCCCTTGGCACGAAAGGCGAAAGGCACTTTTGGCAATGAACCTCATTTAAGTTTTCTATTGCTAATGGTATTAACTAGCATTGAATTGAAGGACTTCATTGGCATGGGACCTCCTGCCATAATTCCGCTGGCCACTGTGAGATTCGCGCTTCAAGAGAATAGACAAGGTTGTATTTTGTTCGCATTGTTTGCATCCTACTAAGTTGGTTGATACCCATTCTAGAATTTTTACTAGTCAATATTCGAATCGTCCACGTTCCAAGAGGTATAATTCGAAAAGCTCTGCACCAGGCATGATACCACAGTCATAGTTCACCATAGTTTTATAAATAAGCTAGCAAATTACCAGATTATTCACAATTCCGGAGCATTATAGATATTTTATTAGCTCAGTGTTGGTGGATTTTTCCATGGCATTCGAGTGAGCAGATATCATTGCGATAGGTCTGTAGTTGCTAGGTAAGTTTTTTTCGCTTTTTTACGACTGGTTGTCGTCTTGCAATCTTCCAGTTGAACGAAAATACCACCAAATAAGAGATTTTCAATAGATTGCAAAGAACTGGTGTTAGGTCGGGTGCACATTTCTGAGAACGATTGGCGAAATTCCGTCAGATCTAGACAAGTTCGTCTGTTGGCGGAAGGCATTGGACTGTCAATGGAAGTGATGTTCTAGGGTTGTTTTCTCAATGGATCCAGGGTAGAATTTCAAGCCATCTTCCTTGGTTAGAGGTGGAAATGAGCTGGAAGTGAAATTTCTTCAAACAGTTTCTGTAAAAGACCTAATACACCGGGAGATGATGACAGATTTATGTTATCAGGAATACGTGTGGGTCGGCCAGCTGTTCTAAACCATACATGATAGCAAATACCCCAGCTTGACGTCTGTTTTATTGGAAAATTTTAGTCATGTAGAGTTATGTACATCGAAATTTCCCATTAGAACGACTTCAGCTCCTAGACGGTTCTGATGAACCAATTTAAGTGATAAAAACTCATGGTTCATAAGGGGAGCGGTAAGGACAGCAGAGGTATTTGGTCTGTTCGGTGTTAACCAGCTTGAACCACATCAGGTCAAAGTATTTTTGTTACAGGCTCTCGCGTTGGCATGAAAAGTTAGTCTTAGAATAGATGCAAACACCACCTTTGGATCTGAATCGAGAATGGAGTTCGTAACCAAAACAAAGCATGTGGACCTTGTTGGTGAAAGAGGCTACTTGTGTTACTGTCGCTGAATATCTCAGAAATGAGTGTATTCGGATTTACTGAGAAGGGGTTAGGAGCTATTATCTAATACTAAATTAGTAGTGCGGATATCGCTGGTTCTCCTGAAATATAAATTGAGTTTGAATTCACGTGATTTTTTCGTCAATGCTTCGTTTACTTTTCACGTACTTCAGAAGTTTCTCAGCAGAAATATCCCTATTTTCTTTTCGCTTGACGATTGCAACTAACTCTTTACTATTTCCTATAACAACTGCATCTTTCACGTGAGGATGTGTCAAGATAACATCTTCCAATTCTACGGGACAGAAACTGGTGTCACCTCTTTCTATAATATCTTCGATTCTTCCATTGATATAAAGCCAGCCATCCTCATCATACATTCCTATATCACCGGTTTTGTAGAATTCCTTTTCAAAAGATGCCAACGTTTTTTCTGTTTCTTTAAAATAACTGAAACAATGAAGAAGTTATATTTCAAAAATATTCGAAGTAATATTGTTAGAAAAACCCAAATTTCTCATAGAAACAATCCCGTAACTTCCGTAATTTCTTTATTGCAGAAGCTTGGTGTAGGTATTTATACAGTTCGAGATTCATTCAGACATTTATTTCTTGAATAAATAATTCCAACAGTATCACGAATATCATAAACAGACAATTTTGCCGTATCTAGCTTAATTCACAGTCATAGTTATCGTTGCCATGGAAATGACAATCAGGACGGCGACGGTGGCCATTCAACAGAAAATTATAAAAATAATTATTTCAAGACGGATTGAACGGGTTAAAACACCTTATTACAATACATTCTTTTCTCAATGATAAATTACATTTATTTTCTTGGTAATTCAAATTTTTTTTTTATACAGCATATATTCCACGAATAGTTTCAATGGAAATATGACGAAGAGAGGCAATAACCTCGAAACGCATCTGCAGGGGGTCTTCTTCAGCCTAATGAAGGATAATCTACTGTTTAATTTCAAAAAGCATTTGCAATCGGGTCTTCTTGGAAGAACGTTGCACAAAGATATGTAATTCAATGTCTGTCGTAGTAATAGCCAGGGCATTAAGGGCAATTTCCAGTATGCTAGTGGCACAGGGTAACAAATAATATATTCAATTGAAAGCTACTAAAAGATACAAATTCTTTCTGAGTAGAGCATTATTGTACAATTTGTTTATGTAGTATTTCCATGAACAATGTCCTTTCTGTACAATAAAAAATTACTATTTATATTCGGATATATCATTTCCATGGCACCCCTGTGACTTTGTTGATTAAATTAAACTGCAGTAATTTTAAAGGCAATATTACATTTATTTGCAAGTATCTACTAATAATTTTGACGGTTGCACAAAAATAGTATGTGCCATAGTCGTGAAACTTTTAAGCTGCCACAAAATGATTCTGCCTCGGCCTCAAGCGGCCTCAGCGATAACTTTGCTTTCGGGACGCTAAAAATGCTTTTCGTGGTCTTGGCAAACGAATAACTAGAAATGAAACAAAGGTCTGCATGAAGTTATGGGCATTTTTCCAATTCCTTCGATTGCCTACAAGATGAAAAATAGTAAATTACCCCAGCATCAATCCATCCCCATGGAAATATATTTCTCCGTATTTTCCGGGACCAAGGGTTACTCTCGTATCCAAGTGCACCACGCGAATCTTGCAGTTTATTGATAGAGTGCCCACTGACATTGGTTTTTCTAGAGAAACTTTGTAGTTCTGGAACTTCGTGGCTGCAATACATCCTGTTTCTGTCAAGCAATAGTTATGAAGAAACTTAACATGAGGCATCACCGACTTAAGCACTTTGATGTCATATTTCGTTGTATTGACTGTGCCGATCATTACGGATTTGAGACAGCTCAAATCATAGTCCTGGAAACAAGATTCAAAAGTCATCATATATAGGAACATGGAAGGCATCACTTTATTACTCAACAAAAGAATAGTCCACTCCTAATGTATCCTTGAAGACATGGCAGCTGTTTGTACCTTATCATTATTTCCCAAAACCACAGGAAATATAAGTTTTTATCAGAAATTTAGCAGACTAGTGGTTGATATCAAACAAAAACTGAAATGTTGAACTATAATCCAGTAACGACAGACAAACTCGAGCAAAAAGTGAAGAATGAATTGTAGCACTCTGATACTCGGCACATGACATCTTGACATCATGTATTATTAAGAAAAAAATTGTTAACCAAAAAATCAGGGGTGGAACCTAAAAAATGTTCGATTCTCCACAAGAATTATTTTCAGTAATACCTTATGAAATACGTTCGTTTTCTCAGAAAACGTGGTTTAACGCCGACGTCACATTTCATGCTCGCGCTAACGCGCCACTGCAAGTTCAGGCAGGGCCGAAAATTATTAGATTTGTCATAACTTTGCTAAAAATTATAGTAGAAGGAGAAGAGAAAGTGCATATCGTTCCGGCAAATATAAAATGTGAGTATCTGAGTGGCTAAAATATGTTTTGTCCCACTTCACATAACCCTTTTACGATATTCACGTAGGATCCGAAAGTCATGGATATTTTAGTTGATATGAAATAATTATACTAAAGCAGGAATCAGTACCATCTTTTGACCATATGCAACGATGTAAGACTAGTGAGACAAGTCTCAATTATACATCCCAAAGAAAAAACTGGGTTTTACTCCTGCCTCAGTTTTGAACTTACCATAATCCCGGCAATTTCTTCAGTAAATGTTGAAAATAATCGCTCATACACATCCCACTTAAAAAATTAAATATGTGATTTCAAGCTTGAGGTTTGCACTTCTTTCACGATAGTGTTATTAAATATATATGCAGGATATGAATAAGCGATTATTTTCAACATTTACTGAAGAGAATGCCGATTTTATGGGTAAGTTGAAAATGAGGCAGGAGTTTTTGGGCATGTATAAGTGGGACCTGTCACACTACTTTAAAATTGTTGCATATAGTACAGAGAGGGTATGGGTTGCTGCTTCAGTATAATAATTCCATATTTACTAATTTGTTCATGATTTTCGGATCATCCGCAAACATCTCCATGAAGTGCGAAAAAACACATTTTAGGTACTCAAATACTCGAATATTATATTTGCATGAGAAGGTAGGAGTCTTAAGAAACGATATGAACTTTCCTTTTCCTTCTCCGATAATTTTTAGCAGAGTTATGACCAATCAAATATTCGGCTCCGCCAGAACTTCTGAGAAAACGAGCGCATTTCTTAAGGAATTACTTGAAGTAATTTTTATGGTGAATTGAATTGTCTTTCACCTTGTTGAATTGTTTTTCTGATAAATCATATACTTTCCAAGATTACAGCAAAAATCTATTTATTTATTTTTGAACGAAAAAAAATGTTCCATCCCTGGAATTTTGGTAAACAATTTTTTTTTGGGTTTGTCTAGTGATACAATCAACTACCTATATTACTACTAGCTGAAGAGCTTTACCTTGATAGCAACATTCGTCACCAACCTAACTGCCCAATCGGTACCAAATATGGCGTGGCCGATACGAAAATCTTGTATTATCTTGCAGGCACCTCGTTCCGTAAAAGACCCAGGAAGTATCCTGATGGTGGGAGCGTCGAAACTCACACACATCAGAGTAGTTTGCAGCAGCCATGACAACGGAAAGAATGACAAAACTTTCTCCGGATAATCGAAAATGTCCTGAAATATCATTGTCTGCACGACAATGTTGTGATGGGACAAGCATATAAGCTTCGTATCGTCAGTAGTACCCTGGGTGGGCAAAATAAAAGCAACGGACTCCCACGCATCTTCCACGAACGTTGGCCGAAAAGTATCGTCTTCTTTTTTGTGATTCAGCAACTTGTTGAATTGTGAAAGTCCTGGATTTTCCTGACCGAAATTGATAATATCTGTGTTGTAAGTAAGCGTGTTCACTATCCTTTCCATCTGGCTTATTGTACGTGAATCGGCAAAACACATCTTCGGCTTCAACTTCTTAATTATCTCCAAACACTCTTTGTAACTGAACTCGGGGTCTATGGGAGCTACTATTGCACCTAGGAACAGAGTAGCAAGTACAGCTATTGTTTGATCAGCATGATTCCTACTGTATATCACTATGATGTCATTTTCTACTACACCGCGATCTTTCATTTCCAGGGCCAGCTTTATACTTCTTCCTCTAACGGATCCCTTCGTTTCTGTTATAGAGGATACTAGGTCTACCTTGAAAAAAAAAATGTGATCTCAAAAATATACATAAAGAAGAAAAGTGACAATAATATTGGTGACTCAAAATGTTGTGTAAAAATGACTGTATGTATTATGCCAATAATACGTATAGATCCAAAACAACTGAATTGAATCATTTTCGGAGATACAATCGAAGCATTCGAAGTATACCATTAAAATAGAAAAATTATTGGCTGAGTAAACCTTTCTCAATTTTCTTTTCGAATGTAGTCTTGGTTCTGATCTCAATTATACGAAGGCTTGGAACGATATTTTTTTCCTTATTTTCGAGTTATAACTCGAAATTAGTGTTAATTTCGGGTTGCAACTCGAAATTAGCCTGATTTCGAGTTATAATTCAGAATTGGGGGTAATTTGGAGTTGCAACTCGCGTAGAACAGAACTGTAATTTTTTTTCTTAATTTCGAGTTCAGCTAATTTAAAGTTGTAACACGAAATTAACACTATAATTTCGAGTTATAACTCGGAATTAAGCTATTTTCGAGTCGTAACTCTAAATTAACACTAAGTTCGAGTTATGACTCGAAATAAAAAATAAATCGCATGTTCGTTCTACGCCTTCGTACGCCATCCGAGTTCGTAGTTCGGAAAAATGTAAATGAAAATAAAAAAATTCAATTTATGTTGTGACGATTTTTAGAGTTTATATAATGTCTTTGAGGGTTATAATGTCGAAAATAAGGGGTATTTTACACCTGATCAAAATTCCTATTTTTTGTTCTCACTGTTTGGAAATTTGAAATTTGCTCATATGCAAGTATTCTGTAATGCACCAATTTTTATGAAGATTGAAATTTTCTGACAAATTGATAATAAAAAAGTTTTCCATATGTTGCAAATTATTTAAACTCAGTGTATATAGTCTGAACCACATTTTGATAGGCAAGCCATAATAGGTGTATTCGTCTATTTATGAAACTCGATAAAAAGTATGTTTCATCCAGTTAACAGATGGGTGAAGGTCGACCTCTATTGCGTCTCTTAGACTAATTTATTTATTATATTTCTTTGTAAAATAAAATTTCGAATATTTTAGTTCTTTATTTGTATTAAATATTGAAATTCGAATAGAAGATAGGTACTGAAAGGAACATTCAAATTCTTATTTTACATTAATATTTATATTAAGCACTTCCCGGCCTAGTCCGGGAAGTACGTACTTGCCAAAAAAATATTTTCAACTCACGCTTTTATAGATGAACTATTGAACTAGAGTAAAAATTAATAATTATTTCTTTTATGAACACCAAGAACTTCAGAATTCAAACGATTTCTTAAAAAATTGAGTTGTGAAATATCATAAGCTACATTTCATATCAGTTCGACTATAGCGGTTTACAAATTTTTCAGAAATATATTTGTAATCAGTAATGCTAATTGCCCTTGTTTATTCTCCTTGATAACATAAATTTAAATTCTATAAATTTCTGCTGCTTTCTTCTAGCTCATCAATTATTTTTTTAACTACTCAGTGAAATCAAAAACACAGCAAAACAAAATGAATTTGCATAAAATCTGTTATTTCTCTGGATAATTCAGCTCTAATATTCACAAAGTGCTCATTGAATTGTACACATAATTTCATTTCATTTTCAAATCACTAATTATCTATTGTGACATATTATGTATTGATATTTAGAGATTTTCCTTCTTGTGATATTATCTTAAAAATTGTTTATTGGTCCCAAACAGCTTTCAGAGACTAAAATAAAAAAAAATTGAGAAGTCTGAGCAGTTTCAGATCAAATATTTCATACACAGAAAAATGATAATAACAGTTGTGCCAACATATCTGAAAATGTTGAGTGCCTCATCACTGGATACTGGATACTGGACTGATACATTTGTATTTCAATGATAACGACAAAACTTTCTCTCTTTCTCCACACCAGAGAGCACTAAATTTAAAAAATCGGATTTTGACAGAACTCTGGCTGTTACATTGGTTCGTATCTAACAGTTATATCAGAATTCCACGACCATTGTAATAACATGACACTTCAGAATCACGGTGTTTTCCAGATTATAATCAAGTTTCGATGATAATCGTGCCAAAGCGTTTCACTTCGCATGCAATGTTGAAAACTCTAAGCCTCTTTAATTTGACGCACTATTTTAAATATTATGTGCGAAGTGAAATTTCGTACACGATTATCATCAAAAATTGAATGAAATCGAAAAAACTATATTGTTGGAATTCCCTATCATCGCAATAATCGTGGAATTCTGATAAAGCTGTTAGATACGAACCAATGTAACAGCTAGATTCTGACAAAATCCTATTTTTTTTTAATTTAGTGCTCTTTGGTGTGGAGGAAAAGAGAAAGTTTTGTCATTGTTATCGAAAAACAAATGTTTCAGTATAGTCAAGCTACTCATAAGAAAATAATCTGATATTTTCATACAGAAAGGAAAATATTTTTAAAAAAATTGTCATTTTCAATTATGTTTCATTATCTTTTCAAACTTTGTATATGTGTATAAAATTAAATTTTAAGCAACTTTTTCCAATTTACGTGACATGTGTCAAAATCGATTTTTAAGTTCCAAATGTCTAACAATAAACTTTTTTTCTATATGGCACATACTTTTTGGCGGCCACTGTAATTGCAGATTCCATATAATTTCAGAATAATCATCTCCTTCGAAGGATTATTGGGATCAAAAGGGCAACATTCTCCATGAAAATTTAAAAATGAAAAAAGTGATTTTTTTTGTAATATATAACAGAAAACAACTACATTTTTCATTTTTCAATTTTCATGGAGAATGTTCCCCTTTTAAACATGAATACCTCCCGAGAGGTTATCTTGAACGATGGAAAATAGCGACTAAAGTTTGTCTTTCAGCCGCAGATGATTCCACAACAAATTTTATGACTATCCTATTCATATTTTTGAACAAAAATCAAAAAGATAATTGGGATGTTTGCTTACTACTCCAGGAGGATCCACACATAATATGCTGATAAAATCCGGTGCCTTGTTGACTGTCATTTCCTTATCACCTGACAATGCTAAAGCGTTCAATGAATTGAAAGATTATGTAGCTGTTTTTTGAACAGTCACTGGGTACAAGCATTGAAATAAATGCACCAGACTGTAGCTTTTCACTGAACAAGTTTTTCAGTATCAAAAAAGAACCTTATGCTATCATAGAATGCATAAGAAAATAGAAATACTTTTTGATCGGAATTATTGACAGTTTTTGGAAAGCATTCTTGCATTTATTCTGATCAAGATAAACAGTAATTATCAATGACTTGATTAGTTAACTTATATTACCCTGAAGCAAATGGGCAAGTCTAACGTTGTAATAAAATCATAGGGAAAACCAAAAGCTCAACTCACAGACTCATAAAAATGTTTGATCAAGTTATGGAGAAGAGCTGGTGCTCCATGGAAGGAATGAAGAGATGTTCCGGGTCCTGTTGAAGATGTGAGCATACCTGAGAGGGCTGAAACCATCCTGGAAGCTCGCCTGGACAGGGGTGCGAACATTGGAAATGTAATGATATTCGAGCCTGTTCTCAACGATGAGAAAATTGGACGAGGAATTGCACTAAGGAAGAGAAGACCCTTCTGCGTGTTGATGAATTTGTGCCAGTAAGAGTCATAAATGTCAATCACCATTCAATAAGCCTGAAGAAAGAAATAATTTTGGGGCACCGTTCGTCAATTTCCTCTATGATTAGGAGTGTACGCGGCTCTGCTAGTCTATCCAGCGGCAACTTGCTGGCAGAATTGGAAAGATTGGTTACCATGTCAGAGGTACCATTAAATCTTCGATGTTGGACAAGCAAGAGGGGATGGAACAGAGGTGGTCACAGGGGATGAAAGACCAACCCGGCAGTCAGCTAGAAGACTTCCTCATGCCAAACAAAGAGAAGAATAGCAATATGAAAAGGAGTCATCAAATCATGCTGGTGAGGAAGAAAGACAGATCGACACGTTTTTGCGAAGAATATCTTCAACTGAACAACCTGACGAAGGAGGACAATTATTGCCCCCATCCGATGACACTAGACACGTTAGCCGGCTCTACGATATTTTCGACCCTAGACCTGAAGAGTGAATATTGGCTGGTAGAACTGGTTCCAAAAGATCGAATATCATTACCAATTTAGTTTTTCAAGTAATTTGTTCGTCAAGGTAATACGACCTCTTGGTGTAAGAAAAAAATCAGATTCTCGTGGAGGTATACTCTTCATCAGACTCCTATGTTGATATTGATCTAGGTCCCGACAAATATCGTCAGAAACAGACATTAGACCAAAAGCCCCTTTTTAACTTTTCTTCAAATAAAATAATGGTAACGTTTTCAAATATTTAATAGGTGTGTTATAAGAAACTTGTACCCTTATGCATCAGAGATTTTCCCTATGCTTATTTCAAAAAATTAGTAAGTGTGTATTGTAACGTGTTGTGTAGTAGAAGAAGCAAGAGAAATTTTAATGTTATATAAAAACCAAAGTACACGACACTTTTTATTGATCTATCTCTAAGAAGGCCCAGTCATACCCATTGCTCGATTTTGCAGTTTTTCATGTCTGTTCTTTTCGTTTTTATTTACTATTTCAAAATGCGAATATAAAATGTCGAATAATTCTGGACTACAAACACCACTCACCTGGAGAATTCTGTCAAGTTCATGACCCAGTTTATCGTAATACCTCGTGCCCAATCCTCCATGTTCTTTGAAAATTGATACTTTACTTCCGTATAATTCAGTGCTGTTTCTTAGTGTTTTGTTTTTGAGAACTTTGGAGCCATGCGCGGAAGTTTCTGATCTCTTCGATATCAATTTGGGTTTATTGCTATCTTCTGAAAGTCTTTTGCATTCAGTGTTTAAGGAAGTATCTTCCACATTGTTCTTCATGATAGTAATTAGGAGGAATTTTGATTTTGCGCGAATATGAGGTTATGGCGTGAACATGACTTACACTTAATTTTCAAAATGTCAAAAGTTTGAAAACGTGAAATGCCAAGAATAGATCGCGGTCACGTCTGACACTCGACATAGTGTCATTCAGCCCTTGGGAAAACATGGTGAAAACAAACTGTATTGGCCTATAACCTATACTTTCAGTGTAAAAATGTCATATTAAAAATCTATTTTATGTGAAAATGCCCCATATTTGCGAAATTGTGAACTGCAAGAACAAAAACGGTAAGTGCAGTATCAGTTCATTCGGATGATAATGAAACTTTTCAGTTTGATATGCGGAGTTATCTGCGGATTTTGCCCTTTAACATGCAGTTTTGTATATTCTCGAGTCCTTAACAACTCTCAAGATTTCCAAGGCAGATAAAAATAACATTCTACAACGAAAATACCATGTTATTCATAATTTCATTTCATGTACGATTATAGAAATAAAATTATTAATTGTCATCACAAAAAATTACTGTATAATTACAGAATTTTGGGAAATATATATTTTTTTGATACGCCTCAGCGTGTGCAAATCGAACTTTCAAAAACGCGCGTTTTTTAATTAAAGTTACTATGGCTACATCAACAACTCGAGAACCGTGAAGTCTAAATAACAATTTTATGTTTACTGTTCTGACAGGAGTACCTTGTTACGTCAAATGAAATATTACAAACAAATGCAAATCTTTTACACTATATTGATGTCACATCACGAATTCAACTATTTTACATTACAAGTTCTTATTTCCATTATTTGTAATAACAAAACCGGTATTTATGATTTCAAAGTGCACCAATTGTAAAAAATAACGTAAAGTATTCGTGGATTACTGATCTTTCAAACGCTTGCTCTATTTCGAAAAATCGCGCA
The DNA here is from genome assembly GCA_958298965.1 of Chrysolina haemoptera. Lineage (NCBI taxonomy): Eukaryota > Metazoa > Arthropoda > Insecta > Coleoptera > Chrysomelidae > Chrysolina > Chrysolina haemoptera. The sequence goes on from OY282587.1 coordinate 12,290,165, forward strand.
TGTTTAAAAGATTTTTTTATCTACTCATACTTCAATATACTATTCTACATCCGAGCGAAAAGTACCATGTTTGCGCTCCAAAAAGAAAGCGCAAAGTTGCACTTTTCCGAGGAGCGAGAGTTTTCTACTTTGGCGTTCGTCGAGTGACAAAGTGACCAAAACGCTCTCTGGGTTACCATTGAAACTTGGAAACTATAATGGAAAAACGTCAAATATTTTTTATAAGTTCTGGAATTTTAAATTATACATCATATAACTAGATTTACGCTAAAAAGAGTGACAAATAAGGCAAATTAAAAACTATAGTAACATGATGAAAGTAAAATAGTTATGATAATAAACTCATTATACTGAAGATGGTAGAAATGTATATTTAATGAATAATTCACATTATCTATAAATTACATTGATGTCCTAATCATCGCGGTATATAAAATACAAATATACTAACTTTAGTTTCGAAAAACAGTTCAAAGATTGGTTGGTGGTTATTCTTCTTTAATTTTTTAACGATTTTGTACCACTAAATGTGGTGGAAATCTATTTTTTAATCTCGCAAGTTTTCAATAATATGAAGGGAATGTTTAGCGGCAAAATGGTGGTTATTATTTATTCCCTTTATATTATTTACAGATACCAAACCTAATAAAATGTGTTATCAATAATCATTAATTTTCACCAAATATTTTTTATAATCTTGTGTGTAATTCGAGCGCAAAAACTTTGCCGCTTTCAAAGTTCAGTTGAACATAACGATTTGAAAATCTAACTGAAACTATATAATTTGTAAGTAATCATTTTATTCGTAAAAAGTTATATAGGTATAGGTATTCAACACTGAGAAGGTAAGACACATCTTCCGTTTTTTTCTCGGAATCCTACTTTACAATAACAACCAGGTATCTGTCTACAGACTAGGGCACAAGCTTCTGGAGGAGAACTGCCACAGGGTACGGCATGGCATGGCTCGCATTCAAAATACTGCATGTTTTTACCGCATTCTGTAATACAAAATAGAAAATTACGTACTTTACTTTAATACACTACGCAACAAGAATTTTTTTATTGTTTTTTGCTCCAAATATAATAAACCCCAACGCACTTTATTTATGAATGTCATTATTCGTCAGTGATAAAGGACCTCCTATAGTTGTACTGAAAACTACTTTGTTTGTAACTTCAAAAGAATAGAATAGAATAGACATTTATTTCCAAATAAACAATAGTGTTGTAGGAAAATGTACAGTAGTTCAACAGTAGATCAAGTGTAACTTATAATAAAATAAAAATAAATAAAAATAATTCGCAAAAAATCGAGGTACTGACTTGAGTGGTTCACATAAATAGCTTTGACATTTGAAAAATACTACATATAATATAATGGTTGATTACCGCATGGAGACATTTCACATGGGGTCATTGAGAAAGTCTTCCACAGAATAGAACGCTTTTTCCAGCAGAAATTTCTTAACTGAGCGTTTGAATTTATTGAACAGCATACCCTTGAAATCATCGTGAATTTTATTGTATAATTTAGCACAGCTAAAATATACACTTTTCTCAAAAAGGCTAGTATTGTGCTGAGGAAGTCTTATCAATCGGTTGTATTGGCGGGTGGCGGAAGAGCTGAAAGTGAAAATTGATCGATTTTTGTGGGCAAAACATAATATCTCGAAGATATAAGCCGATGGTAATGTTAGAATTCCCATTTGCTGAAATTGTTGACGACATGAATCCGTCCGTGACAGACCAGAAATTATTCTAATGGCTCTTTTTTGGAGCACAACTACTGAGTTCCACTTCACAGAATTTCCCCAAAAAATAAATCCATAGGACATGTGAGAGTAGAAGTTTGCGAAATAGACTATCTTCAGGGTATCTATACTCATACCATGTCCTTTCAAAATTCTGAGAGCAAAACAGGTGCTACTCAGTTTTTTGGTAAGGTGTAGAATATGTTGTTTCCAGTTTAATTGAGAGTCCGGGATGAAACCAAGGCATTTACTCTCGTTAACAAAAAAGACATTGAAATCTGCTACCTTGGGTGTATCAGAGAGTCTCTGACAGAAATCAACGCTGTGGGTTTTGGAGAAGTTTATCCCTATATTATTTACTCCACACCAGTCAGTTATTTGGTCAATAGTCGATTTTAGATTCTCACTGGACTCTTGTTAGTTGATTCCATTGATTAAGAATAGGGTGTCGTCTGCAAACATTGTTGTTTTTGATTTGGTAATATTTCGAGGCAGGTCATTTATGTACAAAATAAATAACAGTGGTCCTAAAATGGAACCTTGTGGGACACCTGTTTTTATTAAACCCCAGTCAGAGTAAGCCATGTTCTTGTCGGTTGGTAGGCTTACCCTCTGCTGCCTCTCTGTAAGATAGCTGGAGAACCATTCTAGGGGTGTGCCTCTAATGCCATAGTGGTTTAATTTAATCAGTAAGATTTCAAAACTGACACTATCAAAAGCCTTCTCAAGAAAAAGAAATTAGTATTACCAATTGCCATATGACAATGAATTAAAAACGTTATTTTTAATGACAGTTGTACAAAAAATATATTTTATTCTTAGTTACAATTCTTGAATATGTATATTAGAATTTAGTGTATGTACATATTAGTATCATTATTTACTCCTATAAAAGTAACGATTGACTTATGGTAGCTATAATAAGCAGCGAAATTTTTACATTGTAAATAAATTCCGAAATTTATTTCTTTAATTCATTGCAATTTCAAATCAAAATTCAGTTTGAAAAATTCTTACGAATTGATTGATAAGATTGAAGATTAAATTACCAAATAACACTAAATTAATTTCTTTTGACGTACAGAACCTTTTTCCTAGTATTCCTCCCAAAAGAAAACAATAGTGTTAGTAGAAAGATTATTAGATATCAATCATGTAAACCCTGTCATTAAACAAGAGATATTGGATTCACTCAGTGTTTGTTTAAGCCAAAATTACTTTCAGTTCAACCATAAATTTTACTCATCAGATGAAGGGTTGATTATGGGTAACCCATTAAGCCCTTTATTGGCTGAAATTTTTATGGATAATTTAGAAACAAAAATAAAAGGAAATAATATGTTCAAAAACTTCATATATTGGTATAGGTATGTTGATGATATTTTGGTAGGTTTCACTGGAACAATGACGCAATTAGATCAATTCTTGGAATTTATTAATTCTCTTCACCATTCTATCAACTTTACAATAGAGTCTGAAAAGGACAATTAAATAAATTTTTTGGACCTAACAATAACAAAAGTAAATAATAAACAAGAATTTTCTATTTTCCACAAACCATCGCATACAGATATCACAATTCATAATAGCTCATCGCATCCATATCAACACAAAGTAGCAGCTTATAACAGTATGATACATAGATTACTTAGCATTCCTCTTGGTACTTCAAATTTCAATAAAGAATTTGATATTATTAAACAAATTGCAGTTAACAATGGCTATAAATCATCTTTGATAAACAACCTTCTGACAAGAAGAAATACAAAAAAGCTATTCAAGAAGTTTATCCTACTACAAAAGACCACCAAAGGTTCAAAACAATTACATAATAATATACCAAGCAATAAAATAGGTAATTTATTGAAAAAGCAAGGTTTAAATATTGCATTTAAGATAGACAATAGTTTGGGCAGACATACTAAAAACAACAAAGATAGGGTGGAAAAACAAGAAAAGTGTGGAGTCTATAAATTAAACTGTGGTAGTTGCCCCAAGTTTTATCTTGGCCAAACTGGTAGAACCTTCAAACAACGCCTAGCCGAGCACAGAAGAAGTTTTGTAAACAGGAAAACAAATTCCACATATGCTAACCATTTATTAATCTAAAACCATACTTTCGACAATGATTTGGAATTCCTTCATGTTGAAAACAAAGGTAAGAAGCTGAATCTTTTAGAAAGTATAGAGATTAATACATGGAAAAATTCTCAGTACTTGCTCAATGACCAACTCGAATTAAATTCGTCACCACTCATAAATTTGTTTTTCTGGAAGGATTAGATGTAATTAATAGAATTGTAAAGGTACTTATCGTGAATTTATTGGGAGTTAGGTATACAACCGAAACCTAATTAATTTTAGATAAGTATTTAAAATAACATAGCAAAATGTAATTTAGTATATCTTCATCACTTGAAGAAGCTTTTGTAAAGCGAAACAATTGTCGTGGTTTTGTAAACCCTCTTTATGTGAAAATCATTTGAACTATAGTTTAATTATAGAGAATAATTTTAACATTCAATAGTTCCAAAATTAACACATTTTTGACGTGAGTATTGGAAAAAAATATATTAATTAATCTATTATATTATTTATATTTCGGTACTTACTTTGTGAATCAGCCATCATTACACAAATTGTTGACAAAAGCAGAACACCCAATATGTATTTCATTTTAAATCTTTGCTGTTTCTCGAATCAGTCGTGAAGTTCAGTGTGATACTGATAATTTCCATCAGATTTTATCCTTAAATAATACTGAAAAACAGTTATGTTAATAAACCAGAAAACAATGATATTATTGTACATAAAGAATATTTATATTCACAATGTGGTTTACATGATTATTGTTTTCACAGGCTCAATAACATAGGCCAGTGGAAATAGACAATCAAATCACATTAATTCCAAAAGTTTTCAAGCTTTGGTCAAGTGAATGGTAGATCGAGAAAGCAATAAATCTCAGTTTGCAACCTCTTCCGAAGTACGCAACATTGTCAAAATGGAAATTAACTTGAATTTTGCTGTATACTCGTTGAGAAATTTCTAAAAGTTATGCAAACTTGGAGTAGTATTGAATATACTATTTCATATCATGAATCAAGTTTGCAACCAAGTCAAGTGTACGGAACATTTTTTTTATCGACCTATAATGTTTTTCTTTGATATGTCATAAGAGAAAATTCCAAAAGTTCTGCAACCTTAGCAGATTCATCGGAAAAATATTCCGAACAGTTGTGCAGATTTGCAACCTTTTACGTTGACCGGAACATATATTTTTTTAAGGTGGTCTCGAAATAATTACAAAAGTTTTGCAACCTTGTTGCAAATTTTTAAAACATCTATTCTGATGCATTTACCAATTTGCAACCTTGTACACGATCCAGAACTGCATGCAATTTGCAAAAATTCAATTTGTAAATTAATTGGATTTTTCAAAATTGCAAATTTGTGAATGCCTAAGAATAGATGTTTTCAAAATTTGCAACAAAGTTGTCAAACTTTTGTAATTATTTCGAGACTACCTTGATCAAAAAATTACCACGAATTAAAAAATATATATAAATATATGTTCCGGTCAACGCAAAAGGTTGCAAATCTTCACGACTGTATCAGTCAAGTTTGCAGAACTTTTGGAATTTTGTCCTATGGTATTTATATCAAAGAAAAACATTATAGGTCGATAAAAATAATGTTTCTACTCCAAGTTTGTAGAACTTTTGGAATTTTCGCAACGAGTATACAGCAAAATTCAAGTTAATTGCCATTTTGACAATAGGTATTGCGTATTTCGGAAGAGGTTGCAAACTGAGACTTATTGCTTTCTCTATGTTCCATTTACTTGACCAAAGTTTGAAAACTTTTGAAATTATTGTTAAATTTTCGATTTTTCATGTCTATCTCTACTGGCCTAACACATATTAACACATTGACGAGGTCAGTTATAAATATCTGCAGTGCATCAAAATACGTACCTGCGATGAAACCCGATGTGGATTGTGGAAACCCCCCGAATCTGTCTAAAATAAATACCAACAATGATCGATGGTCTCCTGTTGTTGAGACTTTATAGATAACCAAGTCAGCAAAATACCTCTAGACATATTCATGAGTATATTTTGTAAATGCGTTTTATTTTGACGAGGTTAGAAATGTACCAACTTTGGTACGGTTCTTCATGTTTTTCTTGAATAAAACTTGATCTTGCAAAAAAACTGGGTTTTGAGTACTGAATAGCAATGTACCAACATCCCCAAGTATGAATTAGTTCAGAAATATCATTTATTCATTCTGTTATTTGATATATTTGGCCTTGAAAGTATTCCAATGTTAGTCCGCGATTTGGGTAACTTTGGTACACTGGCTTTTTATATGAATATTTCAACGTTATGGTCCTGTATCCTAAAGATAGACATTGCAGAACGAATAAGAATGAAAAGGCAAGCAAAAAACATATTTTTGCAATTTTTTTATACAAGGTGTTCCACGACAACTAAAACAGAAATTATCGCGAAACTCGAGAGTAGTGCAGAATTGTAATTTAGGGGTTGTAAATTAAAGCAAGTGGTACAGCTTTTGTTGATATTATGTACCCAATGAGCTTTTTGTTTGCGATCACGTGAAATCATATTCAAAACTATTTATGGGACAACCTGTATACTTTGGTTCCTCCCGATAACGATTCCAACAAACTATCACACTTGTGGTCTAAAACGTTTGGTTTAAGAACTACAGGTACTTCAATATGCTTTGTCCCAAGGCGTTTTTTAATAAAATATTAATGATTATTTTAATTTTGCCTTGTTTTAATCGTCACAAAAAATATATGACTGCCCAAATATACAGGGTGACCTTAAACTTGAATAATTTGGCAATTGCTCGTTTCAGACGTCGGCGTCGCGTCATGGGACAAAGGATATTGAAGTGCCTGTAGTTCTTGAATTAATGGTTTCAGACCACAAGTGTGGTAGGTTGTTGGAATCCTTTCATTGAGAGGAACATAGAAATGTCAAAATATACAGGTTGTTCCCTTAATATACAAGTTGTTCCAGTAATATTTTTGGATCTGATGTCACGTGAAAAAAGCTCATTCGGTAACATAATATCAAAAAAAGCTGCACCTATTACTTTAATTTACAACCCCAAAATTACAATTTTCTACTACTTCGAGTTCCGAGATATTCTGTGCCTTAATCGTCGTGGGACACCCTGTATATAGTAGAGAGAAAAAACACTATTTAAAATTTCCTAAGAAGCTTTTATCGCTAGATAATATCAAAAAACAATATTTCAACATTTCAACTCATCAGAATTTGTTATAAAATTTACAATTGCTCCAAGATTGAGAACTTTCGTGATTAGTACGAGGTAATATTTTCCGTTGTAAATAACCACAACGTAATTTCTAGTTTTCTTTTTTTTTTGTATTCATGGAAAATGTAGGTTTTTTGACTTCATCTGGTTCTACACTGACTTCATCATCGGGTTTGTAAGGGCTATCGTAACTTTCTGCATATTAGATGCTCTGAATGCTATTATCTGAGCTCTTTGAATCATTTCTTGTTCTTTCAGATTTATGGCTTTTCCTTTCGATCACAGGTAAGCTGTCGTCAGAATCTGAACCTCCAAGAGGCTCTTTTGAGTTCCTTCTGTTCAAGTTCAAATACCCGTTACAGATGCATCCCCGGGAAATTCAGCCACGTGCATTTTGAAGCTCTTGCTCTTTCAGATAATTCTAAAGAGAAACTGACGAGACCACTCTGGCACATATACCGTGTCAGTTTTCGTGAAAATACGATTCTTCATAAATTGCTGTTCTACCTCGAATTACTTGAATTCCTCAAGAAAATTGCAGAAAGTAAATATATTTTCTTCAATATCAAACCCTTCCCTTCAAAATGATATTCTCAACATGTTTATTATTATGCGGGAAGTGACTGAAATCTGATTTGCTTATCAACAATTTGAGTCGGTTAAAAAAGTTCACAAGTTTCAAAAGTCTTCACACAAATAAGAAGTAAATCCTGTCCATCCAAATGTAGGAATATTAAACACATGACTCGAAAAATATAACTGATCCTCAAGTTGCTATAATTTTCAAGCTACAAACATATGAAATCAAAATAAAGGATAATTGACCATGTTTTACTTTTGCAAAAACATTTTTTTTATACTAAAAGTTCCGATGGTGTTGTCGTGTACGAAATGAAGCTTCAGACTTGTTCTTTCGTTTGGTATATCACTTACCACGATATTCTTCTACAATATTTCAAAAACTCAATTTCATTGCGGAAACAAAGAAATGTTTTTCGCGGGTAAAAATTTCTCTAACTTGAAGAAAAATGACCATTTCTAGTATAAAATTTTCCTTTCTGTCGAATGGCGGCACTATTTTTTCAAAAAACACCACTTCTTTATGTTCAGGGGGTAGTTTATTCTAAGTAGTTTCACCCCTTTCCGACATTTCTCTGCAAGGATTCTTCGATTTTCTGATTATCTTCTTGAAAATCTACTAGTATGCCGAGTTTCATCAACTTTAGTCCTGGTTTACTGAATATGTGTCAGTAGAGGATGCCAGATTTGGGACTACCAAAACTTGCGAGGACTCGGACTTGAATATGTAATACAATCTTTCGTCGAAATCAAAGCATTGTATTGAATATATGAAACAGTGTATTTAACGTAAAACAAAATCAAGATGTTTACTTGCTAAAACGGTTTTTAATTTACTTTCTTCCTTTTGTCACTTTGAACTAGCAATTGTCACTTTGAACTGTAAATTGTTACTCAAAAAAGATATTTATTGCCAACTGCATGAATGAATATTGTTTTTTTTGCAATTAACAATTGCCAGTTCAAAGTGACAATTGCCAGTTCAAAGTGACAATTGTCAGTTCAAAGTGATAATTGCCATTTCAAAGTGGCAAGCAATTGCCAGTTCAAAGTGGTAATTGCCAGTTCAAAGTGGTAATTGCCAGTTCAAAGTGGCAATTGCCAGTTCAAAGTGACAATTGCCAGTTCAAAGTGATAATTGCCATTTCAAAGTGGCGATTGCCAGTTCAAAGTGACAATTGTCAGTTCAAAGTGGCAATTCCAAATGTCTCGAAAAATATTTTGTTGTTGGCCCTTCTACGCCTTCGTATTAACGCCTTCGAATTCATCTCCTGTCATTTCAAAATTATTTCATTCCAGACCAAATGCTAGAAAAATGTCAATCACTTCACACCGGTTGTTACACTGTGTTTGTACAGCAAATAAGATAAAATGAGAAATAAGAAGAAAGTTAAACATACGTAATTCAATACATGGGACCGTTCATACACCAAATAAGAAATAAGCAATAAGATAAGAGTTGGCCAACTTTCAACTCTTATCTTAATTTAGTTTGAAAATACAAATGCGCATGTGCTGATGAAATTTTGACAGCACTGACAGCAGACATGATGATCTATGTCAACGAAGACGTAATTTTATTGGTTGATTCTGATTTCTTATTCAATTTAGTTCATCTGTATAAACGGGTCTATTTATTTATGTCTTGATTCTTATCGTATTCCTTATTTTATCTTATTTGCTGTATAAACCCACTGTTAGGTTCTAATTAAAGTTTACATTGAAATCACCACCAACTTCAATACGTTAGTTTGAACAATTGTCTATAACTTTTTTTTATAGGTTTTGTAGAAGCTCTTTGAATATACCTAAACTCCCAGTTGGATTTCGAGGGTGTATGGCAGGTGTGAATATGCGAAAAAAAATTGTGGAAAGTTTAAATTGTGTTGGACGATTCGTCAAAATTTTGGGAACCGCTGCCCGCCGAACGTCAGCTGACCGGAGCAGAGCAGCAATTATACTGGAACTGCCGGATGGAAACTGTGTAATTTCGAACAGCGGTTTTCCGAACTTTCTAACACAATTTAAAATTTCCATATTTTTTTTTTTTCGAATTTTTCACACCTGCCATTCGTTATAAAATGGCATTATACACATGTCCTTCACGGGAGTGCAAGAGGTTTGAGTACACCTTGTATTATCAGATTATCCAAAACACAGGCAATTATTTCGAAATTTTCGTCAGAACCCCTATGTATTTTACTTTTCCTAGTCTATAGTTATTTATATTGTGGAGGCGAACTTTCTCTTCTTTAAGGTACGGTCTGTTTTGGGCGAATTGTCGAGGCGTGTAAACGCGACGTTTGATCGACACAGTAAGTTAAATACGCATATGATAGTGATGGTCTGGTTTGACCGGCAAGTCGATACAAGTCGCCACAAGACGATGCGTCTCGCGGCAAAATCGGTCGTCAGGCAATTTAAACGCGCACGTTTAACAGTCGCCAACATGAGCTTCAACAAGGGTAATAGACTTATGACTTTTCCAAAGCGGAAAATGAAAAATTGATATGTTATACAGTAACTGTCATAACATCTCGTACCAATACACTGATGTAGTTATGAGAAATTCTATATTGAAATGCCATGGAACGATAGGATTCTCCTGTAGCCAAGTATCTGAAAGGTATTATTCTCAATGACATACCTTAGCACCAAAGCAAGTTTCTTTGCTGCAGTAATTGGCCTTTTAACACATTTACTAGACGTTTTTGTTATTTCTGCGGATACCAGATTTTAAATTTCATTAAACTGACATCTAGTGAGCCTAAAATATTCTTTAAACTTATTTTCATCATCCATCAAATGTCTCGTTATCAGCGTACGAAAAAACCCTTCATTTCTTCTTTGAACAAACATGTTATGAAACCTTTCTACGCCTTTTAGGTATTAACAATAACAGCAAAATATCATCATCTTCTGCTTCTTCCATAAGCAACTGGGTTGTAATCATAAGTTCACTGGTAGACATTTTTGTTGACCGCAATCAAGAAAGACTGACTGACGACTAGTCGATTACTTGAGAACGTGTTTAAACAGACCACCTCCTGCGATTGGACGTGAGCGATTAAACGTCGCGTTTACACGCTTCGACAATTCGCTCAAAACAGACCGTACCTTTAAGCTAGCGTTCAGTAATCATAACAATATCCATGTATTTTCATTCAAAACTACCTTAAAAGAGTATCAAGTTTATTTCTCAAACAACGAATATTTTGAAGCATAATCTGTACACTATCTGAGATTTGCACTTTTCATTTTCCAGTATCAATAGAATAATAAAAATAATACAATTGTACTAGTTAATATTCGTAAAAGATTTATTAAATAAATGAAGAATTGAGCCAATCAACAAGCCTTTGGCGGAACACATTTTCCGTCCTTTTCACGGTATCCTCTTTTACAGTAGCAGCCAGGTTCTGGGATACACTGAAAGGTACAGTGTTCCGGAGGCGTTGTACCACAAGGTACTGAGTAACAAGGCTTACACTGCAAGTATTCTGCGTTTAGACCACAATCTAGAAGACAAATAATATTCAATTCACTAATGACATCTTTTTTTATCACACATCAACAGATACAAGATCCAACAACATAATAGGAGTATACAGCATAAACTTTCCAACGAATCAAATTTATACAGTATCGGAAAGTTTTCACCTTGCTATATGTTGAGAGAGCATTACAATTTCTCCTCTACTCGCTCGAGGAAGGGATACCTCAAATCATATTTTTACATATTCCCTCCCTGACGATACGCCCTTGTGCTCATTCAGCCTCACAAGGTAGACATAACCTAAAACGCGTTTTTTCGACGTCCTGTCAAAGAGTGTCCCGACTCTAATATACGATCAAATGTCAAATTGCATACAGGGACTCTACCTCAGATAAGAGTTGAGGTCCGAAATAATTTTGGCGAAAAACTAAAAATAAGTACTCTCAATTTGTTGTATTTTAGTTTCAGTATTATTCTAGAGCCTTTTCTTATTGATTTATTGGCATGTTTTTGAAGAAGAACAACAATGAGAACTGTGATGTATTTTTTTCACTGGTGGGATGATAGTTTCGTAGATAAATCAATCAGAAACGGCTTTAAAAACGATAGTTCAACCTAAAATTCAACAAATGAAGAGAACTTGTCTTCAATTCATCGCAAAAAATATTTCAGATCTAACTCTTGTCTAAGTATGGAGTATTATAATTGTGAGGAGAGGGGGTTTGTTTGTCAGTTGATCTGTCAAAACAATCATAATATGCAACAGTGAATTCATGACATTTATTTGATCAAATAATATGATGAATGGAATAATGGAGTTGTCGGTCTCATTCTGATTCACCCGTACTGTGTTTCCGGTTCTCCCAACATTGAATAAGTTCAGGAGGTTGACAAATATTCTGATATATTATAAAGAATTAGCAGTATGCCGTTATTGCACATAGAAAATTGCGTTGCTACTCAGGACATATCTTCAGTTCTTTTCAATTATCCCAGAAACCTCCACTTTTAGGTTGAGTATCGGTGAGCCAAACGCTCATTTGTCGAACGGTCATTTGTCCATTCACTTGTCCAACGAAACACATACCATCTACCTGCGCCACTGATTCACGAAAATTAAAAATTTCAACTTCAAATTATAACTTGTATGAATCTTGATTAGCGTATAACAAATTTTAAATTGTTTCTTTCAGGAGTTCTGGAGGAAAAAAAATCTAAATTTTTTTCGTACTTTTGACACGTTTCAGGGTATACCTTGATAGAGACTTCTCGCTTCGAAATGCGAGGTGAGTTTTTATAGAATGTTACTCATAATTCTTGGATGGTTTCAACGCAGTTCTATACAACATTGTCCAGTTCATAGAATAGGATATAACATGGCATTTGAAACTATTCTCGATACACCAGACATTGAAGCTATCAAGATTTTTTTGAAGAAGACTACAGTGCTCTCTGATGGTGATTGAAATGAAGATGTGAGATTTAGGATCAGTCTAAAATTCAAAATAATTTGTGAATAATTCCATGGTCCTGCTTATCGAGAGCCTTCAACAAATCCGTATAAATTATATCACATTATAAGTTCTCCTCAATAATGTCAGATATTTGTACTGTGATACAAACTGAATTTGTTAGTGAGTAAATTATATCATTGAGTGAAATTTAAAAAGTTTGTATCTCCAATCATTTCGTTCTAAATAAGAAAAATATGAGGCAGTCTATTATATTCGCATACTCACCTTTTGCTTCGGCAATCATAATACACATTGTTGATAGAAGCACAACACCCAGTATGACTTTCGAATCAGACGTGGAGTTCAGTGTGTATTAATAATTTCACTTAGGTTTTTCTCTTATATAATAGTGAAATGCAGTTATGCTAAAATAATCAGTAAAAAATGAAATAGAATATTCATAATGTGGTTAAAATGATGATTCTATTCACCTAGGTACTTGATAACAATTATTATCATATTTTTCCAAGGTTAGTTATGAAAAATATATGCTGCTTCTTTGAATACCGGTGATAAAACCTGGAGGAGGTTCCCGCAGTATCATATGAATAAATCTTCAAAATACCTTTAGAAATATTCATGACTATGTTTTGAAATGAGTACACAGCGATTTGTTATAAGGAGGTTTGAAAGCATTAACAGTATTAGGTAATGTAGAATGTATCTGAAACATTATGTACCCACTTTATTTTCCTTAGTTTTGGATGTTACAGCTCAAGAATAACAAGGCAACAAGGTGTGATGAAGAATATATAAAACTTATACTATTATTAATAACTGTTAATACAAACTATCGTCCAATATCTTTGAAAAAGGCTTATTTCATATATTGATAAGTATATACAATAATTTCAAACAACCAATTTGGATTTAGAGAAACATCTCAACCCAAGATGCTATTCTGTCATCGACATCAAAAGTTACCGGCTTTGAATGAACCATCTCTGTGCATATTCATAGACTTATCGAAAGCTTTCGTATTTAGAGGATATTGGAATGTGGGGTAATATCTTAAAAATATTTGAAAGTTATCTGACGGGAGTAAGAATTGATGACGTATGTATCGAGTAATGAAATGGAGATCGACTGTGGCGTACCTCAAGGTTCCGTGCTGGGACCAACATTATTCAACATATATATTAACGAAATCTATTCATTGAATAACGAAGGAAATATCATCGGATTCGCAGACGACGCAGCCATCTTTTATAAAGCTGATGACTGGAATTCACTGAAAATTAAAGCTGAAGCGGAATTTCGTCTTGTGAAACGTCGATTAGATAAAAAGTTATTAACTGTTAATGTTGAAAAAACAGATAACCTTCCATTCTGCTGTAATTCCGCTGGAATGCCTCCATTTGAACAACTAACGATCAGTAGTGATACACCCTTCCATATTCAAGAGCAAAGGAATATTATTGATACTCATCTCAAATGGGATTTACATATTGAATATACTGTCAATAAACTGAGGACTATTTTATTCAAATTTAGGAAACTCGAAGAAATCCTGCCGCTAAAGTACTTAAAAACTTTGTATTATTCTCTTGTGGAAAGTCACATTCGCTATGGAATCGCAGTATGCGGTGGAGCTCTGAATACTCACATTCATGTTATCGAAGTTATGCAAATGCGTTTTTTAAAATTGATATTTTTCAGGAATAATAGGTATCCTTCTGATGATATATACACCGAAACACAAATGTTGGATATAAGACAATTGTATTTTTTATGCTCCAGTATTAAATATCACGCAAGCAAACACACAGCATTGCTTCCTTCTCATCAGTACAATACTCGCCAACGAAATCAATTCATTACACCTCTAATGGTTAGGGTCGTTGCTCAACGCTCTTATACATATTTTGCTCATAAACTCTACAATAAGATTCCGGAAACGATAAAATCTATAGTAAATATCAATAGCTTCAGAGGAGCATTGAAGAAACACATACTTCAAAGCAAAGGAACTATGCTGCTACGACTATTCTAGTAGAAAGTTGAAAGAAAAAAATTATAATGATCGATACATTTTAAATTGTAAAAAGTGTGCTGCTCTTTTAATTCCATAACTTTTAAATCCTAAACACTATGTATGCGTATATATGTGTGTATATATATATTGTCAGCGGGTATATTCTATATTGCGAATTAATGTATTTTAAGCTACTTCATTTTTTTCATAAGTTTGTGTATATAACAAAACAAGTACATTCGTACTTATCGTTTTCTTCAAACGTTTTTCATATGTTCATCCACATTTCAAAACTGTAGCGTTGTTGTTGTTCTATATTATTATATAAGGTAATGTTGGGGAGAAGGACCAGGTGGATAACAAGGCCCACCGTCCTTTTCCTTGAAGAATGTTAACGTTAACTGTTTCAAATCTGGCAAAATGGTTAGTCGCATTAGCCGAGTGTTGAAGTTATACGAAAAAATAACCACACTAGGTGTATCTGTAGTTTCAGGCTGTACAGGTTATAAGTTCACAAGCAGGGGTGGGACTCTGTAACTTATTTCGCATAGCAAAGCGAAGCGAAACGAAGTTAAACGAAGCGCACGCTATCACTTTGTGGTGTACCGGAAAGATATAGCCTATGTTTCGCTTCGCTATCGCTATGCGAAATAAGTTACAGAGTCCCACTGCAGGTGGGACTTGTTTTACAATTCGAACAATTACTCAATTAATGGTGCTCCATCCTTTACTGTAACAATGGTAGTATATTTTACAGTGAGAGAAAAATTAAAAGCATTGTTCTTTATCCTAGAAAATGCTTGTTTAAGAAAAAGTGCTCTCCCGGTAAAGAGACCCAACTAACATCCGCGTGATAAGGCGACGAAACTTAATAGGATTGAGGGCTGAAGATGTTGAGAATTTTTACTGCGATGAATATTATTAAAGTTTTTATTTATCAGTTCTTTAAAAAATAATTTCATACCTTCCTTAGAATTTTTTTAAGATTTGATATTTTCAACCGTGGACGAATTATAGGCGCAAACCGGATTTTTTTACCAACTGGGTGGTGTTTCAGGGGCTTATTTTTGTTTTATGATCTATAGGATAGCTACTAACAGTTTATGAAGGGAAATTTCCATGTCCATTTATTGGGTAGATATAATGTAGGCATGTTTTACTTCAGCGACTATACTATAGGGCCTAGATGTGTTCAGAAATATTCTTACCAACAAAAATTACTATTGTATGGGATTTTGTTTGCAGGAAGCTGGATTTGTTCAAGTTTATTTTTTTATAATTTCTTATCGTGAGTAATGCATAACAGTGTTGCCTGATTAGAAAAAGACAATCAAACCAAAGATCTGACAGTTAAACTTGAAAAACAAAATGAAAAGAGAATAAATCAATGAAAATGTATCAATTTATATTTGTGCTGCATTTACTAACGAAATATAGAATTAAATCCATCAAGAATAACTTGGTTGAACGCATTTCCCATCCTTTTCACAGTATCCTTCTTCACAGTAGCAACCAGGACCTATTTTACATTCTTTGGTACACCTGAATGGAGGAGTTGTGCCACAAGGTACTGACTGGCAAGGCTTACACCCGTAATATTTTTCATTTTGACCACAACCTAAAAGACAAATAAAATTTGATTTACTAGAGCTGGACTAATTGAATTTCAGTACATTTATTTTTGCAATTTTTCTTGTCGCAAATGGCGTAATAACATTCAATTTCTATGAAGTTCAGAGTTTTTCTTATGTTCTGGTTCTCACGAAATTGAAAAGTAGGTAGGAATTGGTGTTCTTCTTGAATTTCTGCAAGCTGATGTATGCCTCAGAGAACACCTTCTGAGACAGTAAGTTCCAAAATTTTGCCGTTCGTTGGAAGGACGAGCACTGGGAAACAGATTTTCGACATGTGTTTGGGGCAGTGGCCAACGATTCTGGGTCCATAGATTATATGATTTGTTAAATCACAATTCGAATATTAACTTTGTTTGAAGATAGTACATTTCGAGTCACTCTTCAAAGTAGCTAATTGTATAGACTACAAGCCCGTATAACATTTTGGGGGGTCATTTGACCCAGCATGAAACATATTCAGAACGATGCTGCTATATGAACAAATTACTTCGGACAAAAATGTCCACCATGTAAAGAATATGAGGCAAACATCTGACAGAAAACAACTACTTCCCTGGCTAATACCACGACGGACATTGAACTAAATCTGACAGATATTTGTGTAAAGTTCTTCCAAGAAGACCCAACTCCAAATGATTATTGTAATTAAACAGCAGATTACCCTTCATTTGGCTGAGGAAGAACACCTACAGACGCGTTTCGAGGTTCTTGCCTCTCGTCAGTGACAGGGTAGGTTGGACAACATTAAAGTCGTCTTCTCCCAGCCTAATGAATTATAATCCACTGTATAAATAATATTTCCTCACAAATGAATCAACAGTAAAGTCAGTCACAGCGCCACTCGCGAGGCAAACACAAAAAGCATTCCAGGAAGTGAACAGAGTTCAAGATTTTTTTCCGGATTAGTAAAATCGACAATACCGAAGTATATATATACCCTTCGCACCAAATATTTCCACCAACTTAAAATATCTTGAAAAGCGTTGATATTTCTTAAAATGAAACCTATCCCTTCTTTGTGCAGGAGATATTGGGGATTAAGAAAAAGTTGACTAAATCGATATTAACCCTGTGGCGTGAAAGTTGGGGAGGGGCGATTAAGGATACCCACCTGCTGTACCCTGTTTGAAGTTACAAACACAAGATTTGCATTGAAATTCGAAACTAAATGCTGTCAAGTGACATACCAAATTCCATTAAGAAAAGTCGATCTGTTATGAAGTCATTCTGGAAAACATATATTTTTTTGTCACTTTCAACACCTTGTAACTCGGTTATTATTCATCTTAGGGTATATGTTTATTGAAACTTATAGCCTTAAAGTGAAGGGAGGATTCTACCATCGGAGTTTGTTTCCTTTATTCTGGGACACCCTGTATAGATCGAGCATGTGGCGCGCCCTTTTATTGACTGCTGACGGCGTTTGTTCCATAAAACTTCTGACTGACTATGTTGGTCCTGTTTTAGATACTATGAACTATTTGCACGAAAATTTTCAGATTTTATAAAACACTTTCACTAAACAATTTTTTTACAGGTTTAGCGGGCTTGCTGACTCGTGGTGTCCCAATATTTTGCTGACTGACTATGTCCACATAGTTTTTTAGTTATCTTGCTATCCATAGACTAATTTTCAGATTTTATAAAACAGTTGCGAAATACGAGTTTTTTTTAAGTCTGGAACAACCCTCGCGCCAGTTATCCCAAACACTGGCTGACTGACGGCAGGCTATCAATATTCAACCTATTTATGTTCTCATATCAAAATATCAGCCTTTATAAAACTGTTGCATTTTGAACCCTCAGCTCTTGTACTATAATTTCGAGTTACAACTCGAAATTAAGAAAAAAAATATCGCATGTCTATTCTACGCCTTCGCAGTTGCTGGCAAATTTATTAACTCTTATTCATTCGTATGGTTATATAATATACGATCTACAGTTGTGGATCACTAGTTGTGACAATGAGATGCAAACATTTGTGTCGTCAATTCTTTGGTTGAATTTTGAATGGAAAAAATATTAATCAGTCCATTAAATTTCAATACTTACTTTTTTCTCCGGCAATCATGATGATACACATTGTTGATAGAAGCAGAACACCCAGTATGATTTTCATTTTAACTTTTTTGATACTACTCGAATCAGACGTGGAGTTCAGTGTGTATTAATAATTTCACTCAGGTTTTTCTCTTATATAATAGTGAAATGCAGTTATGCTAAAATAATCAGAAAAAATAAAAAGAATATTCAATGAATATGCATGATGTGGTTAAAATGATGATTTTATTCACCTAGGTACTTGATAACAAATATTATCACATTCAAGGTTAGTTATGAATAATATAATAATATGCTGCTTCTTTGAATACCGGTGATAAAACCTGGAGGAGGTTCCTGCAGTATTACCCTGAAATGAATATCTACAATAATTACCACCAATTATTGAACGTTATGCATCCACATTATTTTTATTAGTTTTGGATGTATTGAAATTCGTGCAGATCAAAATACTTATAAAACCAATATTTGACTATTAAGTACTAATATTTTCATTTTCGACTCAAGCAGAAGTTATCACTATTTCCATATTTTTTTCAATTATCCAAATTTTTTTGGGGTCAGTTCGTTAGATATCATATTTCATATCCGACACAAAAAATTACCAATCAAATGTAGTTTTGTTTACTGACCAAAGGTGACCATGAGTATTGAGTACTTATTGATGCTTATTATCCTTTCTCTATAAACAATGCTTTGAGTTATCTTGGAGGACTTGAAGATGTTAGTATCAAGGAAAATCTGATCCTGCGTGATATAGTATGAGATAATTGATGTTATCAGGAATATCGAATACCCATAACAATAGATTAACTTTGCATTTTCCGAAGAAGGTTTCGATAAAAATCTCTCACTATAATGTAACAAATTGCAATAAGCAATTGTTACAAACAAAATTTTGAAAATCAAACTATTTTCACGAAGTCTTCGAGATCTGTACTTACTTGCCCCTACAGAAATACGGGTGACATAATATAGCGAGTTTTTTCAATTAACAAGATAAGAAAATTGCTTTCAGATGTACCTAATAAGTATTTCTTCAAGCAGTTTTATCAAAAGTAGTGAGATGAAGTTTAATATTGATCAGATAAATCAGGATTGAGTACATCCTAAGTTATATACTGGCTAGACATAGTAACCTTACATAAAACAAATCTTTGAACGTAGGATTTTTGTAAATTACCTAACTACAGAAGTGCATTTATTCGATATTTCAAACAATGAAAATGAAGTACTCACTCCGAATATCCAACTTATCAAACAATTTAGAAAATCACCGTTCTTGAGATTTTTTTCACTACGCCCTATTCATGAAAATAATAACACGATTAAAATTTCCACAAAACTTATTGTCTTCGCGACATGTTTCGATACACAGGATGTTTTTCAAGCGAATGTAGTGCATTCAATTAAGAAATGCTTCAAGAGAAAAACTTCACAAGAATGTCCAAGAGTGACTTCAAATTCCTTTTAAACAAAACTAGTACAATAATACAAAGAAACAAACAAATTCAGCGTCTCAACTCACGGCAAACCCCATGTCAATAGAAAGAGATTCACCTATGCCACAGAATGAAACGACATAGAGCTGGCAGTATTTTTGATTTCCATGCGATCGTCCTGAAACTTGCCGGCAACGTATAAAAATGCATCGACCGACGGCCTTACCAAAAATGTGTGGCTATATGGCCAGGCCACACTCAAAATATTGTCGTATAGTCGTATTTATGGCAACTGTATTGCACCATATATTGCAGTAAAAATTTTACACGTTTAGACGCACTGAATATGGAATAAAATGAAACAAAAATATATCAATTAATATTCATAACGAAATGAATAATTAAATCCATCAACATTCACATGGTAAAACACATTGCCCATCCTTTTCACGGTATCCTTCTTGGCAGTAGCAACCAGGTTTGTTGATACACTGTTTGGTGCACACTTCTGGAGGCGTTGTGCCACAAGGTACTGAGCGGCAAGGCTTACACTGGTAGTATTCTTCATTTGGACCACACACTAAAAGACAAATACAATTTTTTTTACTAGAGCTGATGTAACTGAATTTCGTTTTTGCAATTTTTTCTTCTTGCAAATGGCATAAAAATTATCAATACTTCAATAAAGTTTTACACTGATGGTTTGGTTGGGGCGGTGTTGTAGCCAACGGTCCTGTGCGCAATTTTCTGAGAATTTTAAAACCCTTTTTACCAGGAACGGTTATTTCCTCCACTTGTCAGAATATTCGTCTGGAGCACAAATATCTCAACAGGTATAGGTAAGTTTGTAGCTATAAAACTTAATTTGGAAAACCTGTTTTTGGAATGAAAAATACTTCCAAATAAGAAACAGTTTTTTTAATAATGAAAAACAAAAAGTCAAATTCAAACAAGAATCCTGGAGAAATCACATCAACATCTAAGAAAAACCATAATAAAAACCATAAATATTCGGACTGACTGACCAGCTCTGTTCTGATATATGAGTGACTGACCTACATAACTTTCAGTGATATGTATTATAGAAGTTGTATAGCAATTTTCAGCCTCAATAAATCAATTATGTTTCCCCGCTAGATGCTACATCTTTGATGTCGCTCCTGAGTCACCTGTCATACGATTCGCTTGACTGACCAGAGTATGTTTGTGTACATATAGTCTATAACTAATTAACGAAAAATCAGCTTTAATAAACCCCGAGAAAATTGTAGGCTCTAGCTCTTGGACTAGTACGATATAGAAAAGACGTTTGTGCTCACAGACCGGGGTATGGTCTGTGTGTGTGCTGCCTTACATACGGGGGATGCTGAGCCCGTATTGTGGTTATTAAGAAATACTAAATTGTCAAATAACACCCCTATCTATCTTCCCTTATCACTTAATATCACAGCATTTTTATTTTCCTGCGGAACCGAAGAATACAAAAAAACTTACGTATTCTTGATTCAGCCAGCATGGAGCAGAGGGCTAATACAAGTAGAGTCACCACTGAAGTTTTATTCATTCTCGCCTTTCTGGGATACTCGTGTTTGAAACGAATTACTTTAATAAAAGTTGCTCTTTTGTACAATAAATCTTTCTGATTGAAAAATGTCGCAAACAGTGATATTTATTTATTTGCACAAACATTAATATTCATAAGTATTCAACAACAATTTTAACGATTACTACGACTTACACATGCACTAATCTCTTCATGGAAAGATAACGTAATTCACTGGATTATACAAGGTGTGACTAAATGATCAATTGAATTTTGCGTTGCAATCTGAGAGATATATTCTTGGCTTGCCGAGAATGAACATATGTTCTAGCAAACAGGCTCATAAAATCTATGTCAAATACCTAGCGAAATTAAACTGGATCATGTTGAATGAATAGAATGCGAAGTGGTCGAGATGTTGAAGGCGTTTGCTCTCACCCAGGCGGTTGAGGTTGCATCCCCACGGCCGGCACGGTGCTAAAGAGGTTCGGAATCCACTTTTATGCACCAACTGTATGTCCCGGGTCTCCCTTGGTAGAGCGTTCGCTTCTGAACCATGAGGGCGTGTGTTCAAATCCCGGTCCCTGCATAATATAATGTAACAATTGACGGTGAAATAATTTTTTTTAAACTTCAACGCCCTGTATCTCAGAAATGAAGCAACTACCAATTAGATAATCAAAATCCCTTTCAAACGAGATAACATACGACGCACTAGTTTGAAACTTTTAAATTTTCACCATATATATATATATATATATATAGAGAAGTGCAGAAAGCGGATGGACATGGGTTAATTTTTTAATATTGAACAATGAATTTGAAACATTCACCTTTTTGTATCCTACAGTGCCCTGAAGATGTTAAAAAATTGCGAAACGTTGACCGTCAAGAAAATTAGTTTTTTCTTGTTAATTAAATACGTTAAATCCGAAAGAGGAAATTTTAGTTGTTATAGATAACATCTGGAATTATTCTAAATTTCTTACTCAAAGTGAATTTAATCAATTTATATTGACCACATTATACAAACATAAACCTAAATCGGCTAAATGGCACTCAACCTACAACGGCTGAACAGAAACGAATCAAAATCTAAAATAACTTGTTTTGAGTACTAGTGCGTCATCTATCGTCAGCCTTTTAAAACATCAGAAACTGTAATTGCAGGTTTCTGGACGCGTCCGACTCGTAAGTGGCTCCATTGTAGCTCCTAAAAGAACGTGTATTACTGGTGGTATACGGTCGTTGTTAGTTGACTTGCTGGTTGTCTATGTTCCAACACTTTCAACGACTTTGTGTTGACATTTTGAAATTTGGTGTTCTGAGGTCATATTTTTACCGTAAAAAACGATTTCTACTATTATTTTCAAGAATTTAGGACTGTGTGAATGAAAATGAGCTCTGCACTTTCTGCAGATCAATTCTTATTTCTCGATATATGTATGTCGAGGCACTAGAACTACATCTCTTTTACTAATCCCATCTGTTGAAAAAAGATAAATAGATACAAATGTGATATGAAAGAGATGAGTATTTTCTCGGCACTTCATCAAGAGATATACTTCCGACCGCTGTTACTTTTATTATGGTCTCAACAATCTTCTCATGCAGTGAAGAATTACAGCTCAAGACACTCCAAGAACTTAAGTTTACACCGATTGTCAACAGATTGTAATAAAGAAAGTGTTTTGTTCACGTTTTGTGTAATACAGGACCGACTTAAACAGCAATTGTAGTAACCAAAGGTTTAACTTTAAAGTGAAACAAAGCAGAGGCTAAAATATTATTTACAGAATAATTTCTCAACACTACTGGTCAGTTAACTAAGATAAAGATTATTTTCAGATTTCTTGATCCTTAAATTCATGGAAATATATATTTTGAAATTTAAATGGAAATACCGTTCTAATCTAGTTGCTACGCCGGACCTGAATGCGCGTCTTCTGAACCTGAACTGTCAAACAGGTCAACTTCATTCAGTTCATTCATTCATCGTTGCGAGAAAATGACAATCGTGGACGATAGTTTTGTTTAATATCGATAGATTACTACCGAACGTATACTGTTAAATAATGTGCAAAATAAAATGAAATGTGGTGTTTCGTAGAAGTGATACGCTTGTTTTAAATCTGAATAAAAAACTCACATCAAAATGGCAGGCCGAAATCGTCCTGTACAGCACAAGAACTTATCTACGATATTTTCCAAGTTACAGGGTGCATTTTCCGATGTGGTCACACATCCAAAATACGCGACAGACAAAAGGACTTTGGATAAAACATGGAAACTAATGGACAAAGTTGTGAAATTGTGTCAACATCAAAAAATGAACTTGAAAAATTCGCCCCCATTTATTTTAGATATTTTGCCAGATACCTACCAGAGACTGAGGCTTATTTACTCCAAATACGAGGATAATATGGCTGAACTACATTCAATTGAACACTTTAATATATTTATTATTAATTTAATGCGGAAGTGTAAGCAAACAATCAAACTGTTCAAGGAAGGGAAAGAAAAGATGTTTGATGAGAACTCACACTATAGAAGGAACTTAACGAAACATAGTTTAGTGTTTAGTCATATGTTGAGTGAACTGAAAGCCCTATTTCCGAATGGTGTGTTTGCTGGAGACACGTTTAGGATTACTAAATCTGATGCTGCAGATTTTTGGAGGACGAACTTTGGAAACAGGTAAGAAATTACATTGTCTGTAATGTAAATGAACTTGAAATCAAAATAATGTCCTTTCGTTTGCATTCAAGTGTAATTTACACTTGAATTCAATATGTATTTGCCGATCGGATTGACACATTCTTTTGTGTTATCTTTACTGAGCTACAGTCTATTCAAAATGTTAACACTACGCCTCATAGCAGACAAAAGGACCTATAGTACAGTGTCTACAGAAAGGCAGTATTTATGGGTTTCTGATTGTAGACTGAACTGAAAAAAAAACACGTTGCGTTAGACTGGTTGTCAACCTCAGTTGCACAAACTATCGAGAAATATTCTCAATGTATCACTTGTTATCAACATTTATCATGAATAAATAGAGTCGAGATTGAGATATGTGGTATGTTGAGTGGTGGTTTTCATTGTGCAAATGAAAATCATACGTTCTCTCTCTGGTGTGCCCAAAAAACATTTCTGTCAAAAATTATTGAGCAATCTGAAAATAATGACTATAGCAAGAAGAACTCTAGATTTTTAAGTTGAGCTTGTTCATATCCTAAAACAAATCATCAGATTCGTGCTGCTGTCTTGTTATTTTAAATAAATTGCCAAATGAAATAAAATAACTTGTAAAATTATTTCCAACTCTCCGGTAATATTTTTCATTTACTTACTGGCGACATGTGTTGTACTACAGCAGTACTACAATATTTCTGTACCTCGGAGGTAAACTGTAGTGTGTCATCTTTTGATCAAGTGAACATAGTGCAGTTTACCTCCGAGGTACAGATTTATAGTATTTTTACTCACTCTTCCAAAAGGCTTTTATTGCTTTGAAGGAAAATAAAGTTTATTATTGTGGAAAAATTAATGATACTTACAACTTTAGAGTTGTGCCAGAGGGCTATTCATGAATCTGGTCTCTTGAGTATCCCTGTAGTACTGGAGCTTAACAACTACTCCGAAGTAACCCTTGCCTGTGGATACCTAACCTAGAGTTGGTTGTTCTTGTTGAATGAACCGCACGCAGAACAAACATAATAACACTTTATTTACAACACTGTTACAAAACAGTGAACACTTGAACAATGAAAACGTACAACGTACTGATGAGTAATGCAGTCGAACAGTTGACTACTAGCTATATACCTCCTAACATAATGACTCTCAAGGTTCTTGGGGTCTTACCTGGTTTTAATTACAGAGATTACTGGAGATTTAAGAATCTAGGTAAGCATATTATGGGTTAGGTTAGGTTATTCACTCGGATATTAATTTGGAGAAACTTCAAATATGGAGTCTACACAGTCCAGTCCTTACTGTTATGGAAACTCTTGGTCATTTATAGTTCAACAACAACATACTTGAATATACTGGAGTTTTATCCCAACGACAAACCGCTCTTTTTTTCAACACCTCGACACGTGTTTCAATGAAGATTAAACTGTTTAATCTTCCTTTTGAAGATGATCACTTGGTGATTGAAACACGTTAAAAATAGCGGTTTGGTGTTGTGATAAAAGTCCATTATATTCATTACTACACCAAAGGTTTCAAACAGTGCAGTGCAAGAACAACATACTTATCCTCGTACTTATCTAAAAATAAAGTTGTCAAACATGGAATAAAATACAGTTATCAAACATGGACTATTGCAGCGTAAGGTCCTCTGCTTCTTGTAAAAAATATCAACAATCCACCAATGTTCTTTGACACTGCAAATGTCTTTAGGTAAATCTAAGATTCCTCTTTTCTTTTTAGCAAATAATGAAATCATAAAGGAAGTAAATAGTCCCAAGGTAAACACTATCCTAAAGTAAAAATACTCCAATTTGATTATTACGTATCTGAATAAATCTAGAACAGTTAAACTGTTAGGTTTAGGTGGTGATTATAGTCTAATGGCCAGTTTTATAGATTCTAATTCCAACATCATTTAATGAACGTCGTTCACATTCTAAACCATTGGTAAGTAAGTGTATCCAGAGTGCAGGGACGCGCCGTCCATGTGGATGTCCAAGGATGTCTCCTCAATTGCTAGTTGCATGGAAATGTTCATTGAAACATTTGGACCACCTACAGATCGATTTCTGGGTTCTTGCCCTCATCAGTATAGGGTAGGTCTCTACCCTATACCTACAGTTGGTTTCTGGGTTCAGAAATAGATCTGAAGGTGGTCTAAATGTTTCAATGAACATTTCCATGCAACTAGCAATTGCGGAGACATCCTTGTAGGACTCTGCACGGAAATTCATTAGACGTAATTCAACGTTCGTCGTGGTATTAGCTAGGAAAGTAGTTGTTTTCTGATGGGTAGGTCTCTACCATATACTGATGAGGGCAAAAATCAGAAATCGATCTGTAGGTGGTAAAATGTTTCAATGAACATTTCCATGCAACTAGCAATTGCGGAGACATCCGTGTAGGACTCTGCACGGAAATTCATTAGATGTAATTCAACGTTCGTCGTGGTATTAGCCAGGAAAGTAGTTGTTTTCTGATGGATTTTCGACCCAATTATTCCTATTGTATAGGATTATGGCAATAAGCATGGTCCTGGTATTGCAGGACATCTTGTTTTTCTCTGTTCAAGAATTATATAATTTTTTTCCTGCCTTAACCAATCCGAGGTCTGTTTTGAAGAGTAACATTTCAAGTATGACGTTAAAGCCTTTGTCAGACACTAGATGGTCTACCCGAATTGATGCAATAACCCCTCTAAGATTTCAGTTGGGCGAAATTTACGATGCTCTCTTTGAAATTTTATCCGGAAATAATTTTGACAATGCTACAGAACATCAAGCTCCTCCTTAGGTAAAAAAACAATAATCTATTAATATTTTTAGTGTATTGCTCTTCGTTTGTCACAAATAAATATAGACATATATAGTCATCAGTACTAAAAAGTATAGAGTTTTGTTTTCAAAAATTTCGACAGTGTTGAGAGAAGGGTGGTAATTTTGGGTCAATATTATGATATTGGTGAAGGCGCCTATCATTATTACGCACGACGGCGCTGAAAATACTTGGCGCGTCCCTGCCAGAGTGAGGGCTAGTTTTATAGGTTCAAGTTATCGAAAGACTTGTGCGAGTTAGGGAAAGCCTTTACCTTTTAACGTGTGATGCCTTGCACAATACGTGCGAGTTAGGGAAAGCCTTTACCTTTTAACGTGTGATGCTTTGCACAATACCACAGCCCATAACAAAGTGTGATTAACCTAACATTCAACCCTGATCACAGCCCAGCATTAGGGAACTTCACTTTTCTCATTTTTTCGTAATATTTTTTTAAAATTGTATTTTTATGATCAGGTGATCATTGAAATTTTCTCAAAGCTTTGCCTCTTTTCTCTCATATCTTCATCCCTTTTCCCACATCATTCGTTTTATTTGGAAAATAACTTCTATCAGCAAATGTTTGGAATTTACAAGAAGTTATATGTTACACAATAAATGTGGTTCATCATTTCGAACTCGATTTCGAAAAAGACGGCCGTGTTCCTTGATTCACTTTTATCATGGAGTGTTTATTCTGCGTAACACATTCCATATGAATGCTCAAGGAGATTCAATAAAATGTTTAATTTTTCCTCATGCCATTCATCATTGTTGTCTATTAAGGAAATTACACTGTCTAGCGAATGTATTGTACATTCCAATTAGTGTTATTAGTCACCAACTTGCAACTTAGTCAACTGAATATGGTATTTGTCAGCATTAAATTCAAGACAGATGTGCTGATTAATAAATGTGACCTCCTCTATTGATGGTTTTGTTGCTTTATGGAGCAGCAATGAACAACAGTGCTATACTTGACCATTCGCAATGATAACGTGGACACGTAGCCTCACATTCTGATGTTCTCTGCAGTGCGTTGGGATGCTATCAGTAACTCGGAATGTAACGATATGATCACTGTTTCATATTGCGAACGGTCAAGAATAGCACCCCAGTTCTTCTACATTTTCGTCTAGCTTCATTGTGGTAGATGTGAACGAGGATGTGAATTTACTTTATTTCTCCTATTTTGTAGTAATAAAAGACATAGAGATGCCATGCCTATACCCAGAGTTGCAAAAAATCACGATTTTTTTGAAAAACTTAATAAATCTGATTTTTTTGCTTGAATCATGATTTTTTGATTTATACTGATTATTTCTTTTAATGTGGAAATATTGAACTTTAAAAACACTTATTTTCATTACTTTTCTCTATTCGCCGAAAAATATTTGCTACATAAAAAAAATACTTGTGTTGACACGGCGTGCCGCGGCTTTCCTGTCGGAACAAGAAAATATGTTTTTACACTTACATAATGTATGTGTGTTTTGAATAAACTTCTTCTTATTTTTTAATTTTCTTATAATTATCTGCTTCGGAGACTTTTTTTTACAGCTATTTATAATTTGATTTGAATCATGATTAGAAATGAAAAAATCGGTTGATTTAAATCGTGATTTGAATCATTTGATCCAAATCGTCGCAACCCTGCCTATACCTACACACTACACAAATACCTGTTTTGAAGTGAACATGAACTATCCTTTTTTATACAATTTGTGGGCGAGGGGGGTGACGGGTGGTGAAATTTTATGGACAGTTTGTTTACATTAATAGTAAGAAGGACCATAATACGAAGGAAGAATGACAACTTGATCCGAATGAAATGAGCGGGCATACACGAAACTACCCGAATGAATGCGGACTTAACATGTGTAAGGCTCTTCGCTTGTAAATAAACAAAGTTATGTTGACTTCAAGACAAGGATGGAGAAGGCCTATGGTCTTTTATTACTCTGAGTATTTTTCTCTTTCTTTCTCCCTCTTCGTTCTTTGAGTGTCTTTTTCCCTCTTCCTTTTCCTCTCACCACATGAAAAAAATAAATAGAACTTTCCCAATATATTTTTTCTCAAAATATCATTCGTGTCAGAGATACAGGATGTTCAATATGAAAAATTAGGAGTATTTTTTATAACTTCTATAGCTTTAAAAAAATTTCAAATAAATTGGTAGGAATGTTTTTGTTCAATAAGTGCTTTATTTGAAAAAAAAGACACATTTCATTTTATCACAATCACAGGAATCAGAAAAATTAATAAGTTTTCTGATTTTACCAGTGGCGTAAAAATAGGGCCTAAAAAGCGCTCATTACATTCCTTCTAATTTACCTAATTGAAAATTTTTCAAAACTGTGATGATTAAAATATACT
Organism: Chrysolina haemoptera; assembly: GCA_958298965.1. Classification (NCBI taxonomy): domain Eukaryota; kingdom Metazoa; phylum Arthropoda; class Insecta; order Coleoptera; family Chrysomelidae; genus Chrysolina; species Chrysolina haemoptera. Next base: position 12,319,369 of record OY282587.1, read on the forward strand.
TTTAGTTTTATTTTTCATATTCAACAGCCTCTATCTCTGCAATAACAGACATACGAGAAAAAAAGGTAGTAGGGAAGTGCTAATTGTTTTTCGAGAGGAATCTTCCATTTCAATTTGTCACCAAAGTTTCGGGACACTTCATATTTCCCCTCTGCGATCTCTATGACCCCTATAATACTACAATAATTACATTACATAATTACTACAATATTGTATCCAAGCAGCACTGCCCACAATTCTTCTGCCAACTGTTATTCTCAATAAATTACCACTCTTTCGTTTAGCGCGAGAAAAATCTCTCTAATTAACAATCTTATGAAATAAAAATAGAACGCCACATTCGGTCACGTGCATCACAACGGCTTGGTTGTGATTGTTGTGAACACTCCTACCCCCTACTTTAAAAACAGTCTATTACCCAATGCCCCCTGTGTCATTACGTCACAGAAAGTCTTTTAATGTTTATTTGTGTTATGTGTTGTGAATTTGTTATGGGACTTTTTTTTTACTGAAAAATTTTTGTGTTTAATTTGATATGTTATTATTTGCTTTATATATTTTTATGTTACTGTTATTTTAGGACCTAAGCATAGTAGCTAAGTTCGATTAATTATAATTATGATATAAATTATAATGAATAAATAATTTTCGAACAGCAACATATTTAGTCAGTTTTTATTTTTCAGAGTTTTGTTTAAAATGAAAAAAAAAGTGTATAGCTAGAAAATTCTATAACAATACTGTCGTCAGAGATTATTTTTATAGGCCATTATTCTGAATTACAACTTGAACTGAGATAAGTTATGTTCCATTAATAAATTTTCAGAGTTCAAATGAGCTTAGCGCTTGAAGGTTTTAAACACTTTATGAAAGTGTTCGGTACTCGCAAGCACTTTACTATTGAACGTGCTTAACGACGAGTGCTCGCGAGCACTTTTTTGATGCCTTAGTGCTCGCGAGCACTTTTTGTCAGTGCTCTGCACAGCTCTGTTTAGAAGCCATAGAAATACACAAGCACCAAGAAAACTTCAACAGAAAGGAAGAGAGAACATATCTACCAAAGATCTGGCAAATATGAGAACTTATTGAAATATTTTTTTGTAGGAAAGTTACGAGCACGAAAACCACGCTTTGAATCATCGAATTATGAATATTTCATAGTATAATGGATAACCTTTCAATCCATATGCAATTCAATGAACTTCATTAATTTCCAATTCTAATTACCTACGTGGAAATGACTCATGTAGGTATGTATTTAATAATTCAATATTCGATGACGAGGAATACTAAGTAATTCGACAAAAATGAACTTTTCGACAGCAGCTATAAGTGAATGTGCTTTGGCTACCATATTAGAATTCCAATTTGTATAGATTGGCAAACTAGAATACGCAGTAGGTGTTAAAACTTTGAAGAGTTGGAAGAAAAAAATTAAGAAAGATTCTTTAACATTTCTATTGAAGATATGGGAAAGTTATGGATACCATGTGTTTGTTTATTTTTATTTATTTTTTTTTTGTTTTATTTACTATATCAGAAATACGTTCTTTCCATCAACTGCATCCTTACAAGCAACCCTCCGAAGTTTTCGAGAGACTTGTGCGAGCTAGAAAAGACAAGGCCCTTACCTTTTAACGTGTTATGCGAAGCACGTAATTTCAGGATCGCTAGATGTACCGGCAGTGAGTGTAAATATCGTCTATGGTTCAACTGAGTGACATACACTGCCTGTCAGAGGCAAAGGAAATACCGATTTTTGAGGAAAATGGTATGAGACAATAAATGCTCAAAATTTCAACTGATCAACGGATTCGGTATCCGGACACAAAAGGACCCCGCTCAGTCAGTGGTTGATCTGAGTGACGGATTCATAATCAGGACATCAAATTTAGTACTAATACATAATTTTGCTATTTTTTTTATTTAACCAAAATACGTACCTATTGGATGTCCTAATTCGGAATCCGTTAAAACTTCGAGCCTAGATTCACCCTAATATTATTTTTCGTAAAAATCGGTATTTCCATCACCTTTGACGGGTAGTGTATGTCAACCCCAGACAAGATTTAGACTCATTGCTGCTACCGATTCAGAGTTTTACTCCAATAATTACAGAAGATACGGGACGGGGGGTGTTTCCATGAGAATTGAAATACACTGTATAGTCAGGTATCTGATGTGGTCTTCTTTTGAAATTACAGGTTTCGATATATTTCGTTTCACTTTCAGTTTTGACCCATACTGTTAACTCATTTTATAATCGAACAAAGAACATGGCACTGGATACTTGTATTCCAGGGGCTCGGCATGTTTTTTTGATTTTGGATATATCATTGTAGAGGTCAAAAGAACTTTCTTCATTACATTTTTTTTTCTGGCCCTACAGGGTGAGCTACAAAAAAAAGGGTTGAATGTCTAACGCCAACTATGGAAAATGCTATCTGGGAGTGGATTTTTCTTAATTTTTGGGTGTATTATGCTGTGAAGAATTTTGATTGACTTCGAATATATCAAACATGTTTTACAATACTTACAGGATGAGGTAGAAAGCGTGTTTTTCTGAAACTCTTTTATGGACTTATCGCCCAAGTGTGGGCTTTTCGTTAACTTTCTCAAAGCATATTCTGTAAGCTAACAAACTGTTCTGAATACATTTTAAAACGTGTCTACACAGTGACAAAAAAATTGTGTTCAATAAACAAAATCCACTGTTGCATAAGGCCGTGGATAGCAATTGTGTTCGAATTTTATGAAATTTTCGAAATTGGGATTTTTTTTCGCAATGTTGCTGCCTTTCTAACTCGGCTGCTATACCACGGTTCAATATTATATAATTGTTCTTCATAAAAAGTTTATTAGTATGTTTAGAAATTACTGAACTTTCATTTTTTCCGTTATGTTAATGCCTTTCGAAACCGGCTGCTATATATACCATTAGACGCTTTCTTGACATTTAATTGTTCTTCACAAAAAGTTTAACCAAAATCCACGTTTGCCTTAGGCCGTGAATGCAAATTAAGTATGTTAGAAGGTTTCAAAATATCTGGATGTCAGTCCGGCCCTGAAGTCACGGCTGCTAGCTCGAGCTGCCAATTTCAGGCTCATATATATACACAGGGTTTCTTATGTAATTAGTTGTATTTTATCGATCTAAAATATTTTTAGCACTGCGGTGTTGCTGCTTATATTGAAAAGTAGCAACAACTTCGATATTTCAATCGGGACACCCTGTATATTATTGCATTTTTCGCTTCGCCATTGCTTTTCGATTATTTTTGTATTATACTTCCCTATACCTATCTCTAGTGGTTTTAGAGAAATTCGTTGATTTCCTTATTTTTTGTGCGAAGGAATTTCTCTCGGAATTTCTGCTGTGAGGACTGTGAAGCCTGTATACTTGATAATATACGTCTTTATTGAGGTTTTGGTTATTGTATTCTCTCTCGTTGATGAGCAAGTATCTTAACATCATACTAAGACGTAACTGCCATTCATTTTCATTTATCCTTGTTTTTAATTGTTGCTCGTACTTTGTATATAATAATTTAATGCAGTTTTGATATTCTACCGATCATGAAAGACGGATATTTCAAAATGAAACACTTCAGCAATTATAAGATTCTTTGAATTTTCTGTGTGGGAATACAATCTACCAAATTGATTTAATGTACTTGGTACACCTCATTTAAATGATATATTTATAACTCTCCAGGCTCGATACGCCCCTCGACCAATACACTGCGTTCAAACTGAAAATTCGCCGTTTGTAATTGGTTGAACAACAACGATTTCGCATTTTGAGGCACGTCAATCGAGTCCACGTGGATCGGCTCATCATTTGAATTTATACGGGTTTTTGTCATTGATAATGGATGAACTATATACATGTAACAGGAAATACGTACGTACCTACTGTCTATCATTTTACAAAAACCGCATGGATTTTCTCAAATCCATCCACAAACAAAACTGAATAGTTAAACATCCTTGTGACTAGAAGCAAATGCTGCCAATCTCCCTGAGGATTGTAGCATAATGTGATTTGGATTTGAAAAATTCAGAAATTCCCGTTTTGTTTTTTTTAATTTAATTGAACGGCAACGGTTCATCCGGTTTGTTTCCGTAACTCTCCATTCATTCCCCTCATCGTAGTCATTCATGCCTACTTGATTAAATATTTAAGTCTCTTACAATTCCCTTAGCATAGTATCCCACCTACACATATAATAGTCTTGGCGTCGGCGAACATTTTAACGGATTATTTAAGTAGTCTATATACAGAAAATGAACCTGGTTAAACATTTCTAATCGAGGGTTTAGAATGTTTTTTCAAAAATCGACAGTATAAACTGCCCCTCAGATGCCTTCAAATCAACCATCTCTCGTTATATCATTTTTGTGCCCCCATACGCATATCGAACAAACAGCCTTTTCCCTGAGAGAACGTTGACGCCACTTCCCTGAAAGAATTGACGGAACTTCCCTGAATCTACGTTTAACGGACGCTTTTAAAAGCTTCGAATTTCTCAAACGCGTCTCGAATCTCTCGAACGCTTCTCGGATCTCTTGAACGTGTCAGGAATCCCTCTAACAAGTCTTGAAACTCTCGAACGTATGTCTCAGGTCTCTCGAATGTGTCAGGAAGGCGTCTTCAATCTCTCAAATGCGTCTCGAACTCGTGAACGCCTCTCGAAAGCGTCTCGACTTCTCGAAAGCGTCTCGAACTCTCGAAAGCGTCTCGAACTCTCGAACGCGTCTCGACCTCTCGAAAGCGTCTCGAACTATCGAACGCGCCTCGACCTCTCGAAAGCGTCTCGAACGCGTCTCGACCTCTCGAAAGCGTCTCGAACGCGTCTCGACCTCTCGAAAGCGTCTCGAATCTCTTGAACGCGTCTCAAATCTCTCTAACGTGTCTCGAATCTCTCGAACGCGTCTCGAACTCTTGAACGCGTACAAATCAGTCAGTTACTTATCAAAAAAATATCATCAGGTTCTAATAGCTCAAAGAAGAAAACAATTGTACGAGGAGTCCCTCAAGGGTCGGTCTTGAGCCCTATCCTCTTTTTACTCTATGTTAACGATATGGATTTTCAAAGGGAAATGTGTTTTTATACCTTAGAGGAATACTTTGCATATGGATTTTAGTCATTCCATTATATGTAAACTGTGATATTTGTTCTTTAAATATAGTAATACCTATAAGTTGTTGGTCACCATGTCATTATACAGGGTGGCCCACGGAATTTTGGACAGGAAATATCTCGGAACTCGAGAGTAGAAGAGAAATCTAATATTGATTTTTTTGATTTTATGTTACCCAATGAGCTTTTTGTTTTCGGTCACGTGACATCAAGTTCAAAATTGTTAATGGGACAACTTATATATTTTGGTATTTATATGTTCCTCCCGATAAACGATTTATTCAATATCCTTTGTCCCATAACGTCTGAAACGAGGAATTGCCAAATTATTTTATTTTATTTTAGGGTCACCATATATTTTGGATAGTCCCATATTTTTTTGATGGTTAAAATAAGGCGGAATTATAATAATCTTTCATATTTTATTAAAAAACGTCGTGGGACAAAGAATACCTGTAATTCTTAAATTAATCGTTTTAGACCACAAGTGTGATAGTTTGTTGGAATAGTTTTATCGGGAGGAACATATAAATATGCATGTTGTCCCATTAATAAATTTAAATTTAATGTCACGTGACCGAAAACAAAAAGCTCATTGGGTAACATTATATCAAAAAAGGTTACACTAATTGCTTTAATTTACAACTCCAAAATTACAATTCTCTACTACTCGAGTTCCGAGATATTCCCTGCCTAAAACCTCGTAAGCCACCCACCCTGTATAAGTGTGTTACGTCTTTCACATTTTTACATTATTAATTTATTCTATTCGTATATTTATTTTTTACAACAGGTATATATTCAAGTAGTATATGTGTGACGTACATACCTATTGTGGTGACTATTTTGACTTCGTCGATAAATATGTAAAATGTAAATCATTTTCGAAAATTAAAGCATATCTATCTATGCTGTTAGAATTTTGTTGTAAATCAAGCTAGTCAGATTGAGGAAATTTATGAATTAATTATTATTAGTCTTGTTATGAAGTAGTCGAGTTTTTACTAAAGAGTGATATTTATTTGGCGGTTCAATGGAAAACTAATTTTTTGTAACATTATCAAAACAAATGTGATGTGACCACCGATTCGATACGACCCAATTAAATTACCCACCGTCCCTGGAGAGAGCGAGAATAGCATCGGTTTGGCAAAACATTGTATCCCTCACGTCTGTCGTCGTGAATCGAGTCGGCTAGGACTTTCATGAATGAAATATTGATTACGTGCACTCCCGAAATACGCTTTTCTATCCCGTTCAAAAGGGAGCCTCTGGGTTGTATCGTACGGGCTTGAATGGTCGGCATGGAGATAGGTTACTTCCGAACGGTGACGACGGAACAGGGCGAGGTGAGCACAAGGATAATGAACACAATTTATACAAGATGGTCCAATCCCTATGTTTCAATGTAATCTCTCAATTGACGTCACCGTAATACCTTTCGTATGCTCTTGTATATCTATATATCTATGTATATAGATATATAAACCATTGAGAAGGCATCACGCTGACGTCATTTGACAGGATGATTAAATCAGTCGATTGGACCATCCTCTACAAATAGTGTTCAAAGTCCTTGGTGGCGGCCGGCGATTCAAATTGACCATATTCACCATCGCCATATTGTCATGCGACAATACCAACTACCCAATTTCACCAACGCAACGGTTAAAAATATATTGTATCTTTAACAAAACCGCGATAATCAAGAATGTTTCATTTGGTGCATATTTCACGTGCGTATTTCAGAAAAATTTTACTGAAGAAAAAATCAAGAATAAATAGGTAAATATCACTATCGGGAGCAGCTTTCACCTGAGTTTTAATAATGACAACATTGGCACTATAACTTAGTGACACTTTTTAAACTTTATGTACCTGCTTGTCTTATGTATTTTCTTTTGATGTTTTCGGAAATTCCGAAAAGTTTTTGTCCATGGACCCTTAGTTTTCATCTAAAAATTAAATCAACTTGATACTAAACCCACTCCCACTCTACTAAACATTTTTTGAGAAATGCACTTCCTAAATAAATATAATTTGAAATTTTCACTGACGTATGGAATTAGTAAATTTGGCTATTCTTAGTTGAGAATCCTGGGTAGGTTGGTATTGTCGCATGACAATATGGCGGTGGTGAATTTGGTCAATTGTTCACCTTCTAGGTATAGTCTGTTTGATGTTGGGAATTGAGATTGCCGGTGTTTTTCGAAAATTATCAAATGTCTTTAGGGCACAATAGTACTATATAATCTATCGCGAGGGATAAAACTGAATGTTTCAGTCCCTTGCTTGAAGTTTAGGCATTCATCATCTACAAGAAAAATAAACCTCTCATCGTCGAAAATTCTCCTAACTAGTTCCTGTAGAAACTCAAAATTAACTCCTAAATGTAAAAAATGTATTGGAAATGGCTTTCCGGGAATTTTGCTAAATTTTTGGATGAAAGCTGAAGAATTTTGTTTGGATGAAATTTGGTTGTTCGGCGACCAAAACAAGACTGGTAATGAAGCTACGCCATCCTTAATCCTTATTTCACACAATTCTCCACACTGGTCATGCATTTTTTTATATTGTGTCCAGAAAACATGGTAAGAACCGAAGGAAAAGAGATAGAAATTGGTCTTCTTGAATTTCTGCAGGCTGTATCCCAAGTAGCACATTCAATGTTACAATATTGTGAAAATATTGGCAAAATATTCAAATAACAATATTGGTGTAATATTCTCGAAGCAATATTGGCCTCAAAACGTTGAGCAATATTTGTTATCGCTGTAGCACACTTACATTGGAATAATATTGGTAAAATATAATGAAAATATTGGCGAAATATTCAATAGTAATATTGGTAAGATGAAATTATAAATATTTCGGGATATTGATTCAATATTACTTGGACATTATACAAATAATATTAGTGAAATATTGTGGAAGCAATATTGGCCTCAAAATATTTAGCGGTATTGGTACAATATCATTCGGCTATCTTGGTAAAATATTCAAAGTGAATATGTTTCCTTGGAAACATTGATGAAATATTTCCAAAAAATGTTGAATAATTTGAAAACTCTACAATTTTATTTATCCTTTAATTAACCACTGTTGTGTAAACGCATTGTTACAAGCCTAAATTGATATATTTTATTATGATTCAGCTGTTGTTCCACATGTGGGGCCACCTAGCGGTTTCTTACCCATGTTTGATCATAATTCATTTCAATATTTCCAAATATTGTTTACCAAATATTCGCCAATATTAAAATGTCAATGATGGTAATATCAATATTGTCTTTCAAATATTGGCGTGAGGTTTTCTTAACAATTTTTAACAATATGGGTTAATAATTATATGATTTATTGAATATCTAGAATCGATATGAGAGGAATATTGAAACCGCAATATTGTTGAAAATTATTGAACCAATATTAACCCAATATTTGACGAAACAATCTACATTCAGAACAGGTTAAGCCAATATTCCACCAATATTATAAATGAAATATTGTTTTTCCAATATGCCCTCCTATTGGTTCAATATTAGTTTTATATATCCATATTGGTATAATATGCTCATGAAAGGGTACTCCTTATGGCGATGCCACCATTTTCGCGTGGAATTCTATCAAATTATTGGATCCCCATTCTTGAATTTGGCCAAGTTTTTATCCAAATCGTTCACGTTCCTTCCTCGTTCTTTTCTATGCACGGGTAGATATAGAAACTTAGGAAGAGAAGGCGGTATGAAGGGTACTATTATCCGCAAAGATGTGCACTGGGTTCGAGGTCACTCCCAAAAAATCATTGATCTAAAGAAGAGACGGTGTGTTGGTTTTAAAATAGATCCCTGCGGAACACCTGATTTTAAACGAATGTTGTAAGTACTGATGTGAAATGTCAAATTATTAGACAGAAGCTAACAAATTTGATTCGATCTTATATTATTTATGATCATAAAATTCGTTAATACCTATAATGACAGTCAAGTAGTCCATGAAAGTCGTGGGAAATGAAATATCCTGTACTGAAATGATCATTACAGTACAGCTCGCGATGTAGAAATGAAAAACTGTATACAATCGGCCTAAACGCATAAAATGGTCATATTTCCATGTGGTCTTAGAAAAATAACTATTTTGATATGTTCTTGTTGTATCAACGCCATCGAACGGTTTGCGCAATGAGAATGAGTATAGGCATAGGTATTTCTAAAGAAATAAAGATGCACTCGTCGCTACCAGCCGAACGCATCAACCTCGTCACTACTTTTTCGTTATCTCATTCATGTGCTAATTGCAGTGATCCTCGACCTCGTTGGCTTTCCTGTTGGCCGCTAATTCGATATGTCGTGACCGAATTCGATTCGGTTTGTTTTGTTCGTTATACCTAGGACTGATCTGATGTTCCGCTATTTGTTGTTGTTAGCTAGCTACTCAGCTCGATTATTTCAGGTCAACAACACGGAATCTGATGGTTACGGAGGTATACAAACCGATATGTAGGTTAGGTTAGTTTGTTGCCGTATATCATTTAATTGTTTTCTTTTACTTCTGGTTCCCACGAAAAGGATGATCCTGTATTGTTCAGAGAACATCGTGAGAGCCGAGGGAAAAGAGGTAGGAATTGGTGTTCTTGAATTTCTAAAGGCTGTATGCCTCAGGAACATCTCCCGAGGCGACGAATTCGAAAGCTTTGCGGTTCGTTGGAAGAACTAGCCCTGGGAAAGAGACATTCGGCATGTCTCCAAAGTGACGGCATATGGTTGTGAGGACTGAGCTCAACGGGTCAATCTCGATGGGACCGCTAACGGTGGAACGATTGATGATATTTCGGAAGAACATAGGCCATGAAAATATATATGAAACAGAGACAGATCCCCAACCTTTCTGCGCTGTTCCAGAGAAGTGAGCGAGCGAAGAAATAGTGGAATTGAATATTTCAAGCAGCCATAGGTACTCAACTAAGCAGAAGAGTGTGATTATATTTTTTAATCTTCATTCATGTTGAAGTGCGTCCAGCGCACTCTAGATGTAGGTAAAAATAAAAATTCTGAAAATTCAAGTGTGTACATTTTTTGTCTCAAAGCAATGTGATCGTGTTCAGAATCGTCCCTAGAATCCAAAAAAGTTCAAATGTACAGGGTATTCCATTTAAAATTTCTAAGTTGGAGTCGATTCCGGTAAAACCGGAAGTGATGAAGCGTAGTATGAAATATTTCCAATTCTTGAATCCAATACCCCTGACAAGTTTAAATATTCTCTTGATTGATAATCGTAAAACCTTAAAACTACGGCTTCTGTAACAAGGTTAAAATGAAAATACCATGTGAGTGGAAATTTCCTAGCACGAGCCGATAAGTATCAAAAATTTGAAATGAATAAAATGAAAAGCATCCAACAATTCATAAGAAATAACTAACCATGCGTTCACCTAAACCTAATATGGTTTGAACTCGAGAACTTGCTCCTCGGCTTCCATACAAATCAAGTGACAATAAGTGGTATATTGAACGCTTCCTGCACGCGAACTACACTGGGTAATAATTCGGTGGTATGAAAATCTATATAAAAATCATTGATCATCGCTAGTTTCTAAGTGGCCTATTTCCATATTCTTTTTCTAAATAACTCGATGAATTATTCAGGATAAATAAATTACTTGAGAATTATAAAAACTATATCAAGGATATTGTTAACAAATTTGATTTCAGAATTGGTAAATTCTGCGATGATCGTATGTATGTATGTATGTATGTATGTATGTATGTATGTATGTATGTATGTATGTATGTATGTATGTATGTATGTATGTATGTATTATGTATGTATGTATGTATGTATGTATGTATGTATGTATGTATGTATGTATGTATGTATGTATGTATGTATGTATGTATGTATGTATGTATGTATGTATGTATGTATGTATGTATGTATGTATGTATGTATGTATGTATGTATGTATGTATGTATGTATGTATGTATGTATGTATGTATGTATTTATGTATGTATGTATGTATGTATGTATGTATGTATGTATGTATGTATGTATTTATGTATGTATGTATGTATGTATGTATGTATGTATGTATGTATGTATGTATGTATGTATGTATGTATGTATGTATGTATGTATGTATGTATGTATGTATGTATGTATGTATGTATGTATGTATGTATGTATGTATGTATGTATGTATGTATGTATGTATGTATGTATGTATGTATGTATGTATGTATGTATGTATGTATGTATGTATGTATGTATGTATGTATGTATGTATGTATGTATGTATGTATGTATGTATGTATGTATGTATGTATGTATGTATGTATGTATGTATGTATGTATGTATGTATGTATGTATGTATGTATGTATGTATGTATGTATGTATGTATGTATGTATGTATGTATGTATGTATGTATGTATGTATGCATGTATGTATGTATGTATGTATGTATGTATGTATCATACGAAGTTTTTTCTACGATATAGTTGATCTTTCGAAAAATTTTAGCAGTTCCATCTTTAATTTGAATATTTCATCTTACGAAATTTTGAATTTTCGTCGTTATATCAACTGATGAGCTCCGAGTAATTTTGACGTACAGTACTGTTTTTTTTTAGAATGCATAAATGTATGAACAGTGTGTAAAAGACTACTTTACGCGCTGTTGTAAATAACTTACTTATTTGATTGGAAGAAGCCTTCAGAAAATTATGTTTGACGACAAAGGGATGTGAAGATTGAACTCGACGGGTCAGTCTCGACGAGTCAAATAGCGGTGGAATGATTGATGATATTTCAGAAGAGCATCGTCAACAAAAATATCTATTTTTTTTTTATATTTCAATTTCCCGTCGCGAAAAGAATATCATCAATTCCCAGAACATCGTAAAAAACAAAGATTAGGAGAGGTTGTTGATTAGTTCTAGAATACAGCAATTTTTTTCGACTGTATCTACAACTAACTGTACCAGCTCAAAGTACCTTAAATATTAGAGATAGTGAATTCTGCGTCCTATAATTTTCTGTATCGGATTGCGTGGCTCGGCCATAAACTTCAATATATTCTTGTACACGCCCACAGATTCTAACACGATTCTGACATTTCGAAAGAAAAAAAATAACTCTCGTTACGAAACTACCTCGACGAAAGATTCATCGGTTCCCTCTTTCTTCGAATCGCTAACTATCGCGTTGAAAGAATAGGCCAGTGGATATAGACAATTCCCAATAATTCCAAAAGTTTTCAAACTTGAATACAAGATCGGGAAAGGTTTAATAACAAACTGTAACATTTTACAACCCGTTCCGAAATCCGAAACATTGTCTAAATTGCAATTATCTTGAATTTTGCTGTATACTCGTTGAAAAAATTCCAATAGTTCTGCAAACTTGGAGTAGTATTAAATATGATGATCAGGTTCAGGTAGATGTCGCTTACACTGAATTTGATAAAATCAGTCACACCATTTTAATAACTAAGTAGGCTTGCTGAGGTTGGTGTCAGCGACTCCCTCCTGAAATTGCAGAACTCGGATGGTAGCAGTGACTGGATATATTTTTGATCATCTGGAGTTCCCCAGGGAAGCCACCATGGACCGTTATTCTTCATAATTTACATAAATGAAATTATTGCGTCTTTTGAATATTGCTCAATTTTACATTGTTTTGTGATAGTAATAGCCTCTTCTTGAATCTTGACAAATGTGTCTCTATTATTTTTACCAGAAGCAGAAATAGGTTCGACTATAGAGACAAAATAATAAACCATTAATTAAAATCTGTATCGGAAGTGAAAGATCTAAGGGTACTGATCTACTCTAAATTTACTTTCAAGTCACAATTGGAAAAAACGATTAACGAATGCAATGGAATTATGAGATTTTTCAAGATTTCAGAAATGTGAAATCACAAAGTATTTATTATACTTATACACATTGTAAACTTTGTTTCGCATCTATTGTTTGGAATCCCCAGTATCAAGTTCAAAAAAAAAATCAAACTTTTTTAAAATAAGATTTTTGCAAATTACATGAAGTTCCGGATCGTGTACAAAGTTGCAAATTTGTGAATGCGACAGAACAAATGTTTTCGACATTTGCAACAAGTTGCAAAACTTTTGTAATTATTTCGAAACCATCTTCTTCAAAAAAATTAACATAATTAAATATATATATAAATAGATATGTTATGGTCAACGTAAAAGGTTGTAAATCTGTAGAACTGTACGGGATATTTTTCCGATGTATCTGTCAAGTTTGCAGAACTTTTGGAATTTTTTCTTATGGTAAATCAAGCAAAATCAGTAGTTTTTAAAGAAAAAAAAATATTCCGTACACTTAAATTGGTTACAAACTTGATTAGTGATATGAAATAATATATTTAATACTACTCCAAGTTTTGGAATTTTTTCAACGAGCAAAATTCAAGTTAATTGCAATTTTGACAATGTTCCGGATTTCGGAACAGGTTGAAAACTGAGATTTATTGCTTTTACGATGTACCACTTGACCAGAGTTTTAAAACTTATGGAATTATTATTAAATTTTCGATTTTTTATGTCTATCTCTACTGGCCTAGAATCGCTAACTATCGCGTTGAAAGTATATAACGAATAACGATAATTTATTTTGATTAATTAAAACAGAGTCTAGATTCTAGGTAGCTTTCGCAGGTTGTTTTTCTCAGAAAACGGAAGTCGGACGTGTGTGGGCCGTATGACAAGGCGATGAGAGACTATGAGCAAACCCAGAGCCAAAACTTTAATTATTTACTTCGTGATATACAAGTTGTTTCTGTCCTGTGGCAAAGTAGATGTTCTAGTTCAAAGAATAACCTGATTTGAAGTGTTTGTTTTGAGTAGACATGTTAAACTGTGTTACGTTTTAGAGTTTTCAACCTTCCACAAAATACGAGGGGTATTTGATATGAGTCCGTGACTTTGACATAGACTCCTCGCGTCAATGAACGTTTTCAACACATTCAAAATTTCACTTAGTTTCCTACTTCTTTCGGTGGGGAGAGCACACTGTAGACTTTTCTGTAGTTGGTCGTAGTTCACCATGTGTATATGGAAATTGGCTTTCCAATTGCAAAATGAAGCGCAAACAATAACTATTGTGTATTTAGTGATGGATTACCGCTCTAACAAAGAGAGCGGCAACTGCACTTTGTGCTCGAAATATACACAATATTTTTTAGACAAACGCAGATCTGAGATACAGACAAAACACTCGATACTTTATTGATCACCTAATAATAATATTCATTTATTTTAGTATTTACTAGATTAGAAGTGAGTGCACAATTCTGACAATTTTTAATAGATATAGCCAAAGTCGGTATCCAAATTGCTGGCAATACAATCCGTATCTCCAACACCATAAAAATAAAAAATGGCTTGTCCACGATTTGAACCCGGGTCGCCGGCGTGAAGTGCAGAAGCCCTATCCACTAGGCCAAACAAACGTTATTGTTAATCTAGACGCCGGCTAATCGGGGAAAAATCTGAATAAGCGAACGTTTTCTCAATTTTGTCGCTTTAGAGCAAAAAAGGGGTCAATTAATGACATTCCTCAGAAAACATATAACTTTGCGTTGAGATTTGAACGCGCCAAACGCTACTTTGTTATGCGGTTGTCGAAAAACGAATGTCATCTATATCTCTATGCATCTGGGGCCTTGAGTGTTTTCTATAGGCTGCGGTGTGTGTTGGACGTGACGATGACGTGACAAAATTAACTAGCTTGCACGTGGAAACGTGTCTTTCAATTGAAAATAAACTGTTGTATTCAGAATGTAAAGTGGTAACGAAATCGATTATTAATTTGTTGAATGACAGCCGCGTGAAACTGACGTCCAGAAAATTAATTGTATAGCGAGTGTTAATATTGTCAAAATATCCATAACGCACGTTTCAAGCTAACGGGGTAGCACTAAGACGTTTTCCATTTGAATCCCGGATTAGAATTTAGAAAAGGATGACGTTTTTAAATCTCAACCAGTTATTGGAAAAATAGTACTATTATCAATAGCAGAACATAAAAACTCTTACCGACAATTTCGTTTGATATGCCGACACCTCAATTGAATGATGATTTATAACTCTCAAATTAAGCCAAAGATTTTGCATTTTGCGGCACGTCAATTAAGTACACGTGGACTGCGGCGCTTCCTTTGAATCTTTACGAGTTGTTGCAATTGATAATTGATGAACTATACATTAATTTTGAGTTGTTTTTTTTTTCTCAGAGGCTTGTGTCATTTTCATATTTCAATTTGATATACAGTGTACCTATTTAAAATAGAAACGACTTTATAAAACAAATTTTTCAACCGATAGGAAAGATTTTTTTTTTATTAGATAGTCATTCGAAAAGTCTACTATGACACCAAATTTCATTAATGCGTCTTCATTGTCAGGGCCAACTATTTTTATTTTTCAAGGTCAAAATCTTTTTTTAAAAAATCTGTCACTGCCACTGCATTCATGACATTTTCAAATGTTTTATGTCAAAATTTATGTAATGTGTTCATCATTAAAAAGGGGATGGAATGAGAAAAACATGCCGTTTATTCAACCCACCGCTTCAATTTCAGAACTTTTTAAAATCCTGACTCCAGTGGTGTCAGTGATTCAGGAGGTCTAGAAAGATCACTGATCAGATTTTCATCGAAATCTTTTCACCATCCAAAACATTATAAGCATTTCAATGTAGTTTTGACATTAACCATTTAAAAATATATTGCTGTAGTCAGTAAAATTAGTGAAAAACATGGTATCATTACTATTACTTGATGTAATTCAAAACAATTTCACCCCATCCATAACAAAATAAACTTAAAAAATCTTCGTTTTAAGTGTAATGACATTTCACGCCTCAAGCTTTTAAAAAAACTCGAAAATGAGTTTATCGCATAGCAGGCGGAAAGGTGAAAATCAGAACTGAAATAAAAAAATCCGGGTCTCATGGTTTCGAGCCATGTGTGTTAGACTCCTACGCCATCGATCCTGTTTCAAAAATCGGCGATTCATATTTCAAATTCAGCTCTGTGTTAATTATGAGACTGAGGGTTAAATCACATATAGGATTATCGACCGGCTTCACATCCGAAATTTCAAGTGTGTATGACTCGGCCAAATAAACATAATTAATTTAGTTTTACGTCTGTACTTGAATTAAATTCGAAAAGCATACGGAAAGATGAACCGAATTTAAAAAAATGTGGATGAACCGGTATTCAAACCCGGGTATCATGGTTTCCGGCCATGTGCGTTAGACCGCTATGCCATCGATCCTGTTTCAAGCCGAATACCATGAGACCTGGGTTCAAATCCCTGTCGATCCACATTTTTTAAATTCAGTTCTGCTATGCCATAAAATCATTTTCGAAGTTAATTCAACTACAGACGTAAAATCACAATTTAAAAAAATATAAATTTAAATTTTTTGAAGTTTTTTTGTTTTCTCACAGTAAATATTATTTTTTACTTTTAGTTCAAAAGTATACAGGGTGTCCCACGACGATTAAGACAAAGAATATCTCGGAACTCGAGAGTAGTAGAGGGTTGAAATTTTGGGGTTGTAAACTAAAGCAATTGGTGCCTTTTTTCGATATTATGTTACCCAATGAACTAAGACTGTCACGTGACATTCAAAATTATTAATGGGACAACCTGTATATTTTGTCATTTCTATGTTCCTCCTGATAAAACGATTCCAACAAACTATCACACTTGTGGTCTAAAATGATTAATTTAAGAACTACAGGTACTTCAATATCCTTCGTCACACGGCGTTTCTTAATAAAATATTAATTATTATTATAATTTTGCATTGTTTGGATCATCACAAAAAATATAGGACTACCCAAATATACAAGGTGACTCTAAACTTGAATAATTTGGCAATTGCTCGTTTCATACGTCGTGGGACAAAGGATATTGAAGTACCTGTAGTTCTTAAATTAATCGTTTCAGATCACACGTGTGATCGTTTGTTGGAATCGTTTCATTGGAAGGAACATAGAAATACCACAATATACAGGTTGTCCCATTAATAATTTTGAATCTGATGTCACATGACCGAAAACAAAAAGTTTATTGGGTAAAATAATATCAAAAAATGGTGCAACAATTGCTTTAATTTCTCGAGTACCGAGATATTCTCTGTCTTAATCGTTGTGGGACACCCTGTATAAATAAAATCTTGTCTTTAAAAAGATTTTTTACGTTTGTTTTATTTACTGATACCTTACAGTCACAAACTGAATTCCACGCGGGCACATGCAATATAAGATAATTCTATTCTATACTGTAAACGGTCGGTGATTCTATACCAAAAGAAACGTGTTTAATCAAAAACAATCATGATAATGGAAGTCCAAAACACAAGTAATCAAAGTAAGCCAAGTTTCAGTACTGATTTATTTTGATGGGATTCCGTAAGTCACAAAAGAGAAAAAACATACCAGCATTTCGTTGATATTATGGCGGTGCTTCTCTTTCGGTAACGGTGAATTATAAATTGAAATGATAATCACGATTGGCAGAAGGGGCCGCCAACGCAAAACATTTTGATGAGCGAGAAGATATTTCGCCTACACGTTTGTCCAGAGGACGGGAAATCTATTCGAGATCAACAATTCGATTGAATACAATGTATAAAACTGTTGTTTTCATCGTAGCCTTTACGAAGAAGAGTCGTTCAAGAATTCATGTTGCATAATTATCTCCGAAAACAAGTCTGCCATGTCTCTAGATGAACTAATAATACACTGAAACGAATAATTTCCGAAGAGTCGAAATACTCTTCTCTCCACACATTCCCACAAAGTGGAAAATATGAGACAAATATCTGACAGAAGACAACTAATTTCCCTTACGGACATTGAATCACATCTGACATCAGTTTGTGCAATGTTCCTTCAGGAGGACACAATTGCAAGTGCTAATTGTAATCAAGCCACAGATTAGGTTCCAGATGCGACAGAGGGACAAAGAGACCCGTTTTAGAGAGAAATGGGAGAGGACCCGATTTAAAGGTCCACGATGTTGATGACAGTTGCTGCGCTGCGCTCTTCCACCCGCATCTCGCTCTTTCGACGCGCAACGTGGCAACGCTGCTGATTGATCGCATAGCCCAAAGCCAACCTATTTCACTTGTGGTTCTTTTTATACTAATAGACCGTCAGCTAGTGACAGATTTTGGTGCCCCATTTTCGCATACAAACCTCGAATAGGGTTGAAAAGTATATCGATTTGGATTAAAATGAAGATATTTTTACGAGTGGCTCCTGAAGGGGATAACATCCAAAATCGATTTTTTTTGTTTTCCTCGTGTTTCCTAACTAATACGGTGTGAAACTACAGAGGGTAATTCGTTAGGTCGTTTTAAGAAAACAGTTCCTATGATCATAAGTCCGGAGTTGTTTCTTTTCTGAGATAAAGGGCGTTGAATTTTTTATTAATTTTAAACGTTTATATTGACTGTGTCGAATTTCATTGTGATATGTAGTAAAACAATAGAAATAGGGGTGCCAGTGCTAACGTTGTCACCCGGTATAATAAATGTACTGGTTTTTTCTTTTTTTTAACCTATGTGATCGTACTCAGAATCGTCTCCAAGTCCAAAATCCCTATCGCAAAATTAATTATTTACACATGTGTCTGATGCTTCTTTCGAACTGCTTATACTTATTCATAATCTTCAGAGTATGAAGACATGTTTATTTTTCATATATTTTCCAAGGTAGAGTTATGTTTATGTTCAAATGGGGTAGGTCAATCCTGGTTTTTGTCACAGGGTTACGTTACATTTCTGTTCACTTTCAATGCAACAAATAACGGCATCTGAAAGTAAATAAATGTATTTTTAGTGACATGCTACCTTTGCGTAAAATGAAAAGCAATCCGAATGCAGTGATATTAGAATACAGTAAAGGACTATAAGGTGAAATAGACTATATTTATCTTTGTGTTTGAAACATTCGAATATACACATATATACAGGGTGGGTCACGGTCGATGGTACCTTAGACGTTTACGGAGAACGGGACATAGGATCATTCTGAAAATTTGGTTTCTCAAGTAGTTGCTTTTGGTCTATCGATCTAAAATATTTTCAGTAATGCAGCGTTGCCGCTTATACCAGAAAGTAGCAGCATCTTTGTTATTTCAAATGGGTCACCCTGTATATTACCGCATTTTTGAACTTTTCATTCCTTTCTGATTATTTCTGCCTCATACTCCCCTATACCTATCTCTAACGGTTTTTGAGATATTCGTTATTTTCCATATTTTTTATCCAAAACATAGCTCGAATTGAATGTTTATTTCCGCCGTATTTGGAATCTTAGGAAGTTGCAATTTTGTGTTTAGTTCATCATGTACATGTAATTCTGTATATAGAAGTTTGTTCTGCGTTATACAGGGTCGTTCAAAATTCATGATCTTACTGCTAGATACGAAAAGGGTTGAAAGTGCGTTTTTTTAAATGGAACATCCTGTATATTATGAAATATCCTGAAAGATGACTAAATTCCCTTCGAATTGATATATTATGTTCCTATACCTAAATAGCCTAAATTCTGAAATCACTTGTAATCTCCCAAGTGCTTGAATTATTGCCGGAAATTTTTCGAGTACATGAATTTTCTTTGAAAATTCATTAACGAAAATTTTGATTCGTCTGTCCAAATATTTTTTTTAAGAAGTTAGGATCTTCTTGGGTGCGAATAAGGATTGTTTCGCAAAATTGTACCCTACTTTAATGATCTTCTGGTTTTAGAGCTTGAACTTTTCTAAACTTATATGGGTGCATGTTATGATTATGAAGGATTCTTCGAACAGAAGCACGATCCAAGCCTAAATCATATTCGGCACTTCTAGTGGAAGCTTGGGGATTACCATGGAAATAGGCCAAAACATTTATTATGTTGTCTTCATCTGAAGTTATAGGCTTCGGTAAATGTCGTTCCGTTTTCAATTTTGACAGATAATTAATGAAATTATGTTGTAATCGTACAAGCTTCCTTTTGTTCATTGGTTGTAAATCAGGGTACGTTTCATTGAATTTTCTGCACGTTCTTGCTATAATTCCCTCACATTTTCTATGAAGAATAAACAATTTCATCAGAACTTCGTTTGAATAGTTATTTCCCTCCATTTCAATTATTCTTGAGTCACTTTCGTTAAGAAACACACAACGGTATTATTAATAGTGCACTAATTGTCAAATTTTCATAATGTCATGTACCATCATGAAATTTAATAGCCACCTTAGAAGAATATGAGAAAAATAAATTGTTTTTTTTTTGAAAATTGCTATTATCTTGGAATTCTGGGTATTTAGGTATAGGAACATGATATATCAATTCGAAGGGAATTTAGTCATCTTTCAGGATATTTCATAATATACAGGATGTTCCATTTAAAAAAACGCACTTTCAACCCTTTTCGTATCTAGCAGTAAGATCATGAATTTTGAACGACCCTGTATAACGCAGAACAAACTTCTCTATACAGAATCAATGTACATGATCTTGATGAACTAAACACAAAATTGCAACTTCCTAAGAATCCAAATACCGCAGAAACAAACATTCAATTCGAGCTATGTTTTGGATAAAAAATATGGAAAATAACCAATATCTCAAAAACCGTTAGAGATAGGTATAGGGGAGTATGAGGCTGAAACAATCAGAAAGGAATGACAAGTTCAAAAATGGGGTAATATACAGGGTGACCCATTTGAAATAACAAAGATGCTGCTACTTTCTGGTATAAGCGGCAACGCTGCATTGCTGAAAATATTTTAGATCGATAGACCAAGAGCAACTACTTGAGAAACCAAATTTTCAGAATGATCCTATGTCCCGTTCTCCGTAAACGTCTAAGGTACCATCATCCGTGACCCACCCTGTATATATATATACACATATTTTTCCACAGAACATCTTACATGATTAGTCGTATAGATTGTCTTCTTTCTTTGTACCTAACTTTCATATTTTCTTATACTACTAGCTTAATATACTGTGTGTGGCATTTTCTAAGACTTGTCAATGCTGAAGAGGTTACCCTCAATGCCTATTTCAGAAAAGTCAGAATTCACTTTTATTGCTTAGAACAAAATATTCTTGTGGCCAATGGACATTCTCTGAAATGCACCAGTTTCTCATAATGAAATGAAATTTGATTTTATCAACATAATTGTCTCTGTTTGTCAAGTTGAAGATTTTTCCGTCTATTGGTGTTCAAGTAATAATTCAAAACATCTCTCAACTACACGTATCTCAGCCTAATAATTATATTAATTTGTTTTATTATTTACTAGATTGATATCGAATGTACAATTCTGACAATTTTTATAGCCAAAGTCGGTATCCAAATTGCTGGCAATACAATCCATATCTCTAACACCATAAAAATAAAAAATTGTTCGTACACGATTTGAACCCGGATCGCCGATGTGAAGTGTAGAAGCAAAAAACAAAAAAAAAGTTTGTTTTATAAAATTCATCTAACATGTCATTCCGTATTGCATATCGCTATCCAATTTCTTCTTCTCGATCTCTTCGCCCGGCGGGGCTAGGGAGCGAGCGCTTGTGCCAGGGGCTATCTAGGGTCATCGCGAAGGGACGCCGATATCCGCCCCCGCTGGTGTTGGCGGAGGGTCGGACATTCAACACGGTAACGGTGGTAGCAGGCATGATCCACGCCTCCTGCAGAGCTTATGCGTTATGTATCATTTGTATTCAATGCAGATATTGCTTAGCGCTGTGTTACTGTGAGGCCAGTTATTTCGATGACATTCCGGAAAAGGCTGATAACGAAACAATCGGCATCTCTATCCGTTACATCACAAAGTGATAGTGTGTGCTTGGTTTCGCTATCGCTATCCCACTGTCTGGTAAAAATATGGCGTCAAACCTATGCTGAAATTGCGAACATAACATAACCTCTTTCCTCTTTGAAAGCAATCAGCTGTGAGCAAACAGACTACTCATGCGCCGTTTCTAATTTATGGAAGAGATTTAGTTTTTAGTTGAAAGTTGGCCATCTTTCTTAGTTTTAATGTTAATTTCAATTGCTTAGTTTCTTGCGTGAACACCTCTATTTCATTACATTGTTTTATATTCTTAATTTTAGTTTTAAATTAATTTAAGTTTAGATTTTTGCTTGTATGAATTCAAGAAACTAAATTTTCAAAATAAACCCATGTTCCATTCTCCAAAAACTTATAATAGGCCATCAACTTCCTACCCTGTATATCGAACATGTAATTTACCAGCTAATTTATATAGGTTACTTTAGAACCTATTCTAGTTCTCAAGTAACCATGTCATTAAGTAATTATTATTTTTTTTTTCAGCACGCTGGTTCCTTGGAAAATTCTCAAGCAAGAATTGAATAAAGTCCATCCTATCGGGTCCGGACTGGAAGCACTGGCTCTGAAATCCACCATCGACCTCACGTGTAATGATTACATATCGAATTTTGAATTTGATGTCTTCACAAGGTGAGCCGAAATATGCTTCAAACAGGGACTAATCAAAAAATACATTTTTCTACAAACGTCTAAAAATGACAAGGTTCGCGCATTGACAACAATATGCGAAGTGACACTTTTTTTCATTTTCCTCCGTTACCATGACACTGTGAGCGAAGTAATGTGCGAAATACCTATTTCGCACATTACTATTTCCACATACCTATTTCGCACACTGCATGTTAACTATATGGCATTTTCATATTCTAACCTTATACCAAAAATCTAAGAAATCATTTATTTCTAACTTTATGGTCCTCAATCAAGCGAAAATCCAAGAAATCATTGATTTCTGAATGTTCAACAATAATTAAATAAGGCTTTTTAACACTTTTCAAATTATGACAACATTTTTTACTACCTATTTTTTTTTTGACGTTTGTAGAAAAAAAAAATTTGTTTGCATCTCGTGCGCAAAATATTTTGGTGATCCCGACAATTTTTTTTAACTCGGCTGCGCCACGTTAAATAAAATCAGTTCTTGATCACCAAAGTAGCATTTAGCGCACTAGATACAAACATAACTATTGAAACTCCTTGGAAATTATATTTCTAAGTTAAATTATAGTTAAAAATCATGCCAATCACTTTTATGGACAATCAATACCGGTGGCATAGCAGGGGGAATGCCTATGGGCCTGCAACCCACCCTTAGTCCAATTCCACTCAATTTAAAAATGTATTCTCCGTTATTGAGAACATTCGGCTGACGAAAAAATTTAAAATGTGTAGGTGTTATTTGTGTATGTGTGCAAGAAGGCCTCATAAATTGAATGTGCCTCTCTCTGTTCATTTAAACCAAGCAAGGATTATTGTTACTACAATAGGTACCAATGCTCGTGAGGTGTAAGGGCCGCCGTACATTATGCTATTTCCTGGCAAGTTCAATGCAACGCAATGTCGATTCACTCAAATCGCATGCGTCTATCATATTTTAGAGCAAGTTTCATGCTAGTAGATGATTTTCCCAAAGTAATAGGACTGTTTACAAACATGAAACTTGCTGAAAAATATGATAAACGCATACGCTTTGATCGCTTCGAAATTGCGTTGTATTGAACTTGCCAGGAAATAGCATAATGTACGGCGGCCTTAAGGCAACTTCTGACTATACCATTTACATTTAGTGGACCGAAACTTTATAATCAGCTTTCATCTGAAATAAAAACTATTAAAAACTAAAGAAACACGCTTTTATAGTAATATAAACTGAAAAGTAAAAAATATATATATATTTTTGTTTTGAAAAACTAGATACACAGACTTTTATATTAATATGGACTAAAATGTAAAACATAATCTTTAGAAATTAACTTTAATGTTGTAAAGCGGAAGATGCTTTTCACTTACACTTTCATTATAACAATGAAAAATAAATAACTGGTATATCAAATACTAAACGCTTCTTCAACATTAAAGTTAATTTTACTTTTAAGTCCATATTACCATAAAAGCGCGTTTTCTGTAACCAAAATTTATAGATTGTGTATATTCGTAGACGAAAATAGTATCTACACAAATATCATTGTGTCATCATTCATGTCTAGTATGAAATTCAATAATATACTTGACAATAGTGGGAGTGACGATTAAAAAATGCATCCTTTTGAATATTAAATTCTTGACTTTAAAATAGGTACTTTAACTTTATCTAATTTTTTTCCTGATCGAATCGAATAACATTGCTGACGTCTACTCGCCCAGAGATCCGCTTATTTATTTATAATTATTTATAATTAAGGAATAATTATTCATCTTTCGCGTACGGAGCAACTGATTAACCGTCTAGAAAAACAAATTCCCAGAGCATCGCTATCGAGCATTACCATATTCGAGAACTTAATTGTGTATTATTTTCAAGCAGATGAAAGCGTCTATGAGAAATATTTCGATAATACAGGATGTTGCGTAGTAAGTATGCGGATTGCGTCCATTCTGGGCAGAGAGGTGATAAGAAATATGAGGAAGCCGACTTGGGTATAAAACCATACATGTATGGTAAATATCTGGAATTTTTAACATGCATAAATTTTTAATTGAGATAATGTTGTGTGATAGTATGAGGCGGGTTGGTTTTTGCAGTATTCGATACGGTACAATTGTGTACATTGAAATCTCATTATACCGTCTCATACTACTATGAATATTTTTATTACCCAAAGAACTTCAATCCAATAAACTATGCTGTGAGTGAGTTGCAAAATCCGAAATATTCAAAAGGTCACGAGAGAAGGGGCCATTTGAATAAAACCAGTGCACTAAGCACTTTTCTTTTTAATAAAACCTTAATGTTGACTTTCACAATTTTTTGTTTACAAAGCCGAAAAAATCATTTCAATGAAAACTAGAGAGAATTAAAAAAATCAGCTATCTGAATGAAAATGCGAATTTTCTCTTTCAGATTTTTTCTTTTCAGTTAGAGTCTTTTCACAATATCTATCAGATTTTAGTTCGAAAATATGAATAGGAAATTCATAAAATCTTTTGTGGAATCATCTGCGACTGAAAGAAAAACTTTAGTCGCTATTTTCCATCGTTCAAGATAACCTCTTGGGAGGTATTCATGTTGAAAAGGGGAACATTCTCCATGAAAATTGAAAAATGTGACTTATCAGATGTAGTTCAATGTCCAGCGTGGCTTGTGCCGGGGAAGTAGTTGTTTTCTGTTAGATATTACAAATAAATCGCATTTTTCATTTTTCAATTTTCATGGAGAATGTTCCCCTTTTCAATAATTTTTTTTAGTTTAGTTCTCTCTGGTATGGACAAAATAAGAAACTGTTGCCATTTGACGCCACTTTTTGCATTTTCAACGATTTTTTTTTCAATTTGCCGCCATACGAGCGATCACGCGACATGTATATAATAATAATCATATTATAATAATACTCCCTCAAAACCGAAAAGCATAGTTGAACAAACAATCAACACCTTCCAAATAAAATAGAAAATGAAATCGAGTATTATGGAATGTATTCAAGAAAAACTAATTTAACAAAATTAACAGGTGCATTCTGAAACTAAATACAACTTTCGTTGCCACTCTGCAGTTTTAGCATTTTTCAATTTTTAGGAAGAAACAGATTAAATGATTAGATTCAGATAGTTACATGTTGAATGAAATAAGATTCATTTTGTGAATCTTAATATTAATTTTGATTGGTTAAAGAGGTGTGTTTTCTACCGATACTCGCTCTATAAATATAACACCAAAATCAATATCCTTGTTCCAGACTGTTTCAACCGTGGACCACCCTCCTCAGCAATTGGAAGATCCTAGCCGTCACTCACCACGGTTACGTCGCGTTTTTGACGTACGACGAAGTGAAGGCGCGACTTCAGAAGTACATAAACAAGGCGGGGAGTTACGTGTTCCGATTGTCCTGCACGAGGTTGGGCCAATGGGCGATCGGCTACGTAACGCCGGAAGGAGAAATACTGCAAACCATACCGCAAAACAAAAGTCTGATACAAGCGCTCTTGGACGGATATCGAGAGGGATTGTGAGTAAATGCAAAAATATTTATCTACAGTAGTACACATCTAGGAGCAAATTCGAAAATATTTACGTCCACGATGTGCAACCATAATGACGAATACCTAGTGATGAGGCAAACGTTTTTGCAGGAAAAAAAATTTGGTACAGTCTATGAAAAACTAATACACAATAAAATTGGTGTTTCAATCTAAGCTTCAATGCTGCACATACATACAGTGCGCCGCTAAATTATGGAATAAATTCATTATTTCTGAATATAAAGATTTTACTGTACTTATGTATTTGACAAATATTTTTTTGTTACAACTATCAAAAAAGTGCACTTTTTTGTGGATTTTGTGTGCCTAAAATATATAATTATTTCAATATCTAAGTATGATTTTATTATTTTACGGAAAACCGTAAAAAAAATTGCACCTTTTTTAACGGTTGTTGCTGCGCGACAGAAAATTTTATGCGACTATTTAGTGGTAATTCTATAAGCTACATGCTAATTTTTAAAGCATGTTAATTTTCACATTTATTTAATATCTGGTTATTCTTTATAAAATATATAAATATAGTATAGTATCTGCAAGTTGTATGGCCTATATGTTCATGTTCACACATTGAAATATCTATTTATTCTGTAAAAATTATATAAACGTGTAACAAAATATGTTAAATGGGTAAAAATTAACATAAAGCTTACAGAATTATTACTGACAGTGACAAAACACATCCGAATAACAGTGAAATCCTGCAATGTTCTTATTTTCTGTGGTAAAAATGAGGTACTAAAGAATTGCAGTTATTGCAGTTTTTCTAAAATCCTAAAGAAAATCCCGCGATGGCATATCTGTTACGGTTGACTCAAAGTAACCATTTCTTTTATTAAAACTCTAATTAAAAATTTCGTTACTTGCGACGCTATTTACTCTTATTATTCATTATTAATCCTTATTCAAATAAATATGTTAGAATTCTAGGGCACTGTATTTTTTCAAGACATAGAAGCTGCCCAAGACACCAAAAAAGTTTTGGTGTTTTGGGTAGCTTCTATTACTTGAATTGTATTCACAACAAAGGTTTCAAAAATCCATTTTCGAACTGATGTTTTTTTTCTAAATTACTCCCGTACAAAGCCGGAGCGCGTCGCTAGCAAAGACATATTACGGCTAGACTGCCTTATTTACACTTTTAGATCCGGTCAACACAGGGTCACATTCTAAGCACACGGTTTTTACCGCTTGTTTCGCGGAAATTATCTGCTTATTTACATTGTATATAAGCAGATAAGCAGAAACTCAGCTTTGCCGATTTTTGGGTTGACTGGTGACTATGTTCGGCACTCGAAATGTTTATAACTGAGTCTAGCCATAATATGTCATTGGTCGCTAGTATATACTGAATAATTAAACGAGGTTGGTAACAATGGCCGCAATTTATGATAGATGAAAAATATCGGGTTGTTCTTCCGGAATATTGAATAATTATTCAAAGCATAGGTGGTATAGAAAAAAATCGGTGAATCCATTCATCAATTTTATATATAGTTAGATAGTAAATAGTTTAAGAAATGTTGCAACAACACATTCAACAAACTGAAAGCAGCAAACTGTTGTAACGTAAACAGTCATTTTCATAAACGTAGTAAACAATTCCGCTAGTACATTGTATGATACTTGATATTACATTGATGAGTCATGGAAAATATCTGAGCTTCATTCGTTTATTGTTTGTGTCTTTCATAATTCTTATTTTGATTCAATCATGTAACAATATTGTTTACAATTTTTGATGGCGCGCCACGTGTCACGAAGTGCAGTGTTTCCTGTTATGCAAAGATCATGAGTTGTTGTGTTTAGTCTCATTTTTCTATTTATAAATGAACAAAATGTTCGAATATGTATAAAACACAGAAAAACCCCGAAGAGTTGTTAAGAAGAAACTAGTGAGTAATTGCTCGAACGGAATTCTTGAAGTTCTCTTCAAATGCCTCAGTTTGGGATGATGAATATCCGCGGCCACTTGTCCCAAACACGTTACTTGTTTTTCAAATTTCCCGGTCTCTCCAATTACGCGACCGCTTTGATCGGCTCGGCCGTTTTCAGTCATGTTGGCAAGTATTTTTCACCCACTTCACGTCATTGGAGCGATAAATGAGAATACACGTTGTCTGGCATTATACTTCTACTATTAAAATCTGTTCGAGAAATTGAAATAGGAAAAAAAATTCAAATTGTAATTGTGCCAAAACTAATAGTCTGACAGCGCCTGTTTTGCGCACAAATGAGGTATACATAATTCAATACTCTGATGAAAAGAGCCAACCCTATAAATTGAAAAATGGCGAGGTCGTGAATTTGAAAATTTTATAATTTTCCGGTTTTTCCAGTTTTTGTGCGTTACTAATCCAATCATTTTTTTCGTATTTTAATTCTCTACAATTCTTCTCATTGGAGCAACCAGATTGCTGTATCAGTTTTCATTTCATTAGCAAAACACTAAAGAAATCACGTTTTCTGTATTCGAATGTTTATAAAAAATTAATAAATGACAGTTGCGAGTCCAAAACATTCTCTATTGATTGGTATACTGTCCCGTGGGACAAAGGATACTGAGGTACCGTAGTTCTTAAACTAATCGTTTTAGACCACAAGTGTGAATGTTTGTTGGAATCGTTTTATCGGAAGGAACATAATATATAGAAATGCCAAAATATACAGGTTGTCCCATTATTAACTTTGAATCTGATGTCACGTGACCGAGAACAAAAGGCTCATTGGGTAACATAATAACAGAAAAAGCTGCACCAATTGCTTTAAATCACAACCCCAAAATTTCAATTCTCGAAATTTTGATGCGGAAAATATAACTGTGGCATATATTACCCTTTCATATTCCAAAAAAGGGGTTGTTGGGGAACATCACTGTAGGAAACTGTGAAGGAGTACACCTATTCTTTTTCTCTCAGCAACACACTAACCACACATTTAGGTATTCAGCTATTATTTCCACAATTTTTCTCGCAAAAAATATAATAGGGGAGTTTAAGCGGAGATTTCGGGATTTACTAAAGTGCGGGAGATTAATGTACAGGGGGATACCTTGTACTCGGTGAAGTACCTCCACCGAATATGAGCCCCATATATATGGCCGCCCGTCAAGGATAAAGGATCAGATCAACATGCGTACATTATTAAAAATACGTAGGATATGGATGCAGTTTTGAAAATCTATAGCCGCTCCCCCTACCGATGAAAAGGTATACGTTATATAACATTTTTTCTTTTTATCATCTAAGCTTTGCCACCCAATAGGGGTCTATGACGCTGGAGTAAATCCCCATTTAGCATCGTGGGCTCCCCTACTATTATTATGAATCTTTCTATTCAAACCAACGTTATATTTTAATCATAAAGCAGCATAGCGCGCGCGTATTCATGAAATGTATGCCGAGCGCAACCGCACGCGCGGCGCGAGCGAATTTGTAAAAAATCAGACAAGCGCATAGCCAATGTAATTTTTAAGTGGAATCGCGATTGACGTTTCTACATGGAGATCAAGAAAATGGACAAAATGATAATTAACATGCATATGCGCTCGGCCAATATTCATCAAATTCGTGTGTGCAGCGCGCGCACATTTGCGAAATGTTTGCTAAAAGAAACTGTGCACACCACAGAAAGGTGTGAAATGTCAGTCAAGCGCAAAGCTCTTGCAATTTTCATACAGTATCGGATAGTTTTCATCTTGGGTATGGTGGTTTCATGAGAGCGTAAAGAATAGCTTGCTATATATTGAGAGAGCATTACCAGTTCTTTTCAACTCGCTCGGGGAAGGGATATCGATGTGCGCTGTTATCGGTATGTCGCATTGCCACGTGGTCCGTTAATGCGTCGGGTGGGGTAACAGGAGAGGCGCACGGTAGTACGTCTCTCTTGTTTATTTTGTATTATCACATCATTGCATTCCTTGTTGCTGGCGTAGATTTCTATCTATACCCCAGGTTTCCGATACTATATTATGAAATCACAATAGACAACGGATAAAGTGAAAGCGGCTACGCTCGGCATACTTTTCATGAATCCTCGCGCGCTATGCTGTTTTATGATTAAAGTTTGACGTTGGTTTAAATAGAAATATTCGTATGTAAAAAAATATTGATACCTTTTTAGAATTACTCAATATTATATGAGGGAAACATCTTGGAAATAACTGAATAAATTTAAGATTAGTGTGTTGCTGAGTGACACCAACAACCACTTTTTTTGAATATGATAATGATAAATTGACCATGAAGTCAGACACTACAGTGCACCAACCTTTTCGGAAATTGAATATGAATTTTTATGAATGTGCCACCAATGACGTCACTGGTGGAGCGTAGTGAAAATATAGTAAAAGTTTTCTCCGGGAAAAGTCGTTTTTCGAAAAAACGTTTTTACAGGTTTTTTTAATTATGATTTTTTGCAGCTATCTGTACCCAGACGGTAGGTCAGTTAACCCTGATCTATCATGGGCTGTCCAGCCTAGTCAAGAAGACCACATTGCTGTAACTCAAGAGCAGTACGAATTATACTGTGAGATGGGTAGTACATTCCAACTGTGCAAAATATGTGCCGAAAATGACAAAGATGTCCGTATTGAACCTTGTGGACACCTTCTCTGTACACCTTGTCTCACTGCCTGGCAAGCTGTAAGTATAATTTTTAATTTTCTATTCTAATCGAATCTATTCTGTCAATTATTTATGTCATTTGGATTTTAGAGTTTTCTTTTGATGTTAATACAGCTTCGTAAATTATGTATTGAATCCTTGATGGGCTGTATAGTAATATTAATTTAATATTACTGTAGTAATAGATTTCGATAGTTTCGATTTTTTTTTTTTAATTTGTCATATCACTCTCAATGATTCATTTAAACGTTCAATCAGTTATTGATAAAAGTGTTCAACTTTTCATTTACTTGGAAAGTTATGATTTTGTATTTTCTTTCACATTATGTACATGAAGAATTGACGAAACTACTTGACCGAAAACCATTAATTAATAATTAAAAATAGATTATATAATTCAGTATTCCGCAAAAAAAACATATACAATTGGCAGTTAGTCGGCAACCACCCAACAGAAAACAACTACTGCCCCCTACGAGTTATTCTAGAAATTCACCTATTTTTCTAATTTGGAGATCTGTATATAGTAATAATTTTTGGTTAAGTTTGTGATTGGCAAAATTCAATTTCAATTGAATTTCATTCCTTGTTTACAATTTTCTGATATTTCAATACATTTCTAGTTGTTATATTATTTATAACTTGTTTTTTCCCTAGCCAAAGCAATTTTTTTCTGGAAAATTGGACATTCATCACTATTACATTTTATGTGGTTAAAGTTAGTTTTTCATTCGAATTTCTCGATGGCCACCTTGCAGTTATTACAACAAGGATTATTTTTATTATTGCTCTGATTGGTGAAATGTTTTTCAGTACAATACAGTAGCGTTAGAGTATTTTTACAGTCTTTGTACATATGACCATAACCATTGCATATAGAGCATGAAATTGTAGAAAACTTCAACGGTCGTAAGGGGCATTAGTTGTTTTCTGTTGGATACTTGCCAAAGAATTACCTATCATACAAATAATCCATTTTTTATTATAATGTAATTTCGACCAAATTTTATGGAATAAGTTGTATACATGGTGGAACTATGATTTTAGTCAAGGATGCTTCCCTTAATAGTTTTTGTTTCAAGGAGATTGATGAATTCAATCACTCAATTGTTGAAAAAGAATTTCAATTTTAAATTATTCACTGCAGGATTTATATATTGTATGCGTGTATCGCCCACTGCAAAGTAATGAAAATATTTTTTATTCCAAGGAATGTAGGGTTTAACCAGAACACATGAATTTTGTTTTGTGAATAGTGGCCATTTCATTGATTTCAAAGTGATTGTAACTGTTTGTGATTTTTTTTCATATTTTTTATTAATACATATTTGGATCTATTTTTAAATTCTTCATAATATCTTTGTTAATAAGAATTTTTATCCTTCCGATATTAAAGAATATTCTGACTGATTTGATATTATTATTATTGCGAATGATAATTTCCAAATATTTTTAGAATTATGGTGTTACTATCCTTTAGAACTCAAAGTTTTTTAAAACTCCATAATGAATCATGTTATTAATGAAAATCATAACATAAAACTCCAAAGCATGTACACAAGTTTATTTTGATTCCAGATCCCTATTAGCTAGTCTGAAAACTCACTGTTTGTGGGGATATTCAAATACTTGTCTTTTACAGGGATCGGAAGGACAAGGCAGTCAGGGTTGTCCTTTCTGCAGAGCTGAAATAAAAGGAACTGAACAGATCGTAGTGGATCCTTTCGACCCAAAGAAATCCCATCAGCGCAAAACATTCACTTCCGCATCAGGAAATACTGGGAACATTGATGACGAAGACTTCGAGTTAGAGGTAGCGATTGATAAGGCTAGCACGAATGACTATACTGAATAAAAAATATTCATAGAGACGTCAAACATTCACCAGTAATGATTTTGACTAAGTGTTCAGTTCAACATTTATATCTCAATAGTTGTTCTGACGTCTCTATTAAGTTTTTGTTGCCGTTCCTCTCCTTTGTGCCCTTTCGGCTGTGCTTCATGTTTACCTGTTTATTTTTATTTTTTATTTTTTTTTGTTAAGTGTGCTCGTCTAGTTTCTGCTTTGAAATGCCAGTTGCGGGTTGGGAAAAATTGATCCATGATTAATTTTTATGGTTTTTTATTGTTGTCAATTTTTTTCTCTGCATGTTGATTTTGAAATAAATACACAGGAGGCACATTTAACACTTGATAAAATTTCATATCACCATATTTACATCTCAAGAAGTAGTTATAATAAATTTAGGAGTATTGGTTCTAACTCTTCTTCAGATTTTATGTGATACAAAAAATATAATACAATGTTTCTTTGTTAATGTTGAAAACATGATTTTCTGTTTTTCTACACTATACAGGGTATATTTTCATGAGTTAATGCGATCTATATAAAGAAAACTAAAAGTATCATGATTTTGAAAATTTGTAGAGATGGTGAAGGGAAAATTGAAAATCCAACTAAAATATTTTCGTTATTGTGGCAATTCCGGTTTCTCCGAGAGTGACGTGATCTTTGTTATTTTCAATAGGACACCCTGTATTTTTAAATATCATAACCCATACCCAAAATTGATTTTTTTGAGCTTTTCCAGTTTTTCTACAAAAAGTGACAAAGGATTTGGTGTATTTTATCACAGGTGTTAATTATTTCTAAGAGTTGTCATAACTCTCTTTTTCTCGATATAGATACATTTGGAATAATTGTTCCTCAACAATGCGGATGTTTGCTTTAAATGTATGGTCAGTGACGGCAAAGTAGTAAAAATTTGAAGAAGCCGTTAAAATAATGGTTGTTCATACATTTTCCAAATAGATTTCGATGCATATGTATCTATAAATATGGATAACATTTCAAAAAATATTCACATATGTATGGAAGTCTGTGTCTGAAATAATCAATGATTCATCAGTGTCAGACAGTTGTATGGAGCTCTAAGAAGCAGTGACTTCACAGGATGCGTTTACAATCCGGCGTTTTTCAGAAAAAAAAAAACTGTCCGTTTTCTATAATGACTGGTTTTTAAAAATCTTCGGAGTGCTTCATACAGATTTCAAAGCCATCAAAGAGCCATATGAGAAAAGACACGACCTGTTTTGGAAGAGAAATGAGTTTTTTTTTTTTGTATATGTGGCTTGAAACGATTCAAAAACGTTAATGAGGCAAGGGTAGCGTTGTTTAAAAAAACAAACAAACTCGTCGACAATGTTGGTCTTTTCCAGTTGACCAAAAAAGCATTGATGGCTCGTCCACCATGCCACCACCATGCAAATCAGAATTATATAAACATTATTCAAGAGCATGTTTTATAGCGCAAATTCCAAACATTCATTCACCTTCAAACTTTGGCTGACGATGATTATGACTCTATATGGTTTTCTGGAAGCCAACGTTGATTACTGAAATTACTGGTCAGCCCCAAAAACGTAAAAATTTTTAAAATCCCAATCATTTTGGTTCATATAAATATAAATACTTATTTTTCAATTTTTTTACAGATGACTATAACAAAGTTATGTGCTGCTCTTTCTGAGTCATTCGTACTATATACTGTTTCCCACAATATATTTGAGAAAATATTTTTCAGTTCTATATAATCTGAAATATTGATTATTTCATCAAGTTGTTGCTCTGATTATTAGTGAGAGATCATTCCATGATTATTTTTAAAAATATTGTATAGTGGTCTGTCAATTCTGTCATAGTTATCTGATAATGATGGGTAATAGAAGTTCGCAATCAACTTTAGGTCTCCTACGGCTTTTCTTATAATTACATGTAGAATAGAGTTGAAGGCTGTGTGAACTTTCTGCTGAAAATCTTTTGTTGTTGGCGTCTGAAAATACTCTTTCTATTTAATATAATCACAAATGAAATTAACCATTGGGGTTAAATCGGGAGATCGCGGTGGCCATAAATGCCGATCGTAGGTTCCAAACCATTAGTCATGAAAGTTCCATTTGAATAGGTTTTTACTATCTGTTGATTATGAGGGGGATTATGTAAACAACTTTGACCCGTTTGCCGGAAAATATGCGCAGCTTTCTAGAAAAAAATCATAATTTCAGTCTGTTAATATGCAGAAATAAGTAATTTATGGAATATATCTGAAATTATAGGATTTGGTATAGAGAAGTGACTCAGAAATAGGTTTTATTTTCATACTGGGATTGAATCATGAGAAGAAAAATGGGGTTTCCATTTTGAAAAAATTGAGATTGGATCCACTTTTTTGCACAACCGATAAATCGTTCAATAGGCTGCATTTTTAACTTTTTTGTAGAAAAACTTGAATTACCCGGAAACGGTTCATTTTAGTATAGGGTATAATACTTGAATTATAAAAATGTTTTAAAATAAAGGGTGTCCTACTGAAAATAACAAGTGTCACAATAAAGGAAATATCTTGGTTGGATTGTCAATGTTTCCTTTACTGTCTCTAGAAATTTTCAGAATCATGCTATTTTTACTTCTCTTCATATAGATCACATTAAATCATGAATATACAGGGTGGCCCACTAGGTTTTGGCCAGGGAATATCTCTGAACTCGAGTGTAGTAGAGAATTGAAATTTTGGGGTTGTGAATTAAAGCAGTTGGTGCATCTTTTTCTCATATTATGTTACCCAATGAGCTTTTTGTTCTCAGTCACGTGACATCAGATTCGAAATTAGTGATGGGACAACCTGTATATTTTGGCATTTCTATGTTTCTCCCAATAAAACGATTCCTTTGTCCCATGAGGTCTGAAACGA
The DNA here is from genome assembly GCA_958298965.1 of Chrysolina haemoptera. NCBI lineage: Eukaryota > Metazoa > Arthropoda > Insecta > Coleoptera > Chrysomelidae > Chrysolina > Chrysolina haemoptera. The sequence goes on from OY282587.1 coordinate 12,354,986, forward strand.
GTGATTGCCAAATTATTTAGATTTAGGGTCACCCTGTATATTTCGGCAGTCCTACATTTTTTGTGATGATTAAAAAGGCAAAATTATAATAATAATTAGTATTTTATTGAAAAACGTTGTGGGTCAAAGGATATTGAAGTACCTGTAGTTCTCAAACTAATTATTTTAGTTTGTTGGAATCGTTTCATCTGCAGGAACATAGAAATTCCAAAATATACAGGTTGTCCCATTAATAATTTTGAATCTGATGTCACGTGACCGAGAACAAAAACTCATTGAGTAACATATTAGAAAAAGCTGCACCAGTTGCTTTAATTTACAACCCCAAAATTTCAATTATCTACTATTCTCAAGTTCTGAGATATTCCCTGGCCAAAATCTCGTGGGCCACCCTGTATACCCTGCATATTTTCTTAACTTTGGAATAAATGGTAGAAGTGTTTAAAATTCCAATCTTACTTGCAAGCTGAGGATTGAACCAATTGCAGTGGTTGAAATAAGAAATAATCGTTATTATCAAAGCCATGAGGGTATTCGTTTATATAAAATATTTGTGATATTGGACACTATATATTTTTTTGGAGTACAGTCTCACTATAAATATCAAAGTTTTTTCTTCTATAGAAGTACTGGTAAAACCTTTAACGCAAAATGTAGTAATATATAAGATGAAACCTTATATTAGCACATGCAAATACAGGGTAATACTGACATAATTGAATTGATTACCTTCAACACAAGTTGGAAGTGAAGTGTCTTCTTTTTCATTCCAAATAATCATTAGGAATTTCAATCGTATTTGACAACAAATTGTCTAATACATGATTTCCAAGAATGGATGGGTTTTTTGTACTCGTGACTAAAAATTCTTCCCTAGTGTTGGAAGAAAAAATATATAATGACAAGTACTTATATTGTCTTATTTTATGAATCCATTTCGAGTAGTTTAGATGAAAATTAAGGGTTTATTTTACATTTATTTGTATATATCAATATGTTTTGATTTTAAATTGTATATTCTATATTTTTTATATTTTTATTCTGAAGTATTATTTTTATTATTATTGTATGATGATATGACAATTTTCATTTATTTTATTTATAATACATCATTTCCCTATCGACGTTTGTTTTATTTTATGTTGGTTTAGATGTTATGTTGCTATTTGGTATGGCTTGTTTTTGCTAAAATTTTCAGATGACAGAACAGGTAGGTGTCATTGTTCGTTGAGCTTTAGTGACCCCTAGCACCAGCGCTTTCAGAGCTTTGCATGAATGGGTTCACAACACGGTAGGCTTTGAGTTACCGAAGTGTTTGAGGTGAGTTCTGTAGTTGATTTCATTCAATTCACATACATGATTACTCAAGTCCACAGAAATAAATAGTACTGCATTTAATGGTTTATTCTATACAAGAACTTTTCGTTTATTCTAACAATATGGCTTTTCATGTATGTGTTTCTATTCACTGTTTTTTAATCACTGGTTTTGTACTTTTTTTATTTTCATTTTTTTTTTTTCAGGATGTTGGAGAGTTATGGAACTGTGCTGGCAGCAGTCTTCATGCACTTTCGATAGCTCCTAGGAATGAAATATCGGTGAGATTTTACTATTTTATAATAATGAAAATAAACCATTTAGCAAAAAATAGATCACTTCTATAGTCGATTTCAACCTAAAAATACAGTGGAGGTCTTATAGTGAGACAGGTGCTGTATTCTTAGACCATACACTTCAATCTCAACTGCACAATTTTAGTAGTTCATCAAAAATACAGTCAGTTTCTTTTGCAATAAGGTTATTTCGAGTCTTTCGTAAATCTATAACATGAATATTGTTTAAAAAATTGTTAAAAATTGTCAGCCCTCAAAAGTCGAAACTTGTGCGAGCTAAGGATCAACGAGGTCTTAACTTTTAACGTGCGATTCCTAGCACTTTCTCGGGCCATCAAAAGAAAGATTCTGCAGTCGCGAACCCACATGACCGCCAGCCAGAATGATTGAAATATTCATTAATTTTCAAATCAAAATAGTTCATAGAATTGCAAATTGAAAAACTTATACAACAAAAAGTACACCCTAATCATGTCAGTTTTATTTGGAATAGTAAATATCTGTTAATTCTTCTATAGAAAAAAATTATTTGAAACAAATAAAAAGTAAAATCTCTAACAACAACAATAAAGTTAGGTTCATAGTACCAAAGTTAATAATACTCCAAAATATATTTGGATTTATTTGTGTTGAAGAGATCTGTAGAACTAAATATGCTCCTGAAATCCTATTTCACCACTGCCTAATGAAATTGAGTCACAATATTTAGGCAGTGTTATCTTAGGTCACTCATTGTTAAGTTTTCCAAGAGAAAAATCGTTCTCTTTAGAAGGCTTGTATAAAATGTTATCGCTCTGAGACAATATGAAGAACATTTTATTGGGATTCTCTTTTTCGACTTTAACCTCAAACATTTCTGTCCAGTTGATTTGGTTCTTGTCATTATCTTGGCGTATGCTTAAAATTCGCAAATCTTTCTACAAACAAATATTAAAAGGGCGTATCTTACCAAAGGGTACTGCAATATTGCGAACAAAAAGGCGTCTATTTATTAGCTGTTTCAAACAATCTTAATGAGATACACCCAAATCGATTCGATGAATAACTCAGGAATGAAAGTAGATTTTTTCACGTCTTTTTGAGAGCGGCTAGACTATACCAAATTTGTCAGCTTCTGAGCGTAATCCGAAAAATAAGAAATTTTGAGATACGACCCTTTGTTGAGGTTTTTAATTTTGATGCTGTTTCAGGCCTCGGCAAGCCCAATGATTTCACCAGGAAGTAGTCCTAGATGCTTACGAAGAAACGTCCCAGTGGTTGTTCCCAGTACACTTCCACCACCTCTACCCCCAAGAAAAAGTTCACCGACACACGAACAAACAATTCTGCCAACTACATCAAACATGGGTATGCGTAATGGTGCCACCAGTGTGGGACTCACTGAAGCACAATCAGTCACGAATTTACAACATACTCCCATAGAAGTACCTCAGATACCAAAGAGCAGCTCGATGTTGAACATCGAGTTACACAGGAATAACAGCATCGAGCACGAAAATGAAGTTAGTTCACCAGACACGATTTACGGTGTTGTTATACAAAATTGTGATTACTATGATAGGAATGTCTTCGACTTCAAAACGCCGAACAGGCATCTCAGTTGTCCATCTAACCGAAACGTTCCAAGGTCACCTAGACCTGTTAAATCAAATACAACACCCAACATTAGCCAGACTCCTGACCCTAACCTACCTCCTCAATATGAAAACGTAGAATTAGAAATACCGCCAAAGAATAAACAAAAATTCAACCCACTGGACCGTGAAACAAACGTTCCGTATGAAAACCTTAACATGGATTACATCAAAAAGTTGGTCAGTGAAGGATATTCTAGAGATTCAGTTATAAAGGCTTTGGGAATTACTAGGAACAATGTTGATATGGCTTGTGATATTCTACACGAGTTTGGAACAAAGTTAGGATAGCAAACGTAATTTTTGTCCATTCAGCTTATGCATTTCAACAGCAAATTGAAGTTATTAAATTTCATTCGGAAAGTTGTTTGATCTCCATCTAGTTTGAACAACAGAAAATTCCGAAAGCATATAGAATGAACCTAGTATAGTTCAGTGGTTACTTCTTGGTACTGCACTGAAATATTCTCAATAGGCAATACCAGCATAGAATAATACCTCTTATTCACACATTTGACTGGGCAAATCTAAATTAAGAGTACCATTCACATATCCCAATTTTCTCATCAATGAATGAACCTATTAATAAATTCATTCATTTTTTATGTTTTATCTGTGAAAAGAATGATCATAAAAAAACTTTAAAAAATTATAAATGGATAAAGGGAGAAAACAGAAAATGTGCCTAGAGTTGTAGAGGATTAAAATAATAAATCCAACCAGGTCGAAATACCCTTCATTTCAACCATTACGAAGTGAATATCTGATAGATAACTGAATCATAGAACGTTGAAATATTTACTTTTAAACTCGATCAACTTTTTCATTCATATCACTTCTAACTCTTACTTGCATACTACAATCCCTTCTTGAATTTGTTTAATCATGGTTTCCTTGCATACTTTTATCACTATTATTATTTTTATCTATGTCACAGTTTTTCTCGAGTATGGGTTCATCAATATCTACAATTATTTCAATCTTGTCGGTTTTTTCTGTATATTTGATTCTTGTTCCATCTCTGGGTTAATTTTTTTCCGAACTAGTTACACAGTTTTTCAATTTTCGCAAGACTGCAAGACTTCTTTAGTGTCTCTACTGTTTTAGTTTAAGTTTTTGCTTTATTACCACCTTTTTTTTTTCTTTTCTTTTTGTTGACGTTTGTAATCACTTGAATGTCACCCATACCAACAGCTTTCAAAAGTGATCTGTCTCCTAATTTAACAACTATATCGCAACTAGTGAGTGTACCACTATCAAGGTACCAAAGTTGATCTGACAGTAATCCATCATACTGATAAATACATTTTTCCATTCTTCATTATTTCGGTCACTGCTTTTTCTAATTCTGCAATATTTGATGAAATGTCCTGGTTTCTTGCAAAAATGGCAGGTCTTATTTTGATTTTTGTTATCAACATCTGATAGAACTTTTTTCTCCAGCTTGTTTCAGTCTGAAAATATGAACTGATCCTCCTTCACCCTCATTTCTTTTGTATATGAGCAAACTGACTTCTGACTTCTGTTTATACAGTATCGGAAACTTATTATCTGGGGTATAGACAGAAATCTACGCGAGCAACAAGGAACGCAATGATATGATAATACCACATAAACAAGAGTATCTCCTGTTACTCCACCCGACGCATTAACGGACCACATAGCAATGCGACACACCGCACACAGCCCACGTCGATATCCCTTCCTCGAGCAATTAGAGGAGAAATTGTAATGCTCTCTCAACATATAGCAAGCTATTCTTTACTCTCTCATGAAACCACCATACCCAAGATAAAAACTTTCTGATACTGTGTATAGACAAAAATATTCCACATTTGGTTTACTATTTCATAGTTGAGAAGATGACTTATTTTCACTTTTTGTCACTATACATTTTTTCATTTTGTTGTCTTTTCCATTCTTTCAGTTCATTTTCCTAATCAGCTGTTTTTTTTTTTAACAAAATACTTGAAGCGACTAGATGCTACAACAATATTCATCTCAAACTTCCATAGGCTCCAATTGGATTTTGTTTGTTCAGTAAGTTCTTGCATATTCCCTTGTTGCATATCTTATTCCATACACGACTTGCAAAATTCTTTTACCACTTAATTGGTAAAAAATGCAAATTTTTAAACGACCTGTTTATTCACTGACTATTCACTGGATATGGGCCCATCCTTTTGAAAATGGAAAGATATAATTTTTGAATTATGAAACTTTACGTTGAAATATTTATTTTTTATTTTGAGAAGGGTTATCATGAACGATGGAAAATAGCGACTAAAGTTCGTCTTTCAGTCGCAGATGATTCCACAACAGATTTTATGAATTTCCTATTCATATATTCGAACTAACATTTATTTTTTAACTCCATCAACTTTCGTTCACATGGATATAAAACGAAATCATACAAAACAATATTCCATTTATTATTGACATTCAACGAAAATGCTACTTCCCTAGCTAATACCACAATGTCTGAATTAGAATTATACAGGTATGTAGTTATTTTTTGTCAGATATTTGCATCATATTCATTGTGGAAATAATTGGAAAGTGGGATATTGCGACCATACCGATTTTTTTGTTTCATTTTCTCTCTTTTGACAAACACAATATATTTTCAGGTCGAGAAATTGTGGCAATGCAATGGTTTTACTGAATACCACAGGATTTTTATCCATCTTGCCATGAGCCAAGGATTAAATAAGGGAATTTGTAATTTCTCAAAATATGGCATAACTGTTGAATGAGAAACTAAGAACATTTTCAACAACATTCTTTTCAAAAAGTAAGAGTTGATCAGTAAGTTGTCAGGCTCGCAATGTAGAACAAATTGGTGTTCACTCTTTTTGACATTAAAAAAATTATGTCTTTGAATATATAGCTGATCAAATCAAAGTTTTCAGAGCTATCCATCAATAAATAGTATTGACATCATTTTATATTATTAGAAATAATTAGTTGTCTTGAAGACATCAGTAAGTTTTCATCTTCAATTTGATTTTGAATGATGCATAAGCAATTCCATTTTTGAAGTTATCAAAAAAGAATTTTTTGTGGAGGTTTCCGAATTTTAATCTGGTAGTACTGAATTGATCTAGATTGACCCTATATAATTTATATAGTGGTTTGATAAGAGCAAAAATTATTTTTACATTGAAATGGTTGAGTATTAATATTTATAAATTATGAATGTATTGTAAATTGTACTACTAGGGGATTAAGGCAATATTTTGGTATGCTTAAAGGAGTATTTTGACATATCTTATACGGGTGTTCCTATAATAATGAGCCACGAAATTATTTTATTAATTCACATATTTGAATATCAGAAATCAAAAATAACATTATTTTCAGCTCCAAGTTACATACAGCCGTATACATAGTCATTCGCCAGCGACTCTCCAGAGGTGCGCCGTTCGCAACAAAAATTATAATGCATAGGTCAGCAAACGGCGCACCTCTGGAGAGTCGCTGGCGAATAAGTATTCATACGGCTGATGGTGTATCTCAAACATATCGGTCCCATAAAACATTAACTTGGGGTATAACATTCATTCTTAGATAAAAAAATACAATTTTGATAATACATGATGATACTTTGAGGGTAGAAAGAATGGTTTAAAGTCTGGGTAACAAGTTTGGTAGCTCTATGCTCTTAATATATTTGGAATAGGTCACGTTCATCATTAGGAAACATATTCGGAATTTGGATTCATCCAATTATTGTTCTCTATAAAAGTTGTGGAAGATTGCATATTGGAAATGAATCTTCAGATGATCTCCAGTGAAAGTCCTTTTGTAAGGATTATAATCCTTTTGTTGATAGTGGGAATAACTTATTCTGAAAAGTTCACTTCCCTTATTTCTTCTTGTTACCTTTTTACCTCAGAAATTGTATTTAATCTATCTTGTACTGTCTCCATTATTTTATAACAATGTTCATTAATAGGCCAATCAATAGAGGATTTTTTCTTAACACAAATGCGATTAGGAAACCGACTGTGCCATCACATGAGCGACAGTCCCTAGTAATATTCTGCTATGACAGAAACTTTTTCTGGCGGGTCAGTAAATTCTCTCTCACGCTCATTAAGCTTGTGAATCAAATAATAGGCGATATCTCCGTAGTTTTCAGAGATAACAGCATCAAACTTGGTATTGTTGGATTCCTTATGATCATCCCTAACCAATCATGCAATAATATACCGGGAGTTCTATTTAAAAATATTATTGAAGATGGCGCTCAGCTGCCATTTCGAAACTTTTAGCTGTGACTTTTTCATGAAAATGTAGGTTTTCATCTCCTATTTAAGACTTCCAAATTTCGTTGAGATATACCAGGTGGTTTAAAAATTAGTAGGGGGGGAACGGACTTTAGATAGGCACTGTATATTTTATTGAAAATTATTCAAAACAAGTTTTGTGTTGATTTATTACCACAACAGGTATGAATAGCTAAGCAGGCTAAGTGTTATGTTACAGAGCACTCAGTCATTACATCAATTAATGTCATTAGGGATAAGATTTGAAATCAAACTAATATAAATGTGTCCTGTTCTGCCCCTGACTCAAACAAATCAATACACAGAATTCTTTATCCAGTTTTTCGTGTGGGACGTACCCATCTTGGCCCGTTTTTGGAATGGTTCCCTTGTTTCAATCTTTTCAAGAATTGAGAAATAAAATATATAATGAATAATGTTCCTTCTTCTGTTCAAAAATTCCGGCCATTATTTTAGAACACCCATTTTTAAAAGCCCCATTAAAAATATACGCTTCAATTTTTTTCTACTAACACTAAAACAAAAGTCTGATACAAATATTGTTGGATACTGATAGTACAATGTATGCATAATATAAGGGTTTAAAAGAACTGTTCATTTTCTGCAGTTCGGAATGGTTTACTACTAATTCTCACTAATTTTTCATATATTGAAATATTTGTATATATAATATGATTTCCTCAGGAACTGGCTACCAAAGTCTGTACATATACTGATTAAAGTTATTATATGTTTTTTATTCCTGTAAATATTTTGCCATGCGAGTTCATAAGTATGATAGGATTGATCAATTTGCAATGTAAGAATGATGAAAAGTTAAAACTAAAAAAAACACGTTTTTCCAGTTCATTTTTATTTTCAATATAAAATAACAACCTTCATAAATATCAACAAATAATAACAAATAAGTACTAGTCCAATAAAAGAAAATAGTTTTCTAATCTTTACCTTGTAAGAATATTTTTCTTAAATGGGTAAGTATAAATTTAGATAATCCATTTCTGTCATGTGTATGGAACATATTGTTTCCTTAATTTTCATGAACAATAAACTTTTCAAATATACTATTTTCAAAAAAAATGTACCAAAAAAACGTCAACTTAAAAAATCATTCCCACGTTTTTACTAGTATCCTCTTGATTGGTTGTTAATGGATACTTGGATGGTGTTCAAGTTAAGATTATTTTTAAATGGCAAATGATTCAAAAGTAAAATGATGGGCTTTTCGATGTTCTTAAAAATATAATTTAATGTCACCTCCTTTTTTCTCTGAGAAGACACAATATCAATTGGTAGATTTTTTTGTAGTAGGTATCGAGAATATTTTGACGTATCACCCACCGGGCATTAAATTCTAGTCCAAACTAATGTACATTTGTGTTTGCTAAATATTCAGAGAGGGCAATCATTCCAAAACTTCCTATTAAGTATAAACTGCCAGGTATGCTTGCCAGTAACTTGTACCTTTCCTCTGAAAAAAGCAAACAAATTGGTTATTTTATACAAAAAATTAAAAAACTGTTTCTTTGGCTACAGATAATAAGGATTAATATTCTGACAAACTAAAAAAATCTTGAAAGAGCATTTGATACTCTTCTTTATCGTCTCTTGCAACAATACGTTAACATATTCTGTTTTTTCACTACGCATCAATAAATATTTCAATATTGGATTTTCAAGAAAAAAAACATTGTCTATGTATTACATATAGAAGCCAACTGATATTCAGAACATGCCTGCACTGAAACCACTATATTCTGACAAACAAATCTGAGCTATAAGAAATTAATTTTCCTCAGAACACACATACTCTGTAACCCTAGACTTATACACAAGATTTATTAAAAATTCTATACAGTGTCAGTAAAAGGCAGTTAGAGCATATTTCCTATTTTTTATGTTCCTGGAAAAGTAATGTTCACTGATAATTTCCAGAAATGTCCGGTTCATATGAAGGGCTATTAAAGATTAACAAACCTTTGAACTGAATATATGTATGTAAGAAAAATTGCAGCTTCCATTATAAACCGATTTACATCCAAAATTCATTTTGGTATAAACTGGTATAACTGAAGAATATTTTTATAAGAAATACACAGTTGTCAATCGTACTGTGATATTTCAGAGGAATAACAAGTTTTTTATTGATGTGTTACTGAGAAGATGATCCAATGGCATAACCTGTGCGGTTGGAAGACTGATATTATTTGCCGTAGCTCTACATAGCCACTTCCTGATTTTTAGTGGAACATTCTCTTTTGACCAAACACTTCAAGCAAAATTCACGTCACACCCGATTTAAAATCAATACTTATACCTACTCAAAAAAAAAGTTTTGGAATATTTTTCATAGAGGAGATTTCATACCACTCTGATTATATTAAAACCTGAACATGAATAGGTAGAGAGGACAAAGAAAACGATGAACGGAAGACATTGACCAAAAGGAGGAATGCTTTTGATAAGAAAATTTGTGCTATTCATGAAAAAGCATTTAAATTCTTTCAAATGCTTAGAAATAAGTAATGTAGTAGCATATTTTGATTTTTTTCAATCTAGAATAAGTTATCTTCTATATTATGTTCTCACAAATCTCTTGAATTAATTCAATAACTAATTGTCAGAACTGACTTTTTCCATATATTGTGCATTGAAAGCCAGGATAAACACATTTGCTTTGTTGCCAAAATGTCTATTTTGTCATTTTTTGCCTTCACAAACCGTGCTCTAGAAGAACTTATTTGAAGATGTTCCGGAATGGTTTGGAAGTTGAAATTTGGAGAAAGTGTTTCTTTTTTATAGATCTAAAAGTGTGCAAAATCTTATGACTGGGAGCAGTTGGCCCAGAAAAGCATACCCTCCTTCAAAAAATGAATAATTTTCACTGAACATAGTATTTCACTAGGTAAGTGTGGAAATTATCTACCATTGAGGGGTTATATATGCAAAAATGTTCATGGAGCTGTTCTTAGTCTGACCCCATATGGATAAAATGATTGAATGCATCAGTGTGGTAAAAAAGGAAACATCCTACTATTGAATAAAGTTTAGAGGTAACTTCTACCAATGACTCCAGAGTTGAAAGAAAGGCTGGCAAAAAACATAAAACTGTCTGCGTACCTGTCATGGCGGATGTCTTTTTCGTAACTGCCCATCCAAGAGATCTCTGCACTGCCATTTTCCATTTTGTATATCTGGCATCTCTCTCTGAAAGATGATTCTATTTTTATTCTGAAACTTTCAGTTTATATGTTTCAGATTTCATGAATATGGGGTGAAACGTGGACGTGAGTCACTTTATATCTTCCTCATTCGTTGATTGATTTCGATAAAAGTTTGTGTTGGTAAAAGATCCAATATGGCCGACGTCCGATTTATGCGGAAACTACTACAAATGCCCATTTCTGAATGAGACACCCTGTATATTTTTACATATTCAGTTTCTACGAGTCAAAATACTTAGCGGTAGTAGTACTTGTAGGAAGGCTGCTACTGCAACCAAGCAAGTAGACCCCCAAGGGCCCTTTTTGCATTCCCTGCTCTCCATATATCTACATTATTTTTCCTTATCTTCCCTTTTGAACCTCCGTGACCTTTTAATGAAGATCAGTATGTCTGTACACAAAAAGTTCGTTCCAAGATGATACCTTCATAACGGTAGTTAGAAAGTAAAATATATTCAAAATTTAAATTATTTTTTTTTTATTTTGTTTTTATTAACAACTTGTTTATTTAATGAACAAATGAAAAATAATTTGAAAAAATTACCTTACTTTCAATTTTTATTTATTTAACGATAAACAAAAAGCAATCACTATTTCCTATTTATATTAACTCTATTCAAAGTTAGTTTGATTTTCCTTAGTGGTAGTTTTATTATTGTAAATATTAATATGCGAAATCGTACAATTACTGAAACTAAAGAAAGGAATTGATTAATAGAAAATCATTCATTAATAGGGGTCATTAATCAACGATTTTGAGTCCGTTAAAATACATCATAAATGGACGGTCTATAGAAATAGCTATTTAATGAACAAGTGTATTAATAAGGGCGATTACCATCGAGATAATAGATTGTTAATTCACGAATTTGTTACAAAACTTTTCCGTCGACCGTACTTTTCAAAAATAAAGATATCTTACTTTCAATTTTTATTTATTTAACGATAAACAAAAGTCAGAATCATTGAATGATGAAAACTATTTGGAGGTTCTTCAGCAATTTTGGGAAACATCACATTGTATCCAAAATAAATGACAATAACCAAGTTCTGTGGGATTTTCACTATCGCTTTAAGTAAATAAAAAAAGTCAAACGCATGTTAAATTTTGAAGAACAAAATCTGAGGTAACCTTCACTTCAAAAAAACCCATAAACCAATTTTTTATTCATCTTGTGAGCTAATCCGAGATCAGCATATAAATCAAGATATGATGTGCAAATATTTCTTTTGTTTAGTGTTTTACTGACATGGAATTTTAATTATGTTAAACATCAAGATTGTTATTGACCTTTCATGTGACATTATTACGCATTCTATACAATGATTTTCAAAATTTTTCAGAAAGAAGTTTAGTTTATAGTTGAATCATGTATCGTCTATTAATGAGCAAAATTATTAATAAATATTAATTTTGTATTTTCTGAATGATGCAACAGGTTTTCCTTTGTTACTACGTGGTAGGAGAGCATTATGGGTAGCTTCTATTTCTTGAAATGTATTCACACCAAAGGTTCCAAATATTCATTTTATATCCTTGTATCTGAAAATGTGTTTATGATCAACAATGTAGAAAGGCTGCATTAAAAACAGGTGAATATATAGGTAGTCTATTTCAAGGATAAGCTAGAGTAAATTCTCAGAAAACAAATTAATTCGGTGTGCATATGCCTATGTATTTCTGAGAATTTACTGTTATTCTTGAAATAGACTATACCAAGTCATTAAGTAGATTATATCCTCAATATTTTTTAGAAATTCATAAACATAGACATTGCTGATGTAACACACTTAATGATCAGGTAGACTTGGTATATTCACTTGTTTTTAATGCAGCCTTTCCACATTGTTGATCATAAACAAAAATTCATGTACAAAGGTATGGGTAATTACTTAGATAAGATTTTTTTTAATTCTGGATTAAATGTCATTAGTAGTGAATAAGAAAAGCCTGGTATAAAGGGCAAGTGTATTGTATGATCAGTTATCAGTTTGAAAATGTCCATATAGGACGAAACTGCAGTAATGCAGTAAGTGTTACGAATATAAAGTGGTAAACAATTATCACAAAAAGAATTTGTTTTACAATCCCAAGTTATCATATGCGAGCGCTTTCTACAGCAGTCAGTGCTGTCATCTTCCTGCTCTACTTAAACTGCTTGTTTCCTCTTACTGATTGCGCTTTTATTGTGTTAGAATGCCTTAACTGATAACTGGGTTCATTGTTACTAGTTTTTTGTAGTGTTTTGGGGAGTACATTGAATGTTACTTCAGAACAATAAACAAAACAATACAAAGAGCTAGAGAGTCCAGCAAATTTTACTTGATATTACCCCAACACAATCAAATGTATTGAAGCATTTGGATGGAATAAGAGGACAACTACCCGCACAAACCGTAATGAATGGAACACAGATAAGAAACATAGAATCATTAAGGCGTTCTGACAGAATAAAACGGCAAACAGTAAGACGGCACAAACAGTTCAAGTCGTGAAGATGACAGCACTGACTGCTGTCGAAAGCGCTCGCATATAATAACTCTCATGGTTGTAAAACTTTGAACACATCCTTTCTGTGACTTAGTGGAATATTAATATACCATGTTGAAAAAGGGGAAAATTCTCCATGGAAAATGAAAAATGTGATTTAATTTGTTACAGAAAACAACTACTTCCCCGGCACAAGCCACGCTGGAAATTAAAGTACATCTGATAGATATTGTGAAAAGACTAACATTTTTCATTTTTAAATTTTCATGGAGAATGTTTCCCCTTTTCATCATGAATACCTCCCAAGAGATTATCTTGAACGATGAAAAATAGCAACTAAAGTTTGTCTTTCAGCCACAGATGATTCCACAACAAATTTTATGAATATTCTATTCATATTTTCGAACAAAAATCATTAATATACCAGTTCATTCATTCTCACCACTTTCCGTTGATGTTGGTAGGAATGTATCACTAGGTACTAGTTCTCTTTCTTCGGCATTTATATCCCAAATTCCGATTCCAGCTGCTGCTCCTGCAGCCATTGCTGTACCTAAAGCTGTAATATCTTCAGAATGTGCTCTGATTACAGGTATTCCACTTATATCAGCCTGCAAATGAACTCTCATAATTGCTAGGAAAAAATACATTCAAAACAAAACCTGTAGTTGCATGAGCAGATTATTCGTTGTCATTTTTCCATCAACGTGAAGTTTTGTCAAAGGGAAGCCGCAGTCTTTATTCATAGCTTCGAGGATATCTCTCGTTTGGAAGCAAACTGCTTCAAGGGCAGCTCTTACTATGTGTTGTTTCGTTGAAAAAGCTGTCAATCCACAAATGATTCTGAAATTATTAAAATTCAGTGTGTCTTACTTAATTTTTCACTGCCCCAGAAACTTTTTTTTATACGCAGTATACAACATAAATTACGTATGGGGAAAAATATCATACACAATTATTATTTTGAAATTTTCAGTACCCCTAAGATTCTTAAATAAGTAATTTTTTATGAAAAAATCCTTTGACACCCATTCCTTAGATTCTAATTTTCACAACGAATCCATTGATGATTTCAAATCGGATGTAAAACTATTAATACACTTATAATTGTTGAAAGTTTAGGAGGAAATTCGATTTTATCGCTGATCAAGTATGCTGTGGAAATAAAATGAATAAAACTGAGCTAAACAAAATGGATTTAGCAGTGTCATCCCGAAGTGAAAGAAAAATATTCATTGCTGACTAATTTGCAACTCTAGGCAAATTACCCTAGAATTTTGATAACAGAATAGTAACATTCACGCTCTTGATATTGAATAAATATTCTAAAACACTTGCTGTTTTATGCGTGTATTTCATTCAATCACTTGTATAAGAATGAATATTCTTTCCATTTGATTATATGTGAAATTTGTGGTGGAGAAAGCAGTCTGTTACTCGGTTAAAATGAAAATTCGTTATGCTCGTGGTTCCCACTCGCATCGAATTTTCATTCTAACCTTGTTACAGAATATACTATTCCATCACCTCATCAATGATAAAAGTTTCAGAGTTGGGAGTTTCCCGTCTGTTGGAATACTTTCAGTGTAGAATATAGAATAGAAGGTCCACTTTTCCACCTCTTTTATACGTGTTTGTTGAACAATCAGATATAGCCCACTAGATATATGAAAACGTATTAATAGTTATTTAAGGCATCTTAGTTATTTATGTAGGCTAATCAAATACTTACAATTATGCAGAGCGTTTCATCAAGAATTTCAAAGGATGATTCAGTTCTGAGCATAGAAGCCTTTGAAATGTTCTACTCATTTAGTAAATAATTTATTTGCAAAATAATGTATTCCTTTCATTTTGGGAGTAAGATTGAAGGTATATATCCAGTTTCGTTCAATTTTGTATCCTCAGTATACTTCATGAGCGAAATAATCCAACTTCCTCATACTTTTTCAAGAAATAATTAGTGTGATAGGATTGTTATCCATACGATTTTAGATTTGAAATGATCAATTGATTCGTCATAAGAATTAGAATCTAAGGAATAGCTGTCTAATGCTTGGTTTATGCACCATACCTAAGAACTAAAACTAAGACTAAAATCTAAGAACTAAGAGTTCATTAATGGGAAAACAACGCAAACGTTTATGGAATTTTAACTAGTACTAAGCACATTTGCATTGATTCACTCTTAGTTCTTAGGTTTAGTTCTTAGGTTTAGTTTTTAGGTAGGTTGCTTAAACCAAGCATTAAAGGTGTTCTCATAAGAAAAAATTGACTTTTTAAAGAAACATTTCAAACCGCCATAGGTATTGAACTAGGCGGAAAAAAGTGTGTATTAGGTATTTGTGTATTTAGAGCGAAAAGTGATAGATTGCCGCTCGACAAAGATCGAAGCGTTGGCTAGGCTAATGATTTTTTTTTTTGTTTTGTGTTTACATAAAATAATTTCAAAGTTCCTTTGTTTGGTTTTTATGTTTGCTTCCATGTCAATTTGAATATTTATGGAGTATCGTCCTTTCAACGTGGAAGACCAACCATTTCATAGACCTGAGGATGACTGAATTTACAGTCAAAACTTCGACAATCTAAAATAAATTGTTTTTATTTTTCAGAGTGACCTAATTCACCTAGTGACCTAGTTCAGTATCGGTTTCTTAGGTGAAAATAAGATTTTTTATTCATATGAGTATGTGTCCCAATTTGCTTCGTTTTCGAGATAAAGGATGTCGAAATTTTCAGAAAAAATCAGTTTTCTTATTCATTACTCAAAAACATTTTGACGGATTTTAATAAAACAACTGGCACTGCAAAGGAAATGCTAATAACAGTTAGATGGTAGAGGCTCTCGATAACAAACGCAAAACCTTGGCATTATTCTTTAATAAGTTGACCATGAATTCTTGATAAATACAGTGAGCTCAAGATAAGGTCCACATTGGAAATATCCGAAATGGTAATAAATACAGTTTTGGTTAAATGGGAAAAGAGTTGTATTACAGAAGGGCCATTCATATGAAAGTACAAAATATTTTTAAAAATGTTTGGTTTTCAAGTTATTTCGGAAAAACTTAAATTTTCGATTCTTCTGGTAATATAAACAAAGCTGGAAAAAAATAGAAACTTTTTATAAGCTTTCATGGGATGTTATTAATTTCACTGCCCGACGTTTCGATATCGAACAACCATCATCAACTTACTTACTTTCTTCTCAGTTCTGTTTCAACATACAGTTTTTTCAAGTATTTTTTATTCTAATTTCAATGATGTATTACATATGATGCTTTCATTACATTTCAGAATATCTCGAATATTTAAGATGGTTTCAAGCACGGGCCAGAATTGAAAGAAAAAAAATTGAAATAGGGAGCCGAAAATCGAATGTTTGAGTTGACATTTTATGATTGGTGAAAATCTCTTCTGAAGTTCTTGATGATGGCCGAAAAGGATCCAAAAGCAGATTTATTCCAAAACAATTTGTATGCAAGATACAGGCACAGTATATAATACAATTTGTATGAAACAAGCCAAGAGTTAAAGAGTAAAGATAAAAGTAAAAACAAAATTAGTTTATGCATAAAAAGCTTCTCTAGCCCCTGAATGTATAATACAAACATGAATTGTACATTGACAAACTATAATAATCTTCTTATCTCGTAAATCCAATAATATAACTAATGATTTTTCCGTTCATTTCATATTGGGATGTTCCATGAGAGTAATTTATTGTTATAGTAATGTTGAATTAATTTTTATCAAACATTTTAATATCTGAAATATTCGCATAGATAAAAGGTGTTAATGAACTATTTCATGCATACATCATTTCAGTAAATTTTTTAAACATGCCAATGTTATGCTTGTACATACCTATATTAACAACAAATATGTCTGGTAAATACATTTTCATGTTAAAGGAAAAGTCTTACTTTGGAACATCGTTCTGAAAAACTACAAGTGGTTTTGATAAAGGTTTCTTATTGTCAGCTTCACTTCAGTTCAAATTAGATAATTATTTATTTACAAATTAATAACGGTGATGATGATCTAGAAAAAAAATTGTTAATATTTGCTGAAACGTGAAATCTGAAGTAGAATATACTGTGCATGATTCTAACAAAAAGTTTAGAAATAATAAATGCTCATTCAATGACGACCGATAACCTTGTTCACGTGGAATACATGCACAATTTATTAGATTATAGAGTCACAGTTCATTTAGTGTTTTAACGATAGATTCAGATAACAAAAAAAAATCAATCATTATCAATAAATAATATCAGCAAAATATACGTTATGCTATTTCTACGAGATAATGTATTATTAATGAACAATCAATTTAAACAGGGTGTCCTAGAATAAAGGGGACAAACTCAAATAGTACAATCCTCACTTCACGTAAGGCTAAAAATTCATATAAACAAAAAATAACTTTATTAAAATATTGAATACAATAATAAAAACCATACAATATAAAAATAATAAATTCAGCGGCGCATTCTCTGCTGCAAGTAAATCCGGAAAACCAGAATAACTCCATAACTCAACTTTTCTGAGTAAAATTTAGTAGGTATGTCATTTAACAGAATTCAGTTCGAAATTACAATGCAAACAAAGTGTTTGTATCTTCTAAGATTATTGAAAATGTCAACGGTTTTCAAGATATTTGAAGCGTAAGTGATATGGAGACTTGATGTTGAATATTTTATAAGATGTTACTATGTCCGTGGTATTGAAAATCGGGTCTCTTAGTGAAATTTCAAGTGAATTATGTCCACAGCAAGCACTTCTCGTTGAATTTCAGAAAATAGTAGAAAAAGTTAGGCCCTACTTAGTGATTGCAATTTACATTCTAGTGTATTTTCCTCAATCGAAATATACATCAAATTATTAAAGTATTTTTCATGTTAATTATATGTTAAAAATATGTTAAAATTATAAAGTAATTGAATTGTTTTTGGATTTTCGATATCTGTATTTGAACAAAGGTGTAATACAACTGGGCGAAATACATTCCAAATGTTATTAAAATCTCCCGAATTCCGAAAGAAATGCATAACTATGTAGTTATAAAAAATAAATAAAAAGTTTGTATACCGCACAAATTCAAATATCTCCGGCAACAATATGAATGATGGCACAGTTTTTTTAACCAAAATTTCCCAATATTCAAAAAAATTAACATCAACAAAATAATTAACAATGACTCTCGATATCTCTCATTCAATTTCAAATATCTTCAAAAACCGTCGACATTTTCGAGAACGAAACGTATCCTTTTTTTTAAGAAAATAGCGAGAATTAAGAAAAATATGACTAAATCTTCATCAATCCAGTGAAGTGAAAATGAGTAGGGGCGATTAGGGGTACCCCTCTACCGTACACCCCTGTCTGAAAGTAAAAACACGCGAAAATCATGGAAATTTTATAATAAATGCCATCAAATGAAATTCAAAATTTCATTGAAAAAACGTTTAGCCATCTCCGACTTTATCCGCTTTATTTTGGGACATCCTGTATATGTATATGGCTTCTTTCAACGAATAATATATGAATCATTATCTGTTATTGAAAAAACTTGTTGACACATATCATATTATGTTTCAGTAGATAAGAAATGAGAGAGCTTTTGGATTCAAGGTCAAAACCTATGAGAGAGCTTTTGGATTCAAGGTCAAAACCTATGAGAGAGCTTTTGGATTCAAGGTCAAACCCTATGAGAGAGCAAAAGGATTCAAGTTCAAAGGTCACAGTGCACGTGTGAGATTTCCTGGAATTTGATAACGTCCGGTTACAAGTCTCAACAAGTTAGAAAAATGTAATACAGGTTCAATGACCGTTTTCAAGGTCAATACATGACAGATATCCAGAATATTGATAATTTGATATAAAGATAAAAATCAAATTTTTCAAATGAGCCCCTCTCAATGAAACTTTTATACTACCATTAGTTTCAGAAATTTTAATAATCGTGTGACAACCTGTAATTTTCACACTACCATTAGTTTCAGAAATAAATCTTAAATAATCATGAGGCAACCCTGTATGCGATTACTAAAATGGAGCTTTTATAGTACCATTAGTTTCAGAAATAAATCTTAAATAATCATGAGGTACCCTGTATGCGATTACTATAATGAAACTTTTATATCACCAGTAGCTTCAGAAATAAATCTTAATAATCATGAGGTACCCTGTATGCGATTACTATAATGAAACTTTTATATCACCAGTAGCTTCAGAAATAAATCTTAATAATCATGAGGTACCCTGTATGCGATTACTATAATGAAACTTTCATATTACCATTACTTTCAAAAATATGTTTTAATAATTATTAGGTACACCCTGTAAATGATAACCATAATGAAATACCTCTTGAATAATTTTCATAAGTTATATAATTCAACACCCAAGTGTCTAGTGACAAAATTCCGCATTTTTTGATTCCCATGTTTCAAATATTCAGACAGAGTGATAAATAATCTGCAGACTTGCATAAATTTTTATCAAATAACATAAACATGATTTTATTTTGAGAGCATGTCTCTTCTTTCATTGTAGGATATTGAAATTTGAAGATGGTCTCAGATTGCAAGTTGCTTTGTTGCAGAAACCTATGAGAAACATAATTTTATGGAAAAAATGTTTATTCAGAATTTTGTGGCAAATATTTCATGGGAAAATTTGAGAAAGCCCTTCTACTAATGTAGACATTTACTTACTGCTCTGGGGGGAGTGAAGGAGTGTTTCTATTGGTTGAAAACTTAAAGGCAGAAGCAAATTCATTTTGAAGATGCTTCATGAAAATGGGATTATGAGGGGATAGGAATATGTAAAGCCAAACTCACTGTCTTCGATTATTAGTAAAACTTTTTTAGTGAAGCGAATTAATAATCCACTATACTTACAAAATGAAATCGCGAGTTGGAAGCAAAAGTCAGTTAGCACCAGTGAAGAAGCTTAGGTTATTGTCGCATTTTAAGAAGCTTCCGAGTGATGGGGGCTTCCGCTTAGTGAAAAATACATCAACTTCTAGTATTGGCAGTGATATTGAAATATTGGACGGAACCTTTTCGAACTTGAGGCCGATTAATGCTGCGAGGAAGGGTTTCGTACCAGCTTATACCTCAACACCAGCTGCCATATACGAGGATATAAGCGAAGCTGAGAGCCCCAGCAATTCGGAGAGTGATGATGGGGAAGACATCAAAATGGAGACAATAACCAAAGAAGATGAAGGGAGTGAAGATGGCGAAGATGGTGAACAGGACAACTCCATCCAAGAAAAGGCAGGAGATGATGGCGAACAGGGCCCGAATGAAACTGCGAACTCCCTCGAAGGCACTCAGGAGCATAACACTCATCTCGCTGAGATAAAAAATTTACTGAGTGCCTTCATAGAGAAGAAGCGAGCAAGGAAGGTAGAGTTGGAGGACCAGTTAAAGGAGAACAAGCTGGAAATTCAAAGGTTGCTCCGTGACAACAAAACAAAGCAGAGGGAGATTGACGATCTGGATCGGGCCATTACGATAGGTGTGGATAAACTGACATAGTGGACTGAGTGATATTCAAACATTTCTTCGGTGCCTATTCATGGATACATGTTTTACATTTTTTCTGACCTAGGGCGAGTTATACGAGACAAGTTCAACAACTGTTCAAGTGAACCGAGTTCGGTTGCTAAGGAACTAGAAATTTGATTGGCTAATCCCTAACAGCTAAACTTGGTTCACTTGAATCGTTGTTGAACTTGTCCTGTACAATTGGCCCAGTGAATTTAGTGATATTCAAACATTACTTTGGTGTATATTCATGTACATATTTTTATATAATATTCTTTTATACCATACCTATTTATACAATTTTTTATTATTAGCTTTTGCATATATAAAAAATAAATGAAAACTCAAAGTATCTCTATTGTTTTATTATTATTTCTAGTCTTTTATCTGTTTGGGAGCCACGTTCATTACTGAAATATGTTTTAGATAATCACAGTGTGAATTAATAAGGATCAATTTATGCACCATTGCGATAATCATAGTTTTTATTACTGGCACTGTCTCAATCATAAATGTACAGTAAAATTTGATTTTATGAGACAGTGACCAATAATTAGGACTATCATTATGGCAATAGCGCATAAATTGGTCCAATTATTTTTATAAACTCACCAAAATCAAAGTTATCCTTTAACAGCCATAAAACTGAACACTCACTTAAAAAGCACTATCTGATCAAAACAGCACTGAATTCAATTCCTTCTTGTGAACACTTAACCATTTTCTTTTTTCATAAAACTATTATCACTTAAAATGTTTGAAGAATACCTTCACCTCACACAGAAGCATAAGTTTTGCTGATTATGCAGAAATTTGCAAACAGAGTCCCTGTCTGAAAAACAGTGCATTTTTTGTAGATCTTCAACCAAAATACACTGTTTTCTACACAACTACACAAAACTTCAAAACTATTTACTTGAAAAACGAATTTTTTGATTTTCAAATAAACAAAATACAAGTTTGAAACCACAGAGCAGATAGCCCCATTCTTCTTCTTTATAATTTTAGTTTGGTTTGACAGACTGTAAAATTCGTAGTACACTGGTAGTACGAATAATACAGACATGTAGCACAGGAAGCGACATCTAGAGCCATTTGGTTGAACTGATATATAGTATATCAGGTATATAGTAGTACTGTATTTTTATTTTTTATTCTGTAATAATTGAATAACTAAAGAAGAATATAATTTTAATTGAATCAAAAAATAATAATGAATTTGGGAAATGTTCGGGTACAGCATAATTTATATCTGTTTATAATTTTGATAGTGGAGTAAATAATCAAGTAATTCAAATATGCAATAAAAATTTATTCAGGAAATTTAAAATTACAATTGTTACACACCATGCAGCATCTTGTTAGACACACTATGCCTAATTGTCTTCCACAGTCATGGCAGGAGATACAGCGTTCATGCACACTATCCACTGTTCCAGAGTAGTGGTTTGAAACTTGCTGGCACTCTATATTCGAATTCACCTCTGCCGCAAAGTCGTAAAAACACACAATACACATTTTTCTCTCTTTTTCTGAGATAGTGGTAAAGTAGTGTTCTGTAATGCACATACTTTGGTATACACTTGTGGTCACGAATTCCATACTTCCAATAATTTGGATATCTTCCATTTTATCATCGACTTCTTCCATATCACAAATAATTTCATCGCACTCAGATTCAAAACCTAAGTCAACTTCGTCAACCTCCATAGTTGATAGATTAATCATACGAAAAAGCAATATCCTCAGATATATACAAAAGTGTAGAAATTCCATTTGGGGTATTAAGTAACCCTGCGTCGACAAATATCGATGACCTGCTTACTCGGAACTTCTACATCTAGATGCTCACATTACTGATAAGTTGGTGTCTTTCAAGGTTAATGAGTACATGTGTGAATGATTTGTTTCCTGGAATTCGCTGTTGATATTTCCGCTTGCGAAACATATCTAGTTAGTTCAAAGAAATCTGTGATTGGTTCAATGGCTTCTCTCAAGGTTAGGGAGTCAGCACTATATGTTTCCTGAAATATGCTGATTAAGTATCCCCCACTCATACTTAATTTAGATATGCTGAGTATGTATTCCCCTTTCCACTAATTAGTTTTGGATATATAAAGAATGAAATAGCATTATAGTAAAAGTATGTCAACATATTCTACAAATATTTCAGTAATTGAAAGAATTTTGTGTTGTGTGTGTAGAAGAAAAGTTATTCGCTTTTTATCAAGTAATTATTGGTCCAGCCAACCAAAACTCAGAATCGGGTTTTGTTCATTCTGTTTGGATACCAGGCCGCTAATAATTTATACCAGGTTCCTAGTCGACCCCCGAGGAATACTGAACTCACCAGTTAGGGATTTGTTGAAGCATGGAGAACTGGGATGAGGACAGCTATATCACCACCTATGTACCTGACTTGTTGAGCAGGGATATCGTCAGGTGCCCACCCATTGGCGCAAGTAGGATGGAGAAAACCAGATTCACAAGAGAGGAGATGCTCCGTTACAGCAGGCTGGAGGCGGAAAAAAACCAACAAGTTGGGGTCGCCAATGAGGTGGAAAGCTGGAATGAGGATAACTACACCAGCTACATACCTGACTTGAACAGGGATATCATCAGGTACCCACCCATTGGCGCAAGTAGGACGGAGAAAAGCAGATTTACAAGGGAGGAGAGGCTCCGTCACAGCATGCTGGAGGTGGAAAGAAACCAACAAGTTGGAGACAACAATAAGGTGGAGAGCTGGAATGAGGACAACTACACCAGCTACATACCTGACTTGAACAGGGATATCGTCAGGTGCCCACCCATTGGCGCAAGTAGGACGGAGAAAAGCAGATTTACAAGGGAGGAGAGGCTCCGTCACAGCATGCTGGAGGTGGAAAGAAACCAACAAGTTGGAGACAACAATAAGGTGGAGAGCTGGAATGAGGACAACTACACCAGCTACATACCTGACTTGAACAGGGATATCGTCAGGTGCCCACCCATTGGCGCAAGTAGGACGGAGAAGAGAAGGTTCAGAAGGCAGGAAAGGCTCCGTCATAGTCAACTAGGGGAGAAAAGTGATTAGTCACATGCCCACCCAGGAACATAGAACTCACAGAAGAGCAGGTTATGCAAGGGATCCGACACTCAGAGGGATTAATTATATACCTATATACAGATAAATAAATAATTTTCGGATATTTATGCTTTCTTTTCCCCTTCCATCCTGCCTTTTTCATTTATCACTATAATGAATGGATTTTCAACTTTAGTTCATGTGAACCATTCAACATGTTCACAAATCTTATAATTTTACAAGCTATTTGGCATGGTGTTCTACTCATACACCAACCCAGTGAAGTTGGAGAAATTTTCATTTGCTTCGATAGCAATGGTACGTGGAATGAAACTTGGCCATCTAAGTGGGTGAAAATGATACCACTTGAAATTAATAATGTACGAATCGTCAAAACTTCAGTACCCACCAATAGTACAAAGTATAAGTTATTAATAAGAAAACATAATTCCACTGAACAAACGGACATAATCGAGCTATATCCCTCCCCACCATCAGCTAATATAAAAGATGATTCAGAGTCTAGAACAGTTCACTCTTTAATTTACTACATAGCTGTGTGCTCCTCAGTGATCCTTCTTTCTTCATTGGTGGAAATATTTCAGAAAATATGGATAGTGTTCAGTGCATAATTGATCTTATAACCAAACATGAGAAGCACCTCAAACCCTTATACGAGTTCACTGAAGAAGAACTGCGGCAATTTCCGTTACAATATTTGATTCGAAAAGCTAGGTCTTGGGAACTTCTTTCAGCATGGCACAAACTACCAGATGAGTATACGGACAAGTTTGAACTACAGGTTCAGCTACCTTGCTTCATTCATCATAATCGACCTGAGTGGGAGGAACATGTAGATGGCCCGCCACCTCCACAATCAAGATGTTATTCATGCTTACGTAGTTTGAAATGATATGTATTAGGGTTTTTAAATAAAAAACATCATTCAATATCTTTGTTTTATTTACCAATTAAATATCCAAAATTTATTCATCTATTAAATTTTCTGACATTAATAGTAAGAGATCCAACACTGCGTCTTCATCTTTAGGACTCAACTTATAGTGACCCCACGCCAATGTTTGTACATTATTGGGTAAAACAAATCTTTTGTCATCATTAGATGATAACGCAATTTTGTTTCTCAGCTCCGTGTAAATGGTGTGTAAATAAGAAGTAAAAATATACATTTTTCGTAAGATAGAGCCACCTCTTTCAACAATTCGAATGTAATCTGAAATTTGGAGTGCATTCTCTATTACATTTTTAGAAACTCCTTTGGCTTTTTTCATGACTTCTGTTGTCTTAACACAGTATGCCTTCGCGCCTGTACCATAAAAACATTCTATTGGTGATCCATAAAATTCGTCTTTCATCTTGCCGACAACTGACACTGTTTTGGGAATTTTGTGGATATTGTCAATTTTGAAATTAGAAGTGTCAAATAATTCAATATTTTCCCTAATATCATCGTATACATTTTCCGTGAATATCTCCAAGATCAATGAATCGGTATCTGTGTAACAGAGGTTTGCTTTGTCACCATATTTTGTTTTGATGTAGCCATACAAAAAATCATAAATGACCGTTTTTGAAATATCCAAAATTGAAAACCCTACATAAAGTGGCTTGTCATAGGTAACTGTCAATTTCTCCATTTGAATGGCTACTAAGTTCTCATCAAATACTGAACATGATTTAAAATGAGGTTTTGATATGAATCCCTCAGCTCCCACAGAACCTGGCATATTTTCCCAGTGACTGCATAGTTTAATGTCTTGTCTCTTGTCCACGTTTTCCATGGTTTTTCCAAAAATTGAGTTTATGATGAATTTAAAGAGGTCACGTTCAAATTCATTCCTGGCAGAATTCCTGAGATTCGTATTCAAATCAATATATTGCTTCAACCATGCTGATTGCGTGAACTCCAAAACTCTATGAATCCTCGTCAATTTCAATCCATATTTCAAGCATTGTTTCAAATTTCTATAGTGTATAATATATCTTTCCTTGCTCATCAAATTTGGAGTCAACTTGGAATACTTGCTTCCTGGAGGCTTAATATTCTCCGGGCAAAAAGGAAGGTCATTATGGTCATCATGTAAGTGTGGTGGATATTCCAAATCAACTTCCAATACATATCCTTTCGACAATGTGTCTCCAATTTCAAAGATGTCTAAGTTTTCTTGCTCATACCGCTCAAGCCATCTGAAATCTCGCATTGGAAGGTATTCACTCATAGCAGCTCCATACAAATTGGTTGCATCGAGATACAAAATATATGAGTTAGGTTTGGAAGCATCATAAGATGATATAAATGGGTTATTAGCTATAGCCTTCCTTTTACTGCACTGACTTACTCCGCCACGAATCCCTTTCTTGAAAAAGTGAACCATATCTATATCAGTTAGGAGCTCTAATTCTACTTTGGTTAAACGCAACATTGCGTCCCAACTGAGTGAAGGAGCTGTTACATACTGGGCAGGATCAAGTTTATATTTGTCCAAGCACACCTCCCGAAAATTTTCGAAGACATCTGCCAAAAGTAGAACATCTGATTTCAGGTAAACATCGGAGTATTCTCCTAGAGTTGAACATCCGAATTCCTGCCATACTTCACAAGCTCGTTTATAGTTTTCTTCGGAAATTTCTTTACTACTCAGAATATCGAAGAATTCAGATTGAGTTGGTAATGTAGGTTGATTCAATTTTTCATATGAGTCAACATATGAATATGGAAAAACACCTTTGCGTCTTATCATATTAAATTTCCTATGGTCTGGAAAATATTTCCTCACCTCCCGACATTGAGACGGCTCCAGTGTTTTACTCAGATTATCTAGTGATTTTGATAAGAAGCGGAAAGAGTCAACAAATCTCAAGGTGATGAATTTGTCTCTAATTTTCGGGTTTTCTGATTTTTCAACCAAGTATGTTTTGGAGAATGAAATATACTTCTCTTTATTTTGGGCAATCACTGAGATATTCTCTTTATTCGAAGCCAATTTTTTTATGAAGAGATGACAGTCATAATTTGTTAAGTTATGGAAAAAGACAGGAATGAATTTCACTACTTTATAGTGCAAATTACATCTCGAATGAGCGCTTGCGCGGTACACACCAGTCAAGTGACAATGATCTCGAACTTTGATGTCATCAGGTTTATAGGAGTCACCACAAATATGGCATTTCGTAGAATTCTGAAATTCATTCTCTTCCTCTTCAGTGAGTGGCAGCATCTCTTTCACATGTCTCAAATGTTTGTTGTATAATTCCAAGACAAGATCATCCAACCTCCTGACAAAAACCTCGACACAATCACTTCCACGATATTGTACGAATTCCGAGTATTTGTCATCAAAATTACACTTCAAATAGAAAGCGAATGAATATGGCTCATGTTCGTATGCTTTCAATGTGAATGAGTGCTCATCAGATGGCTGACTGTGATGAATAGGTTTCAGCAAGCTCTCAAAATCAGCATAGATCACAAAAGGAACTGAGAGCTGCTTCTCGAAATTGGTGAATTTAAGAATATTTCCAGGCACAACCTCACCATACTTGTTGATAATCATCTCTGGTTTTGGGAGTATCACACAAAGATGATTACAATCATATTGTTGATGAGTCTTCAGTTTTTCACTTGTAGGAAAGAATTGGAGGCAACCGTCACAAATGTGCATACGGCCATTATGCTTTGATTTTTGTCGTGTAACCAACTTCGACAAATCTGTAATGAGGCAGTAATGATTATTCCCATCCGACTCAGTAATCAGCAGAAGATTCACATGTGTTGCAGATCGGTTTGTTGTGAAATGTAAGGGCCCCACGATGTTGGTAACCATTTTTCCATCCTTAAATTTCGTATCTACACCAAATACATTAATGGATATATTATTCATTCTTTCAAATTTAGAAATATCCTTCAATTTCACTGGAAAATCAATGCCTTGGAAATTGAGTAATGTAGTATAATGAGGATATGAAGATGGACTCGAAGGATCACCATTCGAAGGAAAAATTGCTGCCATAATGGACCAAGCGAAGCAAGCATTATCCAAATTCTTCACATTCAAAACGGCTTGTTTCATATTAATTGTTTTGGGTAACTTAATATACGACGAGGCTGATAGTGGATTATATTTGTTTATATTGACATCCAGATACCAAATTTTCTGTAATGACCAGCCTGAGTCTCTTTCCTGGAACTCTGAAGCCTTTGAAATCATCTCATTCATGAATTCCGCATAGAGGCAATCCAAGTCACTGGAACAAGTTATAATTTTGTTTTTTGTGTTGAAGGATTTCATGTCACCTAATTCTTTCTCAGGTATGATATAATGTCCAAATAGTTCAAAATTTATTTTCAAGCTGTTATATTCCTGTATATAATCAGAGATGATTTTCAGAACTTTCGGTTTAACATCTTCCATGAAGTTAGAGTAATCAACTTGTATTCCACTACTTTTGAATCGATAGCTTGCTATCCTATTCTTGAATGCGTGCTGAAGTTGCTCTATAGCGTCGTCCACATTCGACAAAATATTCGCATCTAACCTTTTTCTCGAATTTGGAACACTTGTAGATGAATCACCCAATTTAATTCGTTTAGAAGGTACACCGCTAACATCATTGAGAGGACAGTTATTTCGTATATGTCGGTTTAAGTTACTTTTTGATGAAAAATCCTTTCCACATTTGTTACACTTCATGATTCATTCAGCTCAGTAGTAACCTCACTAACCATAATCGCTATAACAACTGCAATTAAATAGATAAATCTCTTGATATAAGCATGCGCATTGCTGTATAGCGTTCAGTGACCTTTCGGGAAACATCTGGTGTCTAGGCAACCGGATGCTAGAAAGTGATGAGTCATCATTCTGATGAATCGCAGGTGTTGCAAGGTCAATGACTTCCATGTGACAACATCTGGTATCTAGACAAGTGCATGACTTGTCGTGACAAGTCTAAAATGATCTTGACTTAAATTCATATAATAAAAGACTGTAAAATAAAATATATTTCTTTGGGAAATATTTATTTAGATGTATCCATTATATACATTTGATATAGAAAATAAACATTTGAAAGTGCACATATACAATTATCTTTATTATGATGAAAACAACTTGCTTCAGAGGCTCGTAAACCGGGTTGCTCTTCAAATTCTATGACTGGTTGATGGGTGAACTTTTTGATATATTCAGCTTTCTCCTTTCCTTTAACAAAAATAGTGTCAACTCCCTCAGTGAGCTTCTTAATTATATTTCCGAATTGATGCAATGGTGTGAACCCGTCATTCCAATCTATACAGTGGTGATTATGCATCAACCAAGTGGCTTGACTGTGGAATTTTGGTGGGAGCATGTTTAATGGAAATGGAGGTTTGAAAACATAGTGAGAAACTCTACTTCCATCGAAAGCGGCAAATTCCTTGGTTAAAAATTTATCGTTCTCGATCTTGAAACCTTGTACATCTATCACCAATATCATATTTTCAAATTAGTGAATTTTCTTATCAATGATCGTTTCAAATTGTATGACTCAATCAATTGTTTGAGTAATTTTAGGTTCTTATGGTGCTGCTCCAATCTTCTTCGATACTCTGATATCATCTTCAAACTGATGTTTTAAACATGAAAATCTTTATATATAACAACAAGTTGAGCATGCGCATTAAAATTGCTTAACAATTTTAGTCAATGGATTATATGAAAATTCTTTCTCGTGTAGAATAAGGCAATAAGCTGTCACATTCTTGGGTGTAACTTCAGCAGTCTCAATCTCAATTCTGAGTACTATGGAACCGGTCTGAATCGCTTCTTTTTGACGTGAGCAGTCGATGTGGATCAGCGGTGCCCTCACTTTAAATTCATTTGGATTGAAAATAGGTTGATTTGATTTAATATGATAGTAGCTCTCTTGAAAGTTGGCATACATTTCATAGAGTTTTGCAAACTTGTTGTTCTTGAAATCAAGATTCAAGTCATTGTAAGGAAATCGTTCGGAATTCAGAAATACTCTTAAATTACTCAGATTACAATGGTCGAATGTACTCATATCGGTGGTGAGCTTTTCTTTTTTAGCATGTTGAAATGCAATAATAACATGTCGAGGAGTTTCAACCTTCGTAGTTGTTTTCACTGCCCAAGTGTGTCTTGTTGTTTCATTTAAAGAAGGATATTCGATTAATTCCCACCTTCTGAATTTCAAAGGTAGTTCAACATTGCTATTTATGATCTTATTCAATCGTAGTTGTTCCTGAATACTCGGTGTCACATGAGGAACGCACCAACTCAGCTTGCTTATGCCTACTTTGGGGTTTTCAGAATCATCTATACTAATCACAGCATCCAAATCATGACTTTCACGAATCAAAACTAGTTCTTGTCTCATATTTATCACTATTTTCCGAAAGTCTTCAAAAAAGCCAGCCCATAACTTCAGCGGAATACATACGTTGAAATTCCCTTCGTCATCAACTAATATTTTATCAGTCGCATCAAGTTTAGGAAACCAACCAGCATTTTGCATTGAAATACTTTCATTTTCATTCATAGACAAATAATTTTTGATCGTTGAAACTAGTCCAATGTTTCTGACAGAGTCTACCACCACACCATTCAACTCATATCTTAGCTCACGGAATAAGAAAGATATTGCGTTGTTGACGAATTTTATTTTCGTAATTGGATTCCCATCCGGTCTTGTGAGCTTCCCCTCTATGTAGATGTATGAGTTACAGGGTAATGTATAAGCATCCAAGTCTTGAATTGGAATTCTTATTTCATCATTATATTTAATTTCATTGGTGATATATGGCTGATATGTATGAAACTGATAATCTTCGATTGTATTGTCAATGAAAGGCTCACTCGTGATTTGTAGCAGTTCCATTATATTAAGAGTTTTAATCCCAAAGATTTCAAGTACTGTTTGTTTTCTGGTGTTAGTAATTCGGCAGTTGCTTCCAAACTGTTTTTCAAAGCTCGCTTCGCCTTCTTTTTATAGGGTTGTTGGAATGCTGAGTTATCAAATCTCCACACCATTATTCAGAAAGTCTTCCTTCTCAGGTGCAATCTAACAGTAACTTCCTCGTTTCGAAAATCAATTAAATTGAAATTTTGATCCACAACTCTCACAGTGATGTTGTTGATTGTTTTAACAGTGACGGGGAAATACAGAATGTTCAATGGAGTTTCAACTATTTTATACCCTCTTGGCACTGTTGGAAAGAACTGATGAATCATATGCACTGGATTACCATTCAAAAATGAAGCCATCGCAATATTGCAATCAATGCAAATTGTATTGATTGAAAGAATTTTCACTTCATGGTCTGATTTATAGATCCCGTTTGCATTGAGTATTTTCTTCTCGAATCCCAATAAATGACCAATAGAGTTTTGTACTGAAAAATTGATTTTAGTGTTTGTCCGGATGACCACTTTCGAAGTTGTCCAGTTTGGGTCGATGGATATCACAACATCTTCATTGTTGCTAGTCATCTGTTTAATGATGAGATCAACAATATCTGTTACATCATAAAACCCTTCAGGAATGATATAACTGAATTCATCGTGATCACCCCATACCAAAACATTGTTCAGTTTTGTTACGTTTGGAATAACATTGAACGAATCAAAATTTGCCAAGCCTATCTCATATTCCACATCATCGTCCAGATAAATTGGAGGGTTGAAATTATAACTCAACACTGAGGATGAATCACTCAATGTGAAAGTAAAAGACATATTTTCTCAGTGGTAGTTTATTGATTAATGAAGGAAATACATCAGAGATATTGATTATATAAAAACAAAAGGCAGTATTGTCCACACTGATAAGAGTTGAACTTCTGCATAGAATCATAGTTATATTTTATATTATTCACGTCACCAGCGCTGAGGAAGTATTTTATCAATTCCTTGGGTGGTTTAAGATTTCCATAACTATCGAAATATATAACTTCGGCATTATCCTTGGAATATGCAGTCCAATGAGTCCCTTCTCCTAAATCAGAATCCAGATTGATAATACCGCACTCCTTGCTTCCAATTTTTCTGGGAAGTTTATCTCTCATAAAAACACCTCGAAAGTAAGGAATCCCCAAACGCTCTACATTCTTCATCAAATCAATATTGGTCAAGGCTCGGCGTGGTAACTTCAACAGTTTTTTTGATATGGCTGAGCAAACATTCCATAACCTTTACGAGGTCTCAAATATAAACCTTTTCCTTTTTGTTCCATCGCTAAATCGTGTCTCTTTTGTTCAGCAAGTCTTTGTTTTTCAGATTTTGCCTTGTTGACTGCTGAAGCGATAGATGCTGCCCCTCCTCCTACAGCACCTAGCGCCCCTAAAAGTGGTAGTAAAAATGGTAGAAATCCACCCTTCTTTGGAATTGGTATGATTCTTTTTCTCTGCTTATTTTTTCGTTTCCTGGCAACTTTCAATTCACCACCCTTCTTCTTCTTCACTGTTTTCTTTTTTCGTCTTAATCCCATCCCCAACTTGCTTTTGAGATTCATAATATTAGATACCCCAAATGCTGTCACTTTTTCCCCCAATTTTGCGTCAGAAGATTTCAAACGTTCGGAAGCAAACGTTGCAAGTTTCTTATCAGCAATATTCCTTGCTTCTAAATCTTCACTGTTGGAGTAAGCAATGTCGTGTCGCTTACAAGCTTCGTCCAGAGGATTCACGCCTACGTCTCCCCTCAATAATCTCTTTTCCAACTTGGTGCCAGGACCACAGTAATTATATCCAGGGACATGTAGTTCTACAGGAAGTTTGTTGATCAAGGTATTCAAAAAACCTCGACCTTTCTTTCTTGTGTTTCGGCTCGTACTAACGACTAATTTCCTTCGCTGTCCCATTATATTATGTTTGGAACAAGTCAGACACGCGTATATATACCTATTACATCTGCACTAATGCCAGTTTAATAACTATTCCGATGTGATGAAGACTGAAAAACAAAAGGTGTTGCTTCCAGTTCTCAATCATGATGAGATCAATTTCGAGAATACCGTTAGAAAACATGGTGTATTATTTGGAGGTCAATCTAAAAGAGGGTTACTTGTTGGAGCAAGTGGGTCAGGCAAAACTAATGTGATGTTGTCTCTGCTGGAACAACCTAACGGTCTTCGCTTCACAAATGTATACTTATTTTCCAAATCATTATATCAACCTAAATATAATTATTTGAGGATTTTGCTGGCGCCTATGAAAGAAATTGGATTTCATGAATATAAAGATTCTGTTGAAGTTATTCTTCCTGAAAATATAAAAGATCATTCAGTCATAATATTCGATGATGTTGCCACATGTGATCAGAACATAATCAAGAATTATTTCTGTTTCGGCCGTCACAGACACACAGATTGTTTCTATTTATGTCAAACCTATTCGGCCATTTCCAAACAACTCATTAGAGACAATGCTAATTTGCTTATAATTTTCCAACAAGACCTAACAAATCTGAAACATATATATGATGATCATGTCAGTATAGATATGTCCTTGCAGAATTTCAAACAAATCTGCTCTTATTGTTGGAAAGATAAATATGGTTTTCTCGTTATCGATAAAGATTGTTCTATAAACGAGGGACGATACAGGAAGGGTTTCGACACATTTATTCATATATAAACTTCAAGATTGGGGAATGATTGTCAGTCATCATGAACAGTCATTTACAAGAACAACTATTGAGTGCAAGGAAAGCGTTGAGAAGAAAATATAAAACTTTGAAATCTGATATTGCAGAATCTCAGTCACATTTAGAAAAAACGTATGAACCAATTACTCAGCCATTGAAACAATTCTTGTCTGCTGTTCAACAACCCCCAACGACACAGTTCAAGCAAGAATTGAAGCAAGAATTGAAACATCAAACTAAATCACCTCTTTCAAGTTATCAATCGACACCCAAAAAATTACACCATCCAACACCCCGTGAATTTCATAAACCAACACCTCAAGAATTTTATCAGATCACTCCTGATGAAGAGACATTTCAATATGATTCAACCATTCCACCATCCGACTTCGAAGGGAGTTATTTTGAGGAAAGTATGCAACCTGTGATGAATGCACAGCAACAATACTTACAACAATTCGCGAAGCCGTTGCCTCGTGCATATATAGAAGACAAAATTTCAGATACGAAAAATGCATTTGACGATACTTTTGGAGTATATTTTGATGCCTCTACGGAAAAATTTGCCATAGGTAACGCAACTGTTGGTTTTGATGGTGCCGATATTGTAATAAATAATAAGTTCAGATACACTGGAACTCCGGGTTTATATGAACTGATGTTCAAGAAACAACCGCTTGGTTACAAAAATAAAGATCTTGATTCATACATCGATATAATAAGAAGGAGTAATGCACAATATCTCCGCTATGATCCTACAAGGGGTCTATCAACATCAAACGCGTCAAAGTTTGTTAATTTAATAAAACCACGAATTACAACACTACATTCTTTGGCTAAAGAACGTGAACTTGAGAAAAGTCAAAAACTCACGGAACCCAACTTATCTCTTCCCAAGCCCAGACCAAGAATCAGTTCGGCTCCAGGCACCACAACAAGAAGTAAAAGGGGTTCAGGACTAACTTTGCTTGATTTCAACAATCTTCCGATCGAATATAAATATTTTGATGATTTCAATGAGCTAGTGGAGCGATTAAAACTCTTGATTGCATCACAGTGTGCTGGAAACACCGGTGTGAATAACGAAATCATAAGCATAATTGAGGAACTTCGCGAGGCAGGAATAATAAAATAAAAACTTATATGATTTAACTCCATTTGGTGTTTAACCGTGGCACCATATTCTGAATCAGAAATACTTCCGAAAACCTCCTCAATCAACACACCTTTCTACATATGGAATCCATCTTCGTGTCATACCAAATGTGTTCTTCATTTGAGGGCAATCAAGGATATCAGGAAGAGTGTTAGTTTCTTTGTATTTGAAAATGGTACAACTTCGTATGAGTTTCCCGTTTCCGGAAAAATTGAAAGCATCAACTCCCTGCCAGAAGATATATCTATATCACTAGGAGAAGAGTATGCAGATACTGGTTCACTGGTTAGTCTGATAGGAATGTTTTTAAATAAAGGTGATAAGATCAATTTCTTAGTCGATCAGCAGCAGCATAATCAACTGTTTGTCGAAATTTTACTTCAGTGTCCTATAACTGAAAATGGATAAAATCAAAGAAGACATTGTAGGAGAGTTACATAGAAATTCACGAAGACGATTTCAAAGGAGGCGTGTTATCATCAAAGGTTTAAATGATCTCATTCAAGCTGATTTGGTTGAAATGATTCCATATTCAAAAACTAACAAAGGATTTAAATACATTTTAGTTGTTATAAACGTATTTTCCAAATATGTTTGGTGCGAGCCTGTTAAAACTAAAAGTGGGGAAGATGTGACTCGTGCGATGCAAAAAATATTGAGAGATATGAAAGTTACAACAAAAAATCTACAAACGGATATGGGAAAAGAGTTCTACAATAGTAAATTCAGACAGTTGATGAATGATTGGAAAATCAACCATTATAGCACTTTCTCCAATTTGAAAGCTAGCATAGTTGAACGAGTAAACAGAACTCTGAAAAATAGAATGTGGAAACAATTCAGCCTACAAGGAAATTACAAGTGGTTGGATATTCTACCAGAAATAGTTTCTAACTATAACAATTCCGTACACAGGACAATAGGAATGAAACCCAAAGATGTAAAAAAATGTCATGAAAAGTATTTACTCGAAAACGCTTATAGTCACCTCAAAACAGTGGACCCAAGAAAACGAAAATTCAAAATCAATGATCATGTAAGAATAAGCAAGTATCGAGAGGCATTTGATAAAGGGTATACACCAAACTGGTCCAATGAAATTTTTATTGTGAGAAAAGTCTATCAGTCGAATCCTGCAGTATATTTTCTTAAAGATCAAGATAATGTTGACATACAAGGCGGATTTTATGGAGAAGAACTTCAAAGAGTTAAACATCCTGATGTGTTTCTGGTTGAAAAAATTTTAAGAAAAAAAGGAGACAAATTGTACATCAAATGGTTAGGTTTAAGCAATAAATATAATTCGTGGATATCGAAAAATGATTTTGTATGATACTTTTTCAAATAAAACCATATAATATTCACATAAAAGTTTTATTAATATAAAATTACAAATCAATCACAAAATCTACTATTGAATATTATTTCTCTATGTGTTGAATCCAAAATGGGGGCGACGATCCTCGAGGTTTCTGATATTCGCTTCTTGAAGCGCATTCTATCGATTGCTGCATACATCCAATACATTTTCCGACAATCCTTGTAAGCAAATTTCCATGTGTACATATAAACAGTTTTGTTTTGACTCTCATCAATTGTCACCGCCTTATTCATGGTTTATCAGACAATTCAGTTCTGAAAACTTCCGGGTAAAGATGGATGAATTCCAGAGTTAGACTTATATTTTCACTATTGCGATTCACTTCTGGCTGGAGCAAATCTAAAGCATTTTGCAACAGATCACCGCTCAGCTTACAGAGTCCGTTTTTCAAAACTTGGAAATATTGTCCATAATGCTGTCTTTTCAAAATATCTACCCTATATTCAATTAAGGGTTGGAGTTCCCATAGCTTGCAGACTGTTTCAAACCCCAAGTATACTGAGGAGTAATCTTTTTTTATTTTAACTACTTTTCCGTTTGTAAATTGACTGAACTCAATGGTGAATCTATCGTCTTCAATAACTTCTACTTCATCGGATGAGTAAAAATAATTGGTAATGATTCCTTGGTATGTGAAGAACTTTTTCCACTCATGCTCTGTGAAAATCACTCGATCTCCCTTATTTCCGGCAATTTCAATACATGGAGTGAAATTCAAATCATATGAAAGATTCACAACAACAAATTTACTTTTAGATTTGTTTAATGGGAATTTTCTTTCACTCAACACTACTTTTGATTTTTCTTTACAGAAATAATCACTTGATGACAAGTTGAATTTGAACTCGGTAATACTCATTATGATAATGGAATGTCTGGTGTGTGATATCGTTCTCGGTTTATATATATTTTCAATTATAGTGGGGGAATATTTCAGTTTAACTTTATTTTGAATTAATATTCTGGATATCTGACAACCATGTATTGACCTTGAAAACGGTCACTGAACCCTTATTAAATTTCTCCAACTTGTTGAGACTTGTTTGTAATCGATAGTCAACAAATTCCAGGTAATCTCACACGTGCACTTGTTGAAGGTCACTGAACCCGTATCGAATTTCGCTGTGTAGACATGTAACCGGATGTCAACAAATTCCAGGAAATCTCACACGTGCACTGTGACCTTTGAACTTGAATCCTTTTGCTCTCTCATAGGGTTTGACCTTGAATCCAAAAGCTCTCTCATAGGTTTTGACCTTGAATCCAAAAGCTCTCTCATAGGTTTTGACCTTGAATCCAAAAGCTCTCTCATAGGTTTTGACCTTGAATCCAAAAGCTCTCTCATTTCTTATCTACTTGTTTCATCTATAAGTTAAGTACTCATTAGCATCTGGTACCAACATTAATTTTTTTTAATGAACTGAGAACCCTGACATAATTGATAACAATGTATCGTTTTCAATATGAAAACATAAATTTTGGTAAAAAATTAATCAATGAACGAATAATGAATGAACACACTATTTGAAGTATTGCCGAAACTACTAACCAGGGCGCCAGTACAACACAATTCCAGTTGGGCACTTGAAATGTATGGTATCAATAGGTTTGGATTTGCGATGTATCAGAAAAAACAAGTGTATTACTTTTAGATGATTAACAGTTTAACCTGTTTAACACAAAGTACTCATTCAGCAGATGTTCTTGTGTTACAGAATTAGGTATCCCATTAAATTGCATGTTACGGAAGTTAGAATAACTTAGTCTTGAATGTAGAAATATGTTCTATCATTCTGAAACGTTATATGGGTCAAAAACTTTGGTTGGTTTTCGAATACCAGCCTAATACTATCAACACAGAATGAATTAAACTTTATTGTTTACTTCTACTGTTTAGTCTCCTTTTTATGCAAATCAAAAAATCTACGCTAGAGGTCATCCAACAAATATTCTTCAGATTTTGTTTCTTCATCTACCTACCTTAGAAAATTGTCGACCAAACAGTTCTTTAACGATGCTCATCAAGTTCAATATTTCAATTTAAACGAGTACCAGTCAATTATTTCATACAGACTTATCAACCGTTTATTAATTTTTTGCTTTAACTGATAAAACTTTCGCAGTAATTATCAAACCAAATTAAACTACTTTTGTATAGTTCCTGGAATGTTTTCAAAAGTAATATCTTATATGTAATTTTTATTCTATAGACTTTTAGATAAATGTATTGATTATATTGAATGGTATTAGTCATAATATTTTGAACGAGGGTTATCTCGTAAATACAATTTCTATTCCCAGTAAAATTCCAAGCAACTGTTTCAACTTGAAATGTCAGTTGCTAAACAAAAGCGTCAATAATTTGAAATCCAAAATGACTTCTGGTCTCTATTCAGCAATAATAATAATCATTATAATAATTTATCCTGCCTGACTTGTTCCTTTTCAAAATCACATTCGTATAAATAGCACACTCTCTGCAGTTGAGGTCTTCTTATTTATATGTGTTTCTGTGTTCATTTACGCAGCAGTCTTTGTGTTTTGATCAATTTTTTTACTTGGTTCTGTATCGATTTAGGTATCCCCAAGACGGGAACATGTAATTTGGTTCCCAGATTAAGAAGGGTCAGAAAATTTTTTTAATTCGGTTCCCGATATTTCAGGGTTATTTTTAGGTGTAATTTGGTTCCCGACATTTTTTGCAATAATTCCAAGCTTGAACTCACCACAAAATAAAATAATGTAGTGTGTGGAAATTGAATGCATACATTTTGCAAGGAATAATTAATTAGTATAATCGAACCAGAACAAACTAACTTTACGTAGACATTTGAATGCGTGGAAAATGAATATATAAATTTTGCGAGGAGTAATTATTTTTTATAATCGAACCAGAACGAACTAACCTTACGTATACATTGAATTGCGTGGAAATTTAAAACTTTAAAGAAAATTGAAAGTCACTGAGTAAGCACGATTCAACAAAACAACTGACTGTCACAGAAGCAATACAATACAAAATCAATAAATATCACTTACATGGACAAGGGATTGCGCCTATATTCCTGGGAACCAAATTACTTATGACCTTTTTTGGACTAGGAACTAAATTACATATCATTATCAAGCATTTCAAATAAATTTCTTATCTACTACCTGACGGGAACCAAATTACCAACACCCCCCAAAACCCTTTCAGAGCCAATTTATGGAATCAAGGAATTCAAAAATAAAAAATATTAAGATATTTTATTTGATCATCTATGGTGAAACTGAAAGTGATTCTTAAATGTTATTTTGTTCTAAGTAATCATTATGAAATTCAAGTATTGTCATCGGTCTTTGATATTCAGGCAACTGACAGTGGGGAAAAATTATATTTTAAGATCCAAACTATAAAGATTATTATCATTATTATTATTATTTTCTATCCGCAAGGATTGTTCCAATCAGGCAGTGTCTCCGGAGCTCCGATACATCCGGAGGGCGCGCTGGTGTCATTTATCCAGATAGTCACTCCCCACGTCAGTGGGGTGAGTGATTACTGGGTCCAAGAGTCATGTACCCTAAGCAGACGGAGTGAATCATGGATGACGGCCTTCTGCATCATTCCGGCTAAGATTTCTGCCCCATTACGGCAAGCCGGTATGATTTTTAAATTGGAGAGCTGCTAGTCTATCATTCCACCAAGGACCCCTATGTTCAGATCCACCATTTTAATAGAATGGTTTCGGTAGAGCCTGCGGAGTTCAAAGAGTAATTCGATATTTGGTCCGTTTTTCCTCCTCTTTTCCGGCGATATTCGTTTCGCCATGAGCCGAAAACTCTATGACGAGTATCGTCCTACTTTGATGGTCGAGGAAGACTACTTCAGGCTTATTTGTTTGTATTTGCCCAAGGGTGGGGAATGAGTAGTTCCAATAGATTCGGCACTTGTCATTCTCCACAACGGACTCAATATCACCCGGAGCATAAAGCAACATTTGATTTACATTGTCTGTTAGTTTTTTTGTAAGTTACAAGCTAAGCTAATCGTGTCTTCAGCTTTAAATAAAAATAACTCAGTAATTTAATCTGTAGTCCAGTACATATATTTTCAGTTCCATCTATTTCTCTCTGTTCTATAACACTATTAATATACGTACTTTTCATATCAGTTAACTTCATGTCAATAAATTTAATGGATTATCTCTAGATATGAAATCCCAATATAATTTATGAATCGAACAAATTTCGAAAAGTATGCCAGAGAGTTTCAGTTCAATTAAATAAACAATTTCGTCAAAGTCGAAATTCTCTTCTCTACTACTGTTTCCTGACAGATATTTTCCTCAATTTTGCATTTTGTGGGCTAGTGTGGAAAAAAGGGGATTTCTACTTTGTCGGAATTATTCGTTTCACCCAATTTAATTTCCTTAAAAAATCAACATTAAATAGAATTCCAATATTCCTTCAATTCATTTGATGACAAAAAGTAACAGAAACATCTGATCCCTTGAAACAAAAAGAGTTCATTGCTGAAGTAAAATTAAGAAATCAAACTTACATACCCTCTCGCGTCTTTTCTCCAGTATGGAGCATAGAGTCCCTTGAAAGCAGGTACAAAGTAAACATCCCCGGTATTGAACACTTCTTGAGCAAGTGATTCGGTATCTTTCTGGACATCTTTAACGAAACCCATGTTGTCCCTCAACCACTTCATTGCGGCACCAGCCACAGCAACACTACCTAATAGATGTTTTTTTTAGAAATAAGAAACAGTTGCGGATTTATTTTGTAAAAATAATTTTATAGTCTAGTTAACGAGTGCTCTTTGGTCGAGTTTTTTCAGCAATCTCGTAAAAATTTGAACAAGGTGGCATTCGATTTGGAATAGCAAGTAGATGATTTTTGAAAAAAAAGGTCCGCTTGCAAAAATTGCAAAACTTATAAACAACTAAATGAAAGGGGGTTTGGTTTTTTGCAAATATCTCAAAAAGTAACTGAGATTTTTAAAATCTAAAAAAAGATTTAAAAAGAGGAGGAAATTTCCTAAAAGTTAGTCCCATCACCAGGAACTGTAGGACCAATATTTATAATTGAAAATAAGGCCGAAAACGGGTACTCTAGCTTGCCCAAGCAATGCCCACCTAATATACTTTATTGTCATAAGGAATGAGTGAATTATTGTGGACAAAGAACTTATGTGCTAAATTAAAATTAAATTACAACTAGTCAAATAACAAATATGTAAATATCTGTGAATTAAATTAAAAGGTATTAGCATAATACTCTTCCAATGTATAATAAGGTCGGCTACAACACAGCAAGAGAACAGCCTTTTTGAAGTTATCTATGATATTAATTTCTTTATTTAGACACTTCAACGATTTATTTACTTATTGTTGTTGAAAATACCAAATACATACAGTGTGTATAATAAGTAGGAATAAATGTTACATGGAAACATGATCAAAAAACTTGTCCATGATCATGAAACATTCTTAAAGAGAATACATAATACACAAACATACTGAATATTTATAATAGGTATATACAAACAAATAAAAAAAAATAACGACTAAATAATACAAAATATTGGTCACATTTCTCATACATACTTAATAATAATAAGAAAATGTTTGTTCGAAAATATGAATAGAATTTTCATAAAATCTGTTGTGGAATCATCTGCGGCTGAAAGACATTTTTCATTTTTCAATTTTCATGGAGAATATTCCCCTTTTCAATAGAAAAATTATTTCACATATAAATAATTTTCTAAATTTTCGTAAATCCAGAAAAACTGATTTGTTTCCAAAGAAACTGACAATTCATTATAAATTATTTTAACATATTGAATATGAATACCCAGAAATGAAAAAATTCAGGCACTGAGGCACTTACTGGATAGATGAATGAATGAACAATAATCCGCCAGCAAAGAATTTTTATTGACATTTTCCAAATGGTTATGCAATAGTTAATTAATAATTGTTTGCTGCTTGAACATGAACATTGCAAGTGTGATAATTGTTAAACTATGAATTTGAGATTTTTTCCTTCCTTGAAGCTATTCTTGAAAGGCTTCCGAATAGATTCCTGTTGGAAAAATAAAGAAATATATATTATTCAGTTTTTATTAACAATTTACGTAATTGCAAAATTAAAAACTTGAAAAGATTCAATGGTCCGTTTTTTTATTATTATAAGGAGCTGCATGTAAATAAATATTTTTTTAATTGTTTATCAAATAATTGAAATTAAAAAAGCAAAAGATGATTTTAAAAAAATCGTACAAAAAAAAATTGTGCTTAAAACGTATTTGTTAATTAACTATTATTTTCTACCACTTCTAATCGATATTAAAGAATAATTTTTTTATAAAATCATAATTTGTCTTTCTTTTCAAAATAAAAAAAAATAGTTTCATTCGATTTTTCATTGTTCGTTTAATAAACAAACTGTTATAAACAAATGAAGTTGTTTTTGTTCATAACAAATTGTTTATTAAATAAACAATGATTAAATAAAATCTTTTCGAACAGGTTTTACAGACAAAAAATGTTCCTTAGTATTTATTATAAGTGGCAAAAAATAATCGTTAATCAATAAATACGTTTTTAGGCAAGGGGCAAGTAGAGTACCCGTTTTCGGCCGTATTTTCATCTTTCCAGGAAAATATAAAAATTAAATAAATAATGGTCCTACAGTTCCGTGAGTTGGGACTTTCTTTTGGGAAATTTCCTCCTCTTTTTGAATGTTTTTTTAGATTTCAAAAATCTCAATTAGTTTTTGAGATATTTTTCAGTTAATTGTTTTATAACTTTCGCAATTTTTGTGAGCGCGGCTTAATTTGTTTTTTGTTTAAATCATCTACGTTATTCCGAATCGAGTGACACCTTGTTCATATTTTTCCGAGACTGCTGAATGAAGTTGAGCAAAAAAGCACTTAACTAGACTATTTAATCTTAGAGTGGATATTTTGTGTAGATTGTAGATGTCTGATTACCTTCTAAAGCATATACAGCCGGTGTATTTCCAAACTTATAAGCTAGAGTTGTGACTAACCCATGAGTGGATTGAACTCTCTGGAACAGCATTGAATTAAAACTTGAAAAAAAATATTTGAATATTTCAGTGCTTACCGATGTTCCAGTATTATACAGAAGAAAGCATCCGCTCCTGTAGGTATTTTTTGCCTGTCCTTCACTCAAGCATCTCTGCCCCACCAATGAAGCTTGCTGATTACCCAATATCTAAAAAAAATCTCTTTCGCCTGAACTTGACTGAAAGCCAAAGATATTTTTTCGAATATTACCCCTGATATATACACTCCCTCCAAAGGTAGTCCTACAGAAACGTTTCCATAAATTTCCGAGCTGCTTTTAATTTCCGGAAGAATATCAATGGGTATTTTGAAAGTATGTAGTAGAAGAGGGTCCCAGTTCAAGAGTTCTATGTTCATTAAGAATGTTCTAGATGCATTCGTAACGTCTGTGAAATGTTTTCCTCCATTCACACCACCTGTCAAATTCTAGATGAAAACATTTGAGACCAATCAAAACAAAAAAATACGAGTGTGCTGTAGACCACACGACTGAAGTAAAACTTCTTTGTATATTGAGATGGATATATTGAGGGACAATATATGAAAATATAAATGGA
The DNA here is from genome assembly GCA_958298965.1 of Chrysolina haemoptera. Taxonomy (NCBI): domain Eukaryota; kingdom Metazoa; phylum Arthropoda; class Insecta; order Coleoptera; family Chrysomelidae; genus Chrysolina; species Chrysolina haemoptera. The sequence goes on from OY282587.1 coordinate 12,398,718, forward strand.
AAAGCTATTGGGTACCCTCAAATGGAAATGCAATCGTCGACACGTGTTTCGCACTTAAGTGCTTATCAATAAGGTAAAATCAAGTGCAAACTTATGCATACTTGGATGAGAAATCAGAAATTGAAAATGGCAAACAGGAAGCCAACCGCGTTTCGTAACGCTCTCGTCACGCATTCACCATCTTACTCCCCAAGTCAAGCGTGTGTAAAGAAGTTTTACTTCAAAAAGCAATTACCGCCAACTCCTTACCCATAAAATCCACGTATCCACTGTCCCAAAAAGGCACTTCTTTGCTTTGATCGCTTTTTTTACTTGAGGTATGAAATGAATAAGCCACTTGAGTTTGAATGCACTGAAATATGGAGAAATCGGAAGACCGCAGTTGTGTTTGAAATAGTTTGTGTTGTTGTCCGGTACTTTTGCCAATATTATATCAACCGTTGAGTCAGTTCTTATGTCATTCCAAACTGTGGAAAGAAATATATAAGAAACAACAGATGTCGATATCTAGAGGAAAATTACCAATGGCGTTATGGAGAGGTTCCCCTGTAGTTTTGTCCCAAACTATAGTTGTTTCTCTTTGATTCGTAATCCCTAATGTAAGAATATGTTTTGCTGAAATATAAATAAGAGAATGCCAATGATTATTTTCGCCGGCTGTCCCCTTTATAACTAAGTAGAATACGTGAGTCAAGAATCTACTGAAATATTCGTCTGGTTCAGAGATCGACACTTCCCAAATTACTTAGTACGGTTGTCTCCCCAACAACTGAAAAACATATTCAAAAATTGACTTGAGCCCTAACAGTCATTGATTCTGATATCAATCCAGAAAAATTTTAACTATTGAACAACAAAAATTTTTTCTAAAGCATGATATACTCATTGAATTTCCATGAGTTTTGATCATACACATTTTCAAAGTTAAATTCTCCAAGGACGTTTTCAAGACATTAATTTTGACTGAAAAGCAATCAATCTTCTCTTTTTCAACTCTTTATCAATATAAAATAAATAAAACAATCAATCATTTGATGACTTGAATACTTATCTATTATATTCCAAGGTCCATCAGGTGTATTCAGGTGTTAAAACATTACAAGCCAGTTACATGAGAAAAACATATAAGACATGTACAGAGGTAAATATAATTTGCTAGAAGGTACGATTAGTGTAACTGTCAGGTTCATATGGCAAAAAATTGACAAGTCTGTTTATTATAGATGTTGTGACTTTTTCATTACTTCTGGTAGATGGTTATAAGAGCGAGAATAAAGCACCTTATGAAATGTGATGACTTATGTTTTTCAAAGAACTTCTCTTTTAAAAGACAAATGTTTACATTCAAATATACAATGCAGGTTCAATATCATAATATGATCTTACTTGATGAATAAATATGGATACAGAATATCAGCTATTCCATTTTTTTATAATTCGAGAATATTAAAAATATCCCAATTGCTTGTGATCAGTAAAAAAATTATATTATATAAAAAATGAGTATTTTCAATGATTACTACAGCAAAGATACAGCAATAGCAGAAAAAATTGTACCTGAAATATTTGGGTTTAATATTGGATGAGAACAACACTGAAAGAATGTATTAGACCGGCCGGTAATAACACATTTTTTGCAAAGTTATGATCATTATATTATTATTTTGAATGTCTTCATTCAGTGGCGTCACCAATCAAATGTTGGTGTTAATTGAACATTTATATAAGTATCTTTGAACAATTTTTTTTAATGTATGCGAAGTGGTTTTTCCGACAGTTTGAACTGATAAACCCACGATAAATAAATTGTATACTCTTCTCTCGTGTACAAAGCCCCGAAATTATCAACTGAACATGTAAAGAAAAGAAGATATTGAAGAACGATTATTTAACGTCTGCTTTTTCACAAGCTTATTTTTGGTGTGATATGAATCACAAAAATAAATTTGCATGCGCATTTTTCGCGTTGAAAGTGCTGTGATAATTTTGTAAACATTCAAACAAAAATAATTGCTTGTTTACGAAAGAATTGCAACGCTTTCTACATGAAAGAAGAGTATGCAAATTAATTTTTCTAGAACCGGGCGAAAAGTACCATGCGCTTTATAAAGAAAGCGCAAAGTTGCACTTTTCCGACGACCGAGCGTTTTTTACTCTGCCGCTCTAACCAAAACGCTAGCCGAGTTACCATAGAAACCATAATAGAAAAGCATCAAATGTTTTTTATAAGAAATTTTAGTTTCTACATCATATAACTATGTATATTACGATGAATAGAGTGATAAATAAAGCAAATTACAAACTTTAGTTATAGAAAGTAATTAAAAAATAGTTATTATGATTCTAAACTCTCATGTTCTAAACTTTTCATTATACTAAAGATGGTAGAAATGTATATTCAGTAAATAATTCATATTATCTATAAATTATACATATTGATGCCCAAATTATCGCATTAAATAAAATACAAAACTTCCAACTTTAGAAAAACAGTTCAAAAATTGGTTGGTGGTTATTCTTTTTTTAAGTTTTAACAAAGGTGGTAAAAATCTATTTTTTAATCTCGCACGTATTAAAATCTGAACTATCAAATTTGAGGTTAGGTATCAATAATCATTAATTTTGTATAATGTAGAAACTTTGAAGGTCAAGTTTCTCAAATGAATTTATATCAATAATGAAAAAATAAAACTTCCCACCAGTCCTAATTTTCTGAAAAACTTTATGAGACTACTTTGATTATTCCATAAATATATGTGCTTGGTAAAATTCATGATGACAGTTCACGTTTATGATATTTGCACTCATATAGTGGAACTACAGCTAGATAACCTTGAGCAAATCAGATATTTCCCTGATAAAACCAGTTTGTTTATCCTATATAAATAATGGCCTGACCTGACCAATCATTATTCTATAGTAACTCTCATTAAATGATTCAATCAACATTACCATTCACAAGCCAAAAAAAATGGTTGTGCATGATGAATACATAATAAAAAATGTAAACAAATTATACTCGAAGATGACTGATAGATAGTTTATGAATAGTGTTGAACAACATTCAATCCAAGTGAAATTTTTTTGATCGTAACTATCTTTCAACCTGATAAAAAACACATTGCCAAAATTTTCAAATGTTAAAAGTAACAATTTAAAAATAGCCTTCTCATTATGTAAGGTGTCTAACTATAAAAACAAATACAAACATTAGCACCTGTTACAACTTGAATGCAGGTGACCTTTTTCAATAAGTCATGTGAAATATTTGAAATTACAGTAATGCTCCCTAGACAAACAAATAGGTTTTCAAATGAAACTCATAATTCAACTGCCATATAAAAGCCTATATAATGAAGTGGGTGTTTTTGTCAAAAACAACACCAAATCTCACTTATGAATATCATCAATGAGTCCATAAACCACTCACTTCAGATAAGAGTGTCAATAAAGAATGAAGATATATTAGCTTTGGATAAACTGATAACTACTATTGTCGGAAACAACATTTAAAAAGAATGATAATGTTTCTTCATCAATTACATCCACGTCCAATATATAAAGTTTGAAAAAGTTATTCCTATCAAATGATCGAAAATTACACACTGTTATCAATAATAATTATCCTTAATTTCACAATAACTTATTCATGTCTCATGACCTCACATGAACCTAAAAACCCAATGTACAAAAAACATAAAAACTTATCAGTTATAATCTTCAACAGAATCTTCTACTCTAAAATATCTAGAGTTCAATGATGATAAAAATGTTAAGAAACTTTTCAGTTCTATTTGAATTTTCCTGAGAGTTTTGCAGACAACAAAATAACTGGGTAAATAAACATTGTGGCGTTATAAGGATTCCAATGCTAATTTGTCATTCTATTAGAATTTGACCTAGAGGGCCCAACCATTATCCAAGTTCTTTCAAAAACTTTGAAAACAAAACACAGCTGGAGTGGTAGATTTGGAGGGCTATTTGGTGTTATGATGGGGTGTGTGAAATTGTACCATTGGTTCTCTCATTCTCACTTTAGTGCTCTATAGCTTTGTCAGGTCTTTCTCGGGTCGCCCTAGAGAGCAAATGTAGAGTAGCAGAGTGGGGGGGGGTACCACCATTACAGTTTAAAATGTATAGTTTAATTTCAACAAATTTCAAATTTTAAAATGAGTTGGAATACATCTAAGTAGTTGAGTAGTTGATGAAGCTTTGTGCATGAGTTATAAAACTCAGTGATGTCAAAGCATACTTTGACTTCAACTTTGAACTTCAATAGGTATGTGAAAAAAAAATAATGACAATTTTCAATGCAAAACACTTTGTCAGTGATGTGATTGATTACGAATTAATACAAATTTATATTATTGATAGTAATCTCATGAAACCAGCATATTCTAGCAGAGTTTTAATTGTGCCATTCCATTTGTACCAGCTGGGGAACAAATGGACATAACCAGGGGCGCACTCAGGATTTTTTTTCTGGGGGTGTTATGTTTACTTTCGAAATCAAAAATACATCTCAACAAGATAAATTTCGGGAGGGGTTATAACCCCGAAACCCCCCTTGGGTGCGCCCTTGGACATATCACATACAAAAATGCCATGAATGACAGATTAATGACTGGATTATTCCCAAACAGTTACCCGAATAGCACAAATAATATAACATGTCTATGATTTAATTAATCCTTACATATATCGACTCTCTATGGTTTCTAGGAAAATAATAAACTTCGTGTGGGATATTGTCATATCATATTATTGACATGTATATTTTAGCGGTTATGATGATGAATTCACATTCTCACCAGAGTCTCCTAGCTCGTTAACAACTTCCTTCATACATTTTTCTACAGCAATCAATATTTCCCTTGGATCTTGTTCTGTCCATCCTTCTTGTGGAGTATATGTGGTAATATCTACTGTATGTTTAGCAATTTCTTTTGTATGCTCAGTGCGAAATACACAAAACTTAACTGTCCTTGTACCAGCATCTATAACCCCAATTAAAGGAACTGCATTGTCTTCGTCGTTCATCTCCACAGAAATCTTGAAACAAATAAAATTGAGGGTGTCATTATAATCAAGGTCCTTCAATATTTTGGTTTAAAGATATTTTTCTAGAAAAAATTTTCTGTAAAAATTTCTTGTATAATATTTATGTAATTATCAAACTCAAATACAAATATTATATACATATATATGTAATCTAAAAAAACTGTATGATTGCCAAAACACAGCAGTACTTACAAGTCGAACTGAATAAAAGAATTTTTATTTTAAACTTATAACCTATCCCCCTGTCTCAACATCACGGAGGTGTGTTCATCACACCCACTCACGTCACAAGTTGTTGGGCTAATGAAACTACCGATTCTGAAAGCAACCAATGGTGAAAACCTCATTCTCATAATGTTTTTATAATATTCTTATCATGTTTACAAAGTAGTACTCACTTGTACTATGTTCAATTTTTCATGAATATTCAAATATTTCAAATATACACTATCAAAAGTACCAGCGCTGACATCTGACAGTGAATTTGTGAAAGTTTCAGTAATCGATAAAAAAGGCCCCTGCTGACAAGACAAATTTATAGTTCACTGTTGTGTTGTGGGTTGTGGCGGCGCATTTGTTTTCAAAAGGTTTATTCGTTTGCATCTAGGTGTAGGAAGAGTAGGGTAATTTACACCACATTTTGAATCGAGTGTAGCTGAGTGCAAAACAAACAAAGGAATGTGTCAATGCAAACGAATGCTAAAATCGAGAGTAAATTACATGGTGAAGGAAAATGTTACACCTCGATGCAAATGAATAAATCTATTCAAACAGACATGATCTATTAGAATTGTTTTATCCAGGTTAATCCTGGACCAGCCCAGGGTTGTTCTATACAATACTGACAGGGTTGCCGCGAAAAACAGTTTTTAGAGATTTCGGGGGACACAGATGTAAGGTGGTGAAAGAGTGCCACTGCTGCCAACATATAAGAATTACTGTGGTTCTTCCTATTTAACTATCCTTGTTCTTCTGGCTTGTCCTTGTCCGACTTGTTTGTAGGTTCACAATCTGGCACACAACTGACGTCATCAAAATGGAGGTTTCGCGGTAACCCTGTCTATTTTATATTTTTAATTACCCTGGACCAGCCCTTCAAATCTGTTATGTTCTAAAATCCTAAATTATTGTGCTACATTTCAGCAACAAACATAGTGTGAGGGTACACCATCTGTGGAAGTATACTCCATCCGATCCGGGTTGACATATGTCAGATCTTAGCCATTATGAAAACCAATACAATTAAACGATCAAACGAACTTACCTGTGAAGTTCGATCGGGATTATATGACATCGCCTTGTCCGAGGATCATTATTTTTCACTATGTAGTTTGCGCTCTCGCAGTGCAAAGGCCACTGATTTTTAAAGAAGAAATAAGAAGAGGAGTATGTCTCCCGCCAACTGCCTGCCTAGCTAACTTCATTACGCTCGAAGTGTCTGCAATATTTGTTTAGGGCGGGAGTTTCAATTTCGGTTGTGGGATGATCCTCGGACAAGGCGATGTCATATAATCCCGATCGAACTTCACAGGTAAGTTCGTTTGATCGTTTAATTATATGACATCGCCTTGTCCTTCAGATCATTATTTTTCACTATGTAGCTGTTTAAAGATAGCGAAAATATTGCAGATAGTAATTGTTTTGCGGATATCATGGGCAAAGTTTAGTTATTTTCCTGTGAATTAATCGCTTCAGATTTTTATTAACGAATTACTTCAAAACTGTTCAACATCAGCTTCCGCAAGTTTTATGTGGTTGCTCGAAGGTTTATCATAGAATTTTTCAAATGATGTTTGTCCTTTCCGACATTTTCGGCACTTTTATTTCTGATTGCATCCACGACACGCCTTTGAGGTAAGCTATAACCTGTCATGTCGAATGGGCAGAGAATATTTTGATATCAACGTGCACCTAATAGTATGAAGGGTTATTTTCTTAACCCATCTGATCAAATTTTTCTTTAGTTGACAGAGCCTATTTGTCATCAAGAATAAGTGAAACTTTGATTACTCCCACACCCTGGGCTCCATTATAATCATGTAGGCAATTTACTAAGCACAAATATGGATCTTCGACTTTCCAAAGGGGTTGACACTTGGTGTCCTACTTGTTTTCACATGGTAAGTGATATTTGTCAGCACTCCATGAACTACTGAATATGTTTTCTAACCTAATTTTGTGGAATGTCTGGTACTATGCCCTGCAGAGAGCTTGCATGGGATAAGTTTTCTGGGAAAATCTGAGATGCCTAATTTTCCATAAGACTTTATAGATATTCGGTATTGTACCATTTTACTACTTCTGGATCCTATGTTACGCCATAATGCGGCTCATCTGAGTGTCTCATTCTTCCGATACATTTCAAGAACCTCTTCCAAAGAGAATTTTATTGTTACATAGCGCCTGGCAAGATAAGACCTAGTGCTGGACGCTGTTGGTTGAAAGTGTCACATTTCACAGGTATTATTAATTGTCCAACGGATTCTGGAAAAAATATAAGACAGCTGCTGCGTTTTCTGCAGAAGGGTCTATATATACCTGTCAAAAGTGAGATATTGCTTTTGTGTGATTGAAGATAATGATACTGTTTCAAGTTTCCTCTTAGAGTCCCTGTTTTATGGAAACCTTCCTGCGACGTTTTTTTTTTTTTTTTGAAATGGAGACAATTTATCGTTAGGTTCCATAACAAACATTTCTCTAATAAGAAGTTTCTTAAACATTGGGAATCATGGTTGTGAGGGTACTACTACAATAGTGTGTAGTGTGACTTAGGATTAAGTTCAGTTTTATTTACAGTATTTTCACGTTTTATGTGTTCTGTGCACAAAGTGTGGTCCCTGGCAGAGGCAACACTGCGTTTGACATCGAAACTTTGACACGCCCTGAGTGGAAGTCCGACAAAAAACAAATTTACATTACAATAAAAAATTTAAGTGCCTACTTGAATATTTGGCCACAAGCTACAACCTAAACTAGTGTTGTACAACATTTACACCTCACACCTCACACCTATAGCTTGATCATCCATGATCCTCCTGGCACCTGCCGCATCCGGATCTCTCAGCATGCAACTTGGATGCAGATATCAGTGCTTGGTTTCACAGACTCTGAAACGACTTTAGAAGTGCAGCACTGAGTCAACAACTTGAAAATTTCCATCAGCTCTATTCGCCTTCAGCAACATACACCACAGGAGGCAACCAACCAGAGGCCTCTCTCTTAACACAGCCAAAATTGTACACTGCCAATTCTATTTATATAGGCTATGGCTGGTAATGGCGCTATGAACCAAGATATTATTATGTTGTGACAAGCAAGCCTGCAAAAAACACTTGATTGCATAGGAGGCAGCCAGCAACAATAGATGGTTAATATGTTTCAAGGCCTCTGCTGCATTCCATCCACCATATGTATGTTCCCTTTTTAATGATGCACATTGTATGATTAAAAAAAAATATTATTAGACCACCATTTTTAAGGTTTAATGAGGTTTGGTATACCATTTCGGTATCGTAGCCCTGGCCTATTCTCAATGCTAAAATTTTGTTGTCTAATGATTCTGACATTCTGCCATATTGATTTTTGCAGTTTCTCTGATTTTTAATTTGTGTTTTGTACAACAGTTAATTACTGACCTAATGATTCTTGTTTTCCTCAGGTGGCAGCTCAGTTGTCAACTTTTAAGAATTCAGAGTTGATTTCGGCTACTTTTCCTATAATTGTTGATAAATCCAATGCTTTTTTATAAAGTTGTTACAGAACTAACATGAGACAAGGCGTTCCCGTTTAGTTCTAGCGGTAATCCAGAATCATTCAATTATGACCCACAAACATGTAACATATTACTGTCTAAGAAAAATCCAATAGAGATTTGATTATTTTACAGAGATGACAAAGGGAAAGCAAGTGAACTGATAATAAGTGTCACATACTTTAAATGTTGGGTATTTTCTGAATTTTTCATGCACTGGCACCGAGTATGCATCTTTTAAAACAATCGTAGACAAAAAGAAGTTCTTTTCAATTTGCTTCAAAACTGTCCTTGTACTTTTCATTTTGAAGTGTTGAGGTTTGGGTATAAACCTATTATTTTTGAAAATCTGGGATGAATCTTTTCGATATTTCACTTATTGTGCTTACTTTCCATACTGTGCCTAGAGATCTGTGATCTTATTGCCTAGGTTTTATATAGAATGGGATTCGTACCCTTTGATAATATACATAGTAGTCTTGGAGGTTGATATTTGTTCATTTCCCTGCTGTGATATACAAAAGTGTGTTATGGTGCCGATTATGGTTATTGACCATTGAAGCGGTTGGTTTTTTATTTATTTATTAATTTATTGCATCCAAATTATCTCTAAAAAGGAACCTGGAGAAACGAGTTAAGAACTGCCTGGATTAATTTGTCTACTGTGAACAAATGTTCTTCTCATAGATAATGACTACCACAGTGGAGACTGATGATCATAACTGTGGTAATAATTAATGGTTATAGAACCTAATTTTTGATTGATTATCTAGTATTGTCTGTATATTTGGAAATTTTCACCTGGTAGGAGACTTCCAGACTTTTCTGGGTCAAAGTTCTGGCAAATAAAAGCATGGCGGAGATTTTTTCATTGTCTCAATTTTTTTTTACCAATGTGAATGAGAAATTATTCTCTTTTTCTAAACCCGGACATAACATATATGTTTTATGCCACTTTTTTTTTTTTTTTTGGGGAGCATCTGTGACTCCATTACACAGTGTGTTTTCTTTGTCAGTTCCAATTGGCTGTAAATAGTTGTCAAGGTCGTCAGTAAGTACCTTCAACTGAAGAAATTCCATTTTTAACTATGGGAATTTCTTTGCCTGGAATTGTTTGGTAATACCTACCTACCTCTGGCATATGGCATCGATAGAGGGAACTGGGAGAATTTCTTCACCTGGAATTGTTTGGTAATACCTACCTACCTCTGGCCTATGGCATCAATAGAGGGAACTGGGAGAATTTCTTCACTTGGAATTGTTTGGTAATACCTACCTACCTCTGGCCTATGGCATCAATAGAGGGAACTGGGAGAATTTCTTCACCTGGAAATGTTTGGTAATACCTACCTACCTCTGGCCTATGAGCATCTATAGAGGGTCACTATCCCCAGCCTGTGGCTCTGGATGGGATTTCTCGTGTTTCTTCACTTGACTTTTTACCCTGGTCTGTGGCACTTGATGGGGTATCTCGAGTTGCTATTTGAACCATTTATCCCCGGGCCTGTGGCTGCTACGCGGGATATCTCGAGATGCTGTTTGGACCATTTATCCCCGGCCCGTGGCACCTGATGGGGTATCTCGAGCTGCTGTTGGAACCATTTATCTCCGGGCCAGTGGCTGCTACGCGGGATATCTCGAGTTGCTATTTGGACCATTTATCCCCGGCCTGTGGCACCTGATGGGGTATCTCGGGCTGCTGTTGGAACCATTTATCCCCGGGCCAGTAGCTGCTACGCGGGATATCTCGAGTTGCTATTTGGATAACGTGGTCGAGACCTAGCCCTTAACCTAAAAATAACACGGCTTCCACATTTTCGTGTCTGGAGCTGTTTTTCAAGTTTGCATAAGAGGTCCCGTGGACTGGACCGTTCTCTTTTTCTTTTCTTCACAATTTTCGCAAAGAATACTTTCAGTTTCTCAATTTAAGCAAAATAATTAAAAACACATCTATGGCCTTTCGCACTGAGAAGCGTAATGAAGTTAGCTAGGCAGGCAGTTGGCGGGAGACATACTCCTCTTCTTATTTCTTCTTTAAAAATCAGTGGCCTTTGCACTGCGAGAGCGCAAACTACATAGTGAAAAATAATGATCTGAAGGACAAGGCGATGTCATATAATGACAATACATGCATGTATTACAAAATCACTGAAATTTTTGTGTGCATCTTCTACTTTGTTATTAAATCATTAAACATTAACCGCGTTCGGTATTTACGTCGGACTGATCGGATTAATCTGTATAGTTCGTTTATTGCAAGCGATTGTAGGGGAGGTAAATCTTGATCGTTCGGTTTTTCAAATCCGTTCTGTCAGAGATTGATCTTTTTGCTCGGAGAATTTCGGCAGATCAATGCGATTAATTTGAAAGTGTGAGGTTATATTTATGTTAGATTGATGATTGTTACCATTGGTTTGATGTTGAAAGTTCAAATCGAAATGAAAAAATGATCTTGAAATAGCCACAGTTCAAATTTCGAAGTTGAAGATTGTTTTACAAAAAAATACAATTCAAATTTAAATGTTATAGGTTAACAACATTCTGTCAAAGTCAATCCCACGCTAATCTCGTCCGTTTCTTTCGTTTATTACCGACTGATTCGATTAATTTGTGGCCACGTGACTAAAGTCTGCTGTAATCTACGATCATATTACCGAACTCGACTATTGTTTCATTTAATTGTAACCTTTGAAAGTTTGAACAATTCAAATTTTAAAATGTGAAGCAAATTTGAATTTGGTAAAACGCGCGCCTTAGTATGACGTCAAAGTTCATGTAAACAAAATGTATTTTTCATGGTATTGACTTGTTGTTGATCAGTCTATCTAGAGTTTTTCAAGTGGTTGATTATTATCTTTTTATAATTGAGTTACTGCAAACCTACCGAAACTATGTTTTCTTTGGATAATCTTTGTTGACAAGTATTTTGACATCACACCCTACCGCCAAAAGACAATCATTTGAATTTCCACTATTTTTCAATCATTTTTATTCTTTTTAATTATTGATATTTTTGGCAGCTATCTTATTTTCCCAGTATTTGAATGGATGATATAATTTATTGGAACAAATAGGAAAAAACATGCATGAGACCTATTCAAAATATATTACAATTTCAGTCCAAATCAATTGTCTATATATGGTGGATATGATTCCATTCTATTTCTGTTCAAAGAAATTTCATATTCCGATTTCGTTTTGAATCGAGAAAATACATCGTTGTAGCCAACGGATCGTGACAGATTTCGTATGGCATATTCATAATCCCTCTCCAGAAATCACCGAACGGTTTCATTGTTACACCGGTTACTCTAGTGTACAATATTGTAGTTATCACAGCCAAAGAGTAGGGGCCTATAGCTTTTCCATTTAAGGGTTTGATGCACCAGGGCTTCTTATTCTAGTTCAATCATTGGCTGAAAATTGACATCTATCAAAATCTACCAATAGTAAGTCTAGAATGAGAAGCTCCGGTGCTTCTTAACACTCCTAAATGGAAAACGCCTAATAACAGACAGTCTGTTATAGGCCCCTACTCTTTGACACAGCGTTTCAGTTGGCAACACTGTTGTGTTATGTGTATCAGTGTATCAAGGTGTATCAATGGTTATTTTTAATTTTTAATTAGAAGTTTATAGAAGATAAGAGGGAAGAATTGAAGAATATGGCAAAGTGTAATTAAAATTCGACAAACACCTCGCTACCTCTTATTGAAATGACTTTTCTTAGTACGATAATGATTAGAAGATTCAACTTTCAAAGTAAGTTCCATAATTGGTAAATAGACTTTAAACTCACTACTTTTTTTTCTCGAATCAGTTTGTAAAAACCTTATTTCTATGGATGACTCCCAAACCGACCATCTCTTTAGACATTGAAGTTCAGTAATACCTGCTGAAAACCAGGATATTAAGGATGGCCAGAGAAAATAACAATGCCTTTGTGAAAAATATCCAAGAACTTTTAAAAAATAGTAACACAGTCGATGCCCTCGAAATATTTTGTAATATTGAGAACTGCTCCAATGTTAGAGATAGCTCCTGGGACCTGATACCAGTCGTAACTGAATATTTAACTAGCCATTGTAAAAAACGTAATCATGAAGTATTTAAGTGTTGTGAACAGCTAATGAATATAATAGCAGATCAATCCCATCCTGAGGAGGTATTGTTACAGTTGATAGAAGAAATAGAAGAATGTGAAGATGACATGAAATTTATAGTATTACTTACACCTATGAAGAAAATCTTAATTCGTATCCCTTTAAAACGATTGATTTCTTGTGCTTGGGGCTTCAATGCTATCCAGTCATTTCTGTCAAAATGTGCAGAACCTGAAAGCAGAGGGTTTACTGATAAGGAAAAACTGCTCCTGGACAGGGATGAAAGAACTGTTAGAATTATATCATTATATCAAGAAGTGTTGCTTTTTTATGAGAGCCTCATTGCAGAATTTTCTGCAGCTGAAGATGTTGAAGGACGTATGGGAGTTGTGAGAAAATTTTTAATTCGTCTACTTGCTAAACCACTGGTTTGTTTGGATATGGAGGTTTTTGATGGTATTAAAAGTGGAGCAAGGCTTTTAGGCGAAAGACTTATTGAGAAAATATTTAAAATTACCATTGATCCCATATCAATATTAAATTTACGTTTTCCTCCAGAAAATGTAGAACTTTTAAAATTGAATACATTAGGCATAGCATCCTTATTTTATTTAGTCTATTCAGAATATGTTTTAGTTGAAAGAGTTCCTACAGTATATAGTGGTGTATACTTTTTCCAAAAAAGTTTGCATCTTGTATCAGCACTTTTGAATGAACACCATCAAATCATAATTGAAAAGGGGCTTAAGTTAGCTGATACCTTGTTACGGCATGTTAAGTTTTCCAAATTGTCATATTCTCTATTGGATTCCAAAGATCACAGTGAATTTTGTAAATCATTGGCAAAAATTATCGTCTATAATGAATATGATTTTCTTAGGAAGTCTGCATTGAATATTTACAAAATATATCTGTTTTCTTTTGAAATCAAAGGATTTTACTTGATAGTTTACAATCTGATACCTGACTTGAACCATTCTGGTCTTGTAGGGTTTACTATAACACAGTATAAAGATTGTTTATCCAAAGAATTTTTAGACAATGAAAGCCATTTTTCCGACTATTTCAAAGGTCAGAAGCTTCTAGCATTTCTCAGAAAGGTCTGCTATTTACACAAAGGAGAAGAAACTGATTTAATAGAACTATTCGACCAAATCATGGCATCTCTTAATTTACTTCTTTATTTAGCTTTGAGGGATAAACAAAACGTTACACAGATTTGGGATTATTTTGGGCAGCTTGAAGAATTATACTTACAACCATTGAGAAGGGGTATTGAGATCTCAAGGGCACATTACCAACTAAAAATTAAGGAGATTCAAGAAAATGTTACAGGAAAAATAAAAACTAGTGAAGTTTGTGTAACTGTTTCTGGCCAAAACTTATCAGAAATGCCAAAACAAGAGAAGTTAGATGTACTCAGATCTTCACTAACAGCTTTTGACCTAATTAATAGTCTTCTCAGTAGACTTACTGAATGCATTGAATCTAATAGATGATTGTTATTATTTTTAATGGTGCTTTTATTCAATAAACTTGTTTTTTTATGATTGTTTTAATTTTCAAACTTATGAAACAGGGTAAGTGAAATATCCTCAGAGCTATAAATCCAAACTGTTGTAAATATAAAATTTCAGTTATTCTTTTTTTAAAAATATGCTACTTGCCAAGTATCATGATAGTGTTTTTATGAACTGGTATGGAGGTTTATGTGAATAAAATATAAACCTTTCATCTGTTGTGTGATTTAAAAGGTAAATATCTCAACAAATGTTAGTGAGATACCTACATATCTTCCAACTCAACAATTGAATGAATGAGAACTTGTCCAAAGAAATTAAAGAAAATGGATGAAACATCGAATTCATGTTGTACATTTCAACTTGACATAGAAAACCGAAGAGGAAAAAGAAAACCAATAACTCGGCTGAATAAACTGTATTAGGAAAAAAATGGAAAGGTTTGCCAATACTGATAACATTAATAATATACTTTAAGAAAACAGAAGTTTTGAATAAAAGCTTGAAACATAATATAACTAACTCTCAACTCAAGGCAAACTGGAGAACAGAAAAGGAAGGTTTGAAAAAGGTCAGGAATTCCCAGAAAAAGTAATATAAGAAAACAAACTGATAATAGAATGGGGACTCTACTAACTACCTACCACAGAAGCAAAAATTGGAACTAAGGCATCTCTGGTGAATGTGTTATAACCTCTCCCCCTCGTGAGTAATTGAGCAAGAGGAAGATGAAATAGAAGAATAAATGCCATTTAACTGTTTGAATTTTATAACAACTCTTGTAAAACACAATATATCAACAAAAAGATTGAAGAGCTAAAATGAATCGCAACCCAATAATTTGTAATGAGAAAATATAAGACTAGTTGATTCAAATAATCCACAAATGATTGGATAATAATAAATTAACTTTGCTTTTTTATGAACACATCAAGAGCAATAAAAAAATAAAACAATATAAGCTATATACTGGATAACAAATGATTATGATATATTTCATAATAGATGAGTATATTTCAATAAGTACAGAAATCAAATACAAATATATGGTATTGAAAACTGACAAAACCTAATTCCTACTATAAAAACCATAAAAATTTAACCCAATAACCTTCATCTAACAAACAGGTATCATTACATACCGAAAATTACCAGAAACTGTCGTATAATTTATGAATTATTGGCAAGTACAAACTGGCTATAGCCATCTATTAATAAAATTCAAGTCATGAAAGAGATGAATTTAACCATGTATATTCGCACTTACTTAGGATCCAAAAATGTTTTAAACTACAGGGTGTCATATTGAAAATAACAAAGATGGAGTCAGTCCTGGAGACAATATTTTAGCTGAATTCTCAATGTTACCTTCGCCGTCCCCACAAATTTTCAGAATCATCCTGTTTTTTGATCTATTTACATAGATCGCATTAACTCTTGAAGATATTCCGCCTGTAGTATATGGAGTTTTCCCCATATGCCATGTAATTTCTCTGGGTGGGCTCTCACAATGCAAAGGATCATTAATCCACTCAAACAGCTGAAATATTGATTGATATACAGAACATGATTGGGATATGTTAATCTTTGTTCCACAATTTATGCTCATGCCAAACAGTTGTTGAAAAGCAGCTTTCAATAATAATATAACTTGCTCATAATCACTCGTATAATGTACCTACCCAAAGGCATATTCTGTGCGGGTAGAGGAGGGCTATTATTATTATTTGTCGAGGCGCTAAATTATATAGAGGCGTTCTATTTTCAGCAGTTGACCTTTCTATAATCTGCTATATAGCACTACAGCATATCAGCATCTAGTTAACTCAAAAAGTGCTGTTATGTTGCATCCTTTGATTTTTGGTTAAAGTAACTGCAATGACTTTGTCGGAATGAGTAGGGTGATAGAGTTGGTTGTTGTTGTTGAATAAACCACATGCAGAAGTTAACAAACATAATAACACTTTATTTACAACACTGTTACAATACAGTGAACACTTGAACTATGAAAACGTACAACGCATTGGCACGTCGTTGACTCGGGAATAACTGATTACTATGACTGTATGTCAGGAACTGATCATTGATTTACTAGTCGAAAGAGTGAATGATAACTGATGAGTAATGCAGTCGAAATGTAGGAAAGAACCTACAACTGCATCATCGAGGCAATGAACAAAAATGTATTCTTAAATTTAAGTTTCAATATGTGAAAAAAAATATTCTGAATTGCCCAGTTTAAGCAAAATAATTAGAAAACCGTATAGAGAAGTAAACTTATTATTAGGTGAATAATGTCTTTTTAAAATATCTACATTGAAGTTCCGAAACATTGAGTCATTCAATTTTTTTTTCTGATCCCAGGTAGTTCTAAGCTAAGGGTATGGGCAGTGAGTCGTTTAAGATCTACTGATTCCTCCAGTTCACAAGAGCAAAGTGGACCAGCATACGAAGATGACATAAAAAATAAAATATTAGCAGCATCTCTACCTTTCGTACCTGAACTAGGATGGTCAAAAGATGCATTAAGCAATGGAGCACAATCTGTAGGTTATCCCGGAATCAGCCACGGCATGTTTACAAGAGGAGGGGCTGATCTACTACACTATTTTCAAACTAGTTCAAATCTGAAATTAGTAGACATTTTAAAAGAGGTAAAGTCAAAAAATATCAGTTCTGTAATACCTAGCATATGTAGTGAATTTTTCAACCTTTCATTTTTTTATTACTTCTATCGTAAGGTTCTTGTCTTTCGTCGTTTTTTAATGTTTTCCTATTTTCAGATATATTTTTATTAAGTTTTGAAAACTTACAGAAACATTAACTTTTGATAACTTATCACTCTTCGAACTTTTCCAGTTCAATTTGCACGTGGTTTTTATGGTATTCAGTTAATCCCAATCACAGAAAAGAATTCTTCATGAATTGGCTGAAATTTGATTATGTTATTATGGGATTAGTTATTAGAAAAATATGTTATTTTAAATGATTGTTTATGTATTTTTTTGGAGTAATAAGCGGGCAAAGTTCGGAAAAACGTATTTATAGGTAGGTATGAATAATTGAAAAAGAAACTTTTTTTTTACCAAAAAAAAGGGAAGTTAAGGATGAAAACGTGTTGATTGGAATCCATAAATATCTCCAATTTTAATCTTATTAATAATAGTACAGATAATTCGTTTTTTCATTATCAGATCATACCCTTATAATAAAAACAATTGACAGATCGTTTTTGAATGTAACTTCCTGATGAATTCAGTTCTTTGTTATTACTTTTTTATTGAATACATCAAAAACTGTCAATTTGGACCTCATTTTACCCACGCATTTTTGAAAAATGCCGATTATCATGTACGAAAATGTTTTATATTGTTTAGTTTCCAAGATATGCAATTAAAAATATTGCTTTTGAGTTTTTATGTTTGGATACCTAAGTATTTTATAATTAGTTTTTCAGTTTTATTGTACTGTCCAGTTCTGTAATGTTTTTGAGTGTGGTGTATTTATGCAATATGATTTGAATTTAAGTTTATCAAGTTTTGTTTCATGGATAGTTACAACCCCATGTATCATACCTAATACTGTAAACTTCAAAAATGCTTATCTTGGAAACTAAACATATACTAATGTTTGAGTAAGGTTTTTCTGAACTTCAGCTGTCTGAATGAAACAAAGAAAATCAATTCTCTGCATTTTTATTATTCACGACGTTATATATAGATAACGTTGTGAATAATAAAATTGCAGAGAATTAAATTGCTTTTTTTTATACATATAAAGCCCAGAGAATCCTTACTTAAACGTACTGACAAGACTTTCATACATGATAGTCAACATTTTCAAAAATGTGTAAGTAGAGTTAGGTCTGGGTTAAGGGAACAATTTATAAGATATTTGATATAAACATTGTAAATGTAGTAATCATCACAAAAAAAATACGCACCCTTACCTGAATGAGAGGTAATATTGAACAATGTTAAAAAAAATAATGTTGTACATTTATGCGTTCCGTATAGGTATAACTGCCCTATAAGAGTTTTTTATTGCTGTTAATGTAATAATGTAATTGTATGTTGTATTGAAATTATTCTTTTTTATTTATCGACCAAGATCCATATTTTCATATGTTTTCGGACGGATTTCATTGTTCTTTTAATTTGCATATCTACAATCCAGTGTTAAGCAGCAACAGCTCATTACTCATTTTTGACACACTAGGTAGATGGTTAGTTTTCAACATGTTCATTATGTGAAACGCTTTAAAATCAAAGGTTCCACAGAATTCACGATCTGTCCATATTTTGAAATAAGAAAAAAAGAAAGAAAAAAACACTTATACAGGGTTAGGAAGATCTGAACCGGTGTGAAAGGAATATTCTTTCAAATAATTTCGAACATTTTTTCACAACCACTAAACTCTTTTTTCATTAAAAGAGCCTACCTACATTTGTTGGTTCACATGTTGTTATTTGAATGTTATAGAATTTTCATTCTAACATAAAATGATCTCTGTTCTATACTAACAAAGAACAAGAAATAGTAAATGAAATTATTCAGTTGACTAAATTGTCAATATATCAGGAAAAATCTCACTGAGAGGAACATATTCAAATCTATGTTGAAAAGTTATACCTGTGCTTTTAGCTTAGTTATACAGTGAGCTCATAAAGTAATCGATAAATTGATTTTGTTACGTTATTAGCCAATTTCAAGAAAAAACCTGAAACACGCCGATTTAGGTTTTCAAAAGACACTCTGAGACATAAAAAAAATCCCTTCTTTCACCCCCGTCAAAGTGAAAGCCATCCCCCCATTTTTTTTTAATGGAATAGTGGTCAAGTGATACTCCTGTCTATACAGCCATGTCTATTTTTTTGAATTTCGTTCATTCATCATAAAAAAAAATTCAAAATGTTAAAGTAAGTGAACCAAAAAAATATATTTTTTAGGGTTATTTACCACCTGTTTTTTGTCATACGCGACAGTAGAGTTAAAAATTGCATGTAAAAAATTTGAGGTGCATTGAATATACAGGGAATTCAATAGTATACGTGATACTTTTTAACAATTTGAAAATATTTTTTTTATGACGCATGAATGAAATGAATAAAAATAGACACGGCTGTATAGACAATTAAATTAAAATACCCTTTGAAATGAGGTATCACTTAATCCCCTATTCTATTTAAAAAATTGGGGGGGTGGCTGTCACTTTGACGGGGGTGGAAGAGGGACGATTTTTTTATGTCATAGAGTGTCTTTTCAAAAACATAAATCGACGTGTTTCAGGGTTTTTCTTGAAAATAGCAAAAACGTAAAAAATGAATTTATCTGTTACATTAGGACCTCACTGTATATAAATATGGATATCCATTAATTCATTATTAATTTTTTGAGTTTATGCTTAATCAATGGTAATATATTTTTCAACCACAAATTATATTTTTAATTTATTCCAGTTTCGAGATGAATGCAATAGAAACCCTATACCACCGGGTTATTTCGCAGAGAAAGCGATTCAAGCACGACTAAAAATGATAGGACCCTATATAAACAAATGGCCACAGGCTATAGCAATCATGTCAATGCCACCGAATGTACCGAATTCCTTAGCTACACTCTTGACTATGGTTGATGACATTTGTTATTATGCTGGTGATAGATCAGTTGATGTAAGTTATCTGTGATCTTGAAGATGTAAAGAAGTATTTTGTGTAATATCTATTTTCTCACTCAGTTTTTGCTCCATACAGCAGCAGTATTTATTCATTGTCAGAACCGACTAATAGACCGTCAGCCAATGACAGATTTTGCTGACTCATTTTCTCTCTTCAGGGATTTTAACCACTGAAAATTATGTCAGTGTTGAGAGCTCAAAAAATGAAAATTTAGCGATCGGATCTGTGCTAGGAAAATAGAAAATTCATTTTCCTTTTGCAGAAATTTTTTATTTTGTCGTTTATGGCATTTTAACACATGAATAGGTATAACAATCTAATAGTGAAAAACCAAAGCCATAAGGTTTGCACGTGTTTGAAGGGTTGAAATAAGGGCGCCATCTTGTAAAAAAATACTCGGTTGCTGATGCATTTTCTAGCTTATGGCAATCGACAGAATAAAATTTGATATCGTTAGGAACCCGAAAAAAAAAAATCCCATTACAAAATTTTCCGGCCGGAAAATCTATTCGAACAGCTGACCGGTTTATGGGAATTTTTTTCGGATGCCTAACGATATCAATGCATCAGCAACCGAGTATTTTTTCACAAGATGGCGCCCTTATTTCAGCTCTTTAAGCACGTGCAAACCTTATGGCTTTGGTTTTTCACTATTAGATTGTTATACCTATTGATGTGTTAAAATGCCATAAACGAGAAAAAAAAATCTTTTTCTGCAAGTGGAAAATGAATTTTCTATATGCCTAGCACACGTCCGATCGCTAAATTTTAATTTTTTAAGCTCCCCAAAGAGAGTAATGAGTCAGCAAAATGTGTCATTGGCCGATGGTCAAAAAGTCAGAATCACTAGTATAAGTAAAACCATATAAATTTGGTTTTTTTATTCTCCTGTTTTCGTCTATAAATTATGCTGTGCTGTCGCTTTACTTTTTCCTAATCTGAAAACTTTATAACTGCTCCTTTTTTTAATAGTTCAACTGGTATCTAAGGAGGATAGGAATAGCAGGAGTTTACAAAGCTACAGAACTTTATATGATGCAGGACAAGTCCGATGAATTTCAAAATACGTGGACTTTCCTCAACCGCCGTTTAGTAGAAGCTGTGCAGTTACATGACCTTTTGAGTAAGTCCGAAGTTACTAGTCAAGCAGCCAAGGAGACAGTACAGTCTGTATTTATTACAGTAAGTTATTATTCTGAAGTTATATCGTATCGTATTTTATTTTAAATAGGACAGCTGTTAGATAATTCGGTTATTGGAATATTGTGCGGTGTGAGTGAAACATAAATAAAATAATCTATAAAAAAGAAAGCCGTAATTTATTAGTTGTATAATGTAGGTTATTCTATGAGTTACAGATTCGAGAGCATGCCATGCAAAGTTTTCAGTTCAAATATGAAAGCGGCAAGCTTTTGAATCTGTAACTCACAGAATAATCTACATTACGAAACCGAAGAAATTCTAAATATTTACTTGTCAGTCATCCTGGAGCCATCTTGAATTTATGAATTTCGGCAAAAAATGTATAACCTTCGACCTTGAAAACCCCCCCATTACTAAATTCAAATAGAATCGAATCATAACCACAATAATCATTCACCATCTTGAAGCCGCTATTTTAAATTCATGAAATCTCCGGCCCCAAAAACGCTCACACAACCCGAACTATAATCACAAAACTAGACTTCCATCTTCGAGCCGCAATTTTGAATTTATAAATTTTGACATGTCTATGACTCCGAGGGCCCGAGAACCTCCAAATACCAATTTTTAATTGAATCGGACCCTAATCACACCTGGAAGCCGCCAATTTGGAAAAATCATAATCTCCAACCTCAAAACTCTCACTTACCAATTTTGAATGAAATCTGACCATGATCATAAATCTCGTCCGCCATTTTGGAGCCTTCATTTTATTCTTTATCTGACAATTCTTTAATGCATTGTCACCTGTCAAATTTTAAGTTATTTGGACGTCTAAAAGTTACAAACAGCTAGCTCCAAGCATGCAACTTTCTAGTGACCAAACTCGAATTAAAATAATGTAAAACAAGTCATTTAATGACCTGACTAACCTTGCCTAGACATAAAAACAATACAAAATTGTTACAATCTAACGACTATTTATCCAAAATTCAGAGAGAGCAGCCAAATTCTATTGACCATGCTTCGAGTTTGGCGCATGTTTACTGGAAAGGTGCATGGGTGATGCTAGCCTCTGTACTAAAAGTGGATCATCAAAATTCACTTGCAAGATTTGACCCACACAAACATGGCAAGTTGAATAAAAGCTTGTAAAAATTGTAATGAGTAATGGTTAAGAAGAGCCTATAGTAAAAGCCAGTGGACTTGATAATAACAGCTAACAAATGTTTTTTTTTTCAGGCTCGTAATATACTGGGACTAAACTGGAACAGGTAGTACAAAAAAGTATGTGAGCTTAAAACGATACCTTATATTTATATGGTGCTTGAATTTACTGTTATATAACTTATTCTACAATGTACTTGAGAAATAAACTATGAAATAAACAATTTCTTTATTCAAAATCTTTTATCACAAATCTATAACATGTGGAACAAAGTTATATTTTTTAACATTTATTCTCGCTCGTTTATACAACACTTTTCTGTAAACTAATTTTATATATGTACTTTGAGAGGAAATATTAATATTCTAACATTCATTCTTTAATATCTAATACACTTCTTTAGTCAGTCTGAAAACAGTCGGATATGACTTTTTACTGCACAAGTTGTACGAGATTAGCTGGACTATACTTACTGGTATGCAAAATAAATTCAATACCTAGGTATAAAGGGTATACCTATTACGTGATTACAAGAATGAGGAATATAAACACTCTCAAACAAGAAAGCTATATACTGTAAATAAAAACACTACCTCATAAAGAATAACAAGAATATAATACAAATCAAAAACTTGTGGCAAAACAAAATTATGAACAGCAAACTAATTTCAAATTTGTTTTTTAAACCCTTGATAATAGAGATAATCCTATATTAATACAACTATGCTTTCTCTTCAATTAAAGATTCTTCATTTAAAGCTTTTAAGTGCACTTTCGTAGGTAATATACATAATGATAAATAATACATTTTATGTGAATACACAACAAATGGAAATATCTGATGTGAAATATGAGGGATTGAACTAATGTATCAATTATTTATATGTTTTTTTCAATTAAAACATATCAAGGTTATTTTAATTATATGCTGGACGAGTAGAACAGTATATTAAAGTATAAGTGGATAAAAAGGTCTTCCAAACACGCGCGATTTTTCGAGCACGACGGCACAGCCGGTGTGCTCAAAATAGAGCAAGTGTTTGAAAGATCAGTTATCCACGAATACTTTAGGTTATTTTTTTTAATTGGTGCACTTTGAAATCATAAATACTGGTTTCATTATTACAAGTGATGGAAATAAGAACTTATATTGTAAAATGGTTGAATTCGTGATGTGACATCAGTATAGTGTAAAAGATTTGCATTTGTCAGTATACCTTTCGTTAATGTTTGAATAAAAGTTTTGCAATTTTTGTTTGTAATATTTCATTTGACGTTACAAGGTACTCCTGTCAGATCAATAATCATAACATTGTCATTGTCTCGAGTTGTTGATGTATCCATGATAACTTTAAAAAACGAGCGTTTTTGAAAGTTCGATTTGCACACGCTGTGGCGTGCTTTAAATAGGTGAAAAGGGGCACCAATTGAAAAAATATTTTTTACTGCTTCAAAAATAACACTGGAATCCTACAAAACCAATTTTTGAGTTTTCAATACTTTTTAGGTGTTACCAATCATTTATCTTTTCAAAAATTACAGGCACCATCGTCAGATAACGCAATATTTCAAAAGTATTAATTAGTTAGGAATTTTTCATTTTATTTAGTTGAACCTCTCTGGCTCACTTTTCGGACTTTGTTCAAATTCATGTATTTATTCTTCCTGGAGTCTGTGCTATCGAGGAATGCTTCTTGTTTTTTGAGTTTTGGGTATTATCGTTTATTGGGTGGGACAGTAAAACTCTAATGTTGTCCGACCTATCCTTGCATTGATAAGTGGTAAACAAACCGTGAAACATGTCATGTCTGCAGGTGGTCATTCCCAACCAATGGGGGATAATATTCAATTCTTGATTGCAATTAGCACTTGCAATTGTCTCCTCCTGGAGGAATTGCACAAATTGATGTCAGATGTAATTCAATGTCCATAGGGGGAAGTAGTTGTTTTCTGACAGATATTTGCCTCAAATCTTCCACTTTGTAGGATATTGTGGAGGGAAGGGGAATTCGACCTTGTCAAAATTTTTCGTTTCATTTAGTTGAAACTCTCCGGCACACTTTTTGGACTTTGTTTGAATTCATAGTTAGGAAGAGTTCTTATCACATGAATTCATATAAAAATTAACTTTTAAAACTTAGTCGAGACAAAGGAAAGGTCTAGCGTAGGTACCTGTTTCGTTTTTGCTCATAAATATTAAATGCAAGTACTACTGATACTACTTATTGAACACAAGAGATAAGCACTCGTTTAAAATATGCCCCAGCATTAAATATCGTAGACACGCCAAATGGTTTAAACATTCAAAAAGTGTATTAGCACAAACTCGATTTAAAATTGTTTTATATACTTTAGCTTTGTCACCAAGATACCTCTTCTAACAATAAAGCATATTTATTATCGTTATTATAAGCGGAAGTGGTGGAATCAGCCTTCAAAATGTACTTTCATTTCAGGGTCAATGAAAATTTCCATTACTGGAACCATTTTGTGTATGACAAACAAAAGTTTACATGATCTTCAAAATTTGTATCTACACATAATATGTCTCATGCATGTTAAATCCCAAATGAGAATTTTGTGTCCCAGATGTGATACTTTTAGTGCTGTGCAAGTTTGGCTGTGGAATATCCTAATTTGCAAGAAAAAAAACTTACGAATTTCAAAAGATGACCTTGTTTTACGTTGGGTCGCTGGATATCAAATATTTTGTGCTTTCTGTTATTGAACTGCCTTCGAGATATTTTAGATTATTTGTTATGCAGACTGCCTTCGAGATATTTTAGATTATTTGTTATGCAGGTGTGTTGGGGCATGATTAGTCTAAATCACAATATTATATGAATATTGAGCTGAAATATACACTAAATGAAAACGATTGTTGATTACTAATTTAAAATAGCAATTTGTGTATTTAGAATGCAGAGACAGATTGCTGCTCAACAAAATAATAATAATAATAATAATAATAATAATATTAGATAGTAATCTTTGGAGAGCAGCAATGACACTCAATAGGTATTCTAAATGGTAAACGGTAAAAATACCCCTTGAAAAAAAAAACCAAAGGAAATAATTTCTCCTTCTTCCTAGCCTTTTTTTTTTCGTGTTTTTCATCCTAAATGTATAGGCTATATAAATATCCAATAATTAACACTTCTAACAAAAAAAGTATAAATAACTCATGCTAAAATCTGTGGAGTAATCAGTGGAGATCAAACGATTTTTCAATATTTCCGCTCTGGAGCCGGAATGCTTTCACAAAATGACATTTCTTGAAAAACTTCAGCTTTGCGTTGAGATCTAAAAGTTCCAAAGGTAAGCGTTTGTAGAAAAATCATTTTTATATTACCCTTATTCAAGCAAGGATAATCTATTACAAATTTGAAAATATCAAATTTTCAATAACCAAGATATATTTTTGTAAGAGTAATATTTCTGATTGAAAGAAATATTATTGCTAAAGTCATCCCTCATACGGTATATCGACTAAAGATCAAAAACATTATTGCACTGTTGGAGAAACGAATCACTGGAAAAAACTGAACACCATGATACGGAAAAAAGTAAGTACTCCGCAACTAACTCTTTCATTAAACTCAAAAATACGGCCCCTCTTCTTGCAGATAAGCGATCAATGAAACGGGCAACGGTAACTTGTCCATATCATTGATGATCACAGACTGTCGTATGATGAAGCGGGAAAGATATTTCAAGGTTGGCACTTTGTCGTACCTCGAAACCGGCAGAGTGAGTCTCACAGGGAAATTTGGCCGAACTTCGTCTCGTTCATACCTGGTGTAGCAATATACACTGTTTTGCGATCTGAGTATTGCATCTTCAACAAGCTCTGCAACGCTGTTGTACCCAATTTGATCAAAAAGGCTGTAACCAGATTTACTGAATTCGATTCTTGTATGGAGAATTTTTCCCAGGCTCCGAAAACTCATCGTGAAAAGGTACCTAAAAAAATTGTTTTTCGTTAATACTGTCTACCATTATTATGCTGTGCCTTTGCCAAGAAGTTATAAAAACGAAAATTCGCAAAAGTTCAATTGATTTTTACCAAAGCGCTGAACGGACATGATGAAAAAAATATTATTGTTGCTATTCTCAAATGTCGACTACCCTATGTCGCATGCGACAAAATATTTCTATCACTTTTCTGGACCAAGCATTAAAAAGAGATAGTAGACATTTGAGAATCGGGCCCCTGGTTACATTCTCCAGTATTTCGACAACACTAGTTGTTCTAGATGAAACAGGTTAATTCAATAAGTCCTATTCAAAAAACTGGGCTGTTTTTCACAAGAAAGTTTGTTGTGAGAAATTTTGGGGTTCCAGACCCTCTTATATTTCCCCTGGCTATGGTCCTTGCCACTACTGTTACGATTGCGGTATCCCGTATTATCTACTTCAACTGAGAAAGTAATATAACGATATTATTGTTATTTTTTAACTCACCAATGAACACATACAAACATACAGACTTGAATTCTGAATGCATAGAACAATATTTTACCTGTCTGATGTAGAGTCTCTGACAAGGAAAGCCCCATCTGGTGAGGTTTTGAGTCTTTCTTCGGCCTGTGATCTTGATATTGGTCCCCAGTACCAATAAAAATTTGAAAGATTTGCAATTTCATTCTTAGGGACTCGACTATTTTGTTCCTCAGCGGTGAGTTGAGGGTAGTATCTTCTCCTAGGAGGTACCAAAGGAGCTGAATCTGAACTTTGCTCTTCTGGTACAATCTGAAAGTGGAATTGTAAACTACTGATGCCGATGATGATGAGATTGGGAAAATTTCAAATTGTTATAATTTAGTTCAACAATTTGATAGATGTAGTTGTAAGACAGGTGATGTTTTTTTACTAATCAAAAGGTCTGTTCTATATGTGAATGTATTTTAATGTGATACAGAGCAAACTTATCTGAGTCATTAGATGGTATGCACAAGGACATTTCAATTATAGCACAGATATTCAACAGAATGGAAGTCAAATAAAACATTAAAGTTCAGGGAAAGTACTCAAATGAATATAATTAAGGAAATTTTCTGTAAAATAAAAGAGAGTTTCAATTCTGAAATTTCACATTACTCCAAGACTTATAACGTTTACACCTATTCAAAATAATTTTTTGAATGAGAGTGTTTAGCTCTACATCCGATAGCAAGCAACGTACCTACAAATATCATTATATTAAGGAAACAAAAATATTTTTTTCACAACATTTTTATTAATTCCTACACGTTGTCTACCTAGCCTTCAAATGATCGGGAAGGTAAAATGTTATGAAATTATTTTATTGTCATCAGGTCTTAATATGTGTGCAAAGTTTCAGCTTAATCGGATGCCAGCAAGTGCTTATTACAAATTTTTAACTGGAGAGACATACCGAAGAAGCAAGTTAAATGAAACAGCTATTTTTTGCAACTTCCTATAAACTTGATTTCGGCATTCTGGAGTACCGAATTTGACAATTTCACTTTCTTTCTTCACTTACTAGATTAATTCTTGGCGGTACCCTCAGAGTAGAATTTCCAAGTTGTGGTGAAGTTGAAGCAGTCTTGTTTGCTTCGGGTTTCTTGGTGGGTTCCAAACTATAAATATTTTCAGAATGTTTGGCAGGTGAACCGAGGGTTATCTGGAAATGTTGATATAAGTAAATCGAAGCTTCAAGGAAAAGCTATTGAATATAGAGATAAAATTATGACACTGTTGGAGAACATAATTTATAATATATTTTCCCTTTACCACACATACTTTTTTTGTACACATTCTTAGAAAACCATTTAAATAACAGAGTTATCTTCATCAGTAGGATTTCTTTATTTCACTATTAGTAGAGTAAGATTTCTATTCTCTATTGCTATAGAAATTCAAGGTAGGCCAGAGATCATAGGAATTGTAATCAAGCTAATTGCAGATTGTTGTTGTTTTTAGTTTTATAGTTGTTTTTTTTTTCTCGTTATCCAGTTGTCATCCCTCTACGAATGGCAGCCCTTAGAAGTCGAAACTTGTGCGAGCCAACGATTAACGAAATCTTCTTTTGCCGGCAGCCAGAATGATTAAAAAGCGGTGATTCCAACCACTCGGCTACGTGGTCGTTGATGGTCGCCTAATTAAAACATAAGTTCTGCCTTTTGATTATTGAACATTGAGAATTTCTTTGAGGAGAACAAACACTCTCTGGTAATCTTCACCGGCTTTTCAGCTGAATTTCACTGTGTGAACCACCCGAAATTTTTATGGTGAATCAACTAAACTAAATTAAATCAACAACTAAGAATCAAGAAAACATTAATACAAGAAAACACTATCAGGGTTTTATATACTTTCATATGTCATTTGAATTGAAGACTAGCAACCGAGAAGATGGCCATCTTTCATCTTTTCAACTAAGAATTCAGTAATCATTTCGATTGTGTATGCAAAAAAATAAAAAAAAATGTTTGCAAGATTTTCTGACGATTTTTGTATCACTTCCGGTTTCGCCGGATATGGTCCTAGTTTACGTTTTTTAAATAGAACACCTTGTATATTTTCACATTTTCAAAATCTAGAGCAAAATCTGGATATAATGAGTTGAATTTTTTGTTGAATTTTTCGTTGAATTTTTCGAAATTTTTTGATATTTTTTGTAATATTGATTTTTCACATGTGAAACGTTCTGTTCTGATGCAATTAGCATTTTTGTTAAAATACTATGCCACCAACTGCTGTTTGAATGTGGCAAAATCACTTTTTTTCGGTTTCTCCTTTTTTTCAAGGAGACTAACCGAATGATACCAAAATTTTCGCTCGCCGCTTTTCCCACCCCGGCCAACTCAATATTATTACATTGTACAGTATTCTCTAAAAGAAAGAATTTGAATATGGGTAATAAAAATCAAAATTCTTGTTTTCTCTTAGGATAGATATTTTGTATATTGATTGGTAGGTATTGCTATAACTAATGAAAATATGTGTGGTTTAAACGAACATCAGACATAATTCAAAAGTAAGATTCGAAAATCGCGTTAATAGACATCTAAATAGCAACGCTGCAAAAACTATTCAAGGCATGAAGAAAAAACCCTATGGGTCTACATTACAGATATTGATGGAAAATTTCTATGAAAAAGTCCGCGGTTGCATTTTGTTCGATTGCATTGTTTTAGCGAACCTACGAGACATTCGAATTTCCTTGTGTGTAAAAAATAGTAGTGCAATTAGACGTCAATTTCAATGATCATTTTTTAAATTGAATTTAATTTTACAGTGTAAATTGGCACTTAGGGTGGGTCCGAAGGGCTGGTATGCTGTTTTTTTATTTCATTACAAAACACATGGCGGCCTGATTAAAATCGTAGCGAAACACATAATTTTCTAAAAAATTACGAATAATTTTTCAATATGAAGAGCCCAAGACCACTCTTTGGTCTCTTTGATTCATGCATTATTATATTCATTATTTATTTATTTATTTATTTATTTATTTATTTATTCATGGAGATATACGGACAATATTGTTCCCTGCAAGAAATACTGAGTGGAATGGAATCGTATCTCAAAATCTGTCACTATCCGCCAGTGTTGCCACACCAAACTTATTTTTCCGGTTAAACAACAATGCGGAAGTGGGCTAAGATTCCAACATGGTAGCAGAGCGCATCTGCAATGGATAATTTGACCTATGATGTGCGAAATTTGTTTGACCTTGAAATGGAATTCGTCGCTAATAACTGGAAAAATCTTGTCAAATGGACACTGGAGCTCGATTTTTGATTCTCTACTACCTTGTTTCGCATGTGAGAAAGCATCTCATTCTTTTTTCATTGCACATTCTAAAAGACGAAGGACATATTTTGTCCCATACTACAAGAGTAGTAGAAATTCAAAAATCGAACTCCAGGCTGCTCTCATACAGATTCATACTAGGTGGAACATGAACCAACAATTGGTCCGGAAAGACCTTGAGATTGAAATCCAACGTTTCGATTGGCCTGATATTGAAGTTTGAAATTTTCGCGATCCGAATAGTATGAAAGCAGCCGGTACCTTAAGGTACCGGTATAGTGGAGCGACGCGTCAAGCGACTGAAGCGACGTGACTAGAATATTTCATCAGTGCATGGGTTTTGCATTGGACGCAGTGGGTTTTGCATTGGACGCGATGACTATGGGCCTGCATTTCTTCTCTCGTCTTAGTCTCGTCTCAGCATTTTGAAAATCGGGCTAGATTTCTCAATGGAGGGCTAGGGGCTAAATCAACTCGAATCGGGCTAAATCTAGCCCGATCGCTAGCAATGGCAACGCTGCTATCCGCCGGTATATTATTTCGAAGTTATCGCGTCTTTATGTCTAGGCACACATAATAATAATAACTTTATTCATATGCGTAGGTTTAAAAAATATCGAATTGGTCACTGAAGGATAACAAATTCAATTGGATTAAACAACACTTGAAAATAAATTATAATTCTCAAAAATTATGACAAATCATATTTCATATTCAAGTAACACTTTCAATAAAAATGTATTTTTCGACAACCGCATAACAAAGTAGACTTTGGCGCGTTCAAATTTCAACGTAAAATTAATGTTTTCTGAGGAATGTCATTAATTGACATAATTCGCTCTAGAGCGACAAAATTGAGAAAACGCTCGCTTATTCAGATTTTTACGGTTTGCCGGCTTGTGTATTATAAATAACATGTAACTCAATATATTCAAGGTGTCTGTATATAGTGATTAAAGACTCCGCACGTCACGCCGGCGACCGGGGTTCAAATCTTGGATTCTATCACGTTTTTTTTTATGAATATTATTATTAGGTAATAATGTGTGATCAATAAAGTAGTGAGTGTTTTTTCTGTATCTGTATCACTTTGTGCTCTAAATACACAAATAGATATTTACCAAATGACTGTTAGACTCGTAATATTGCTAGTACTTGAGTTGTCTTCATATTAAAGGGATCTATGCCATTATCACTGTTTTGCATCAATCTATTAGCAGCAGTCTTATATCAGGTACATTCATTGATATCAATTTACCACCAGCAAGTATACTAACACCATACCTATGGCAATATTTCCGTTACTTAACCAAACAATGAAATATTTTTATGCAGATGAATGTCCCAGTCATAGTTTTATGTAATCTGAGCTGAGCCCTCTAACTATCTCAACCACCGGAAGCTGATATGGAAGTTGCAAACTAACATAGTAGGTATAACAAACTTTGGACAAATGAATCATAAAGCACTGTCATCAATGAAACTTCCCTGAATAACAATTATTATAAACCACAACAAACCACAAGCTGAATAACTATCACAAATCTTTATCTAATCAAGAACTTCCTGAGCTCTATGTGAATTGGATTTCATGCAAACTTGAGGAAGTATTTATTTTATAATTCTTTATAGAGGGAAACAGATATTAATTTGTTGAAAACCTTGTACTGCATAATTATTTATTAATCATTTACCTCTCTGGGTTTGGGAGTTTCGGGGATTTCAATTCAGCAACAATGAATGCGAATTTACAAGGTCTAATAAAATGCATCCATAAGTAATCCATGAATGAATTGTTAAAAAACGGCAGCCCGCAAAAGTCGAAACTTGTGCGAGCTAAGGATTAACGAGGTCTAACATTTTAACGTGCGATTCCTAGCATGATCTTAAATATTTGGAACATTTCGAGGGGTCCCTAGATCAATTATCAATTCATGTACAATTTTATTTAAAAGTAATCAATTTATGTGAGTTAATAATGATGAGTCAGTCAAAGTAAAGATATATTAAAATACTAACTAATGTTTTGTTGGCTACTAGTGGAATTCCTCTGAGCTAATCTAATAGATAAAATTTGATTTCCTGGTATAAAAGTTTCCAAACACCAAAAATATTTTGATTAAATGTACAAGTAGACTAACAAAGAGGATGTTATCAGCCAGCACAAAATAAATACCAAAAAACTACAATCAAAAATAAATTTAAAATGAAGAATAAAGTTATAGTAGTCAATGGTATTTCATTATAGCAATTTATGATACAATTGTAAATAAAAAGCAGATGTTGAAAAGGTACACGGAAGTATAGAAAAAACACAGGAGAAATTTCAACATACTCACTTGTTATATAAAAATAATAATAATAAATCGTCTTTATTCATCTTGCAAGAAATATACATTCTTACATAATTATGTTGTGTGACATACAGTGTGACCCATTCAAGATGGAAGCACCCTTATGAAACTTACATTTTTACACCGATTGAAATGATTTTTTTTTCGTTAGGTAGACATTCAAAAAGTCCACTGGGATACCAAATTTCATTGATAAATCTCCATTTCCAGGTCCAACTCATCCTATTTTTCACAGTCAAAAATCTACAAAAATTACTAGCGATCTTTTAGAAAAAATCTAACTACATCACTGAATTTGCGACATTTTTAAATGGTTTATATGTAAATTAAGTACGTTGAAATGCGTCAATCAATAAAAAAGTTATAGGGGAACGAAATTTGAGATATATGCCGTTCAATTAACCCACCACTTCAATTTCAAAACTTTTATCAGAACTTTGACTACACCACTGGATTCAGGGAGTCTCGAAATGTCACTGACCATTATTTTATAGAAATCTGTTGATTAATAAAAAAATATGTGATAAAATGACATTTTCCTGAAGTTCCATCAACGCATATTATTCAAATTTTATTATCTTCTGGTTTTCTTATTTATGAATAGATTTCGATGAAATTTTTACCAGTAATATATCGAGACCTCCCAAATACAGAAGTTCTGAAATTGAATTGATGGTTTGATTAAACGGCATATGTTTCAAATTTGATTCCCTATAACTTTTTTATTGATTATTTTCTTTCATTTGATTACTGTTCGTTTGTTTGAAACTGACGTTTTTCATATTTAAATGACCACTGAATAATAGTACATTTCAATTGTCAATGTCAAAAAAGCCTTTTAAATTTGAGACTGGTTAGGATTGAAATATTTTACCCACTCCACCGGTTTTCTTCTGGGGTTGCAACCACCGTTCTCTATAAGGGGGGGGTGTGGACTGTATTGGATTGTCATAGTAAACTAGGGGTCATTTTTCGACTGGTTTTCAACCTAAAAAGCTTTAAATGACATTATTTTGGCATTTTTTGGCTAGCTTTTAACCTAAAAAGCTTTAAATTTGACAGGTTGCCCTCCATCTTGACATAATACTGGAATGGTCACAAGTTTCTGGAGTTGAATGCACACTGATAATCTTGTGTCATTACAGATGAGCTCGCAAAAATATCTGACAGTTATTGAAATGAAGATTTGGGAATATGTATCAAAAAGTGAGTGGTAAAGAAGAAACTTATTATAACCTGCCATGATCTTAATTGCAAATTTCTATAAATGAGTTTCCGAAAATACCAAAAAATCTATTCCAATTATAAGTCAATCAGTTCAATGATTCAGCAATTCAAATACACACAGTAACTTTTTTCTGAGGATATTCTAATGGAACACCTACTCACCCTGATTTGTGAATGTGATGGTGAAGCTGAATTTGATGTAATGGCTATTGTGTGCCTGTTCGTATTAATATTTGTATTATTATGCCTGAAAGCATTCTTCATTCGAGTATGCATTTTTATAATACTTCTCCTGAAACTATTGACAGTCCTTGGTTGCTGTGACGTAGCATCACCACCACCGTACACAGAAACACCCCTTCGATAAACCACTGTTCCTTCCTGGTCATTGCTGTTCTCCAAGTTTTCCAAAGATCGTCTTCGTATCCTCACGAGTCGTGACAACCAGTTTTTGGTTTTATTATTGTTTGAATTCGACATATTTGGAGTATGTAGGGAATTGATTTGATAAGATATGTCAAGAAAGGTTTTTGAAATTCATTACAATTATTTATAATAACTTCAACTAATAGTAACCCTACGATACAATCACCTACAAAACAATTTCCCTGACAGTGACAGTAAGAGTGACACTAGAGAGTAGAGAGTAGAGACACTGACATTAGTGACATTTTAGGTTGCGTTCCGTTATGAACTTTGGTCACTAGGTTGTTTTTTTTTGTCCCCTAATAGTCTAGTGACTATCGGCGATTAACCACCGATCTAAGTTTGTTTATAGATCGCGATTAACAGAACATATCCTTGGTCATGTCATGCAGTATTGCCAACAGAAAATTGTCAAATTGTCAATACGTCAGCTTTTTTTCTGATAGTGAAAATTTCAGTGTTTTGGCTGAGGTTTCGTTGATGTCATAACAAGCTGATTGTACTCGGAAAAACTCAAATGTATGTTAGTTGAATGGCAAGGGTCGAGGGTACAGTCTTAAACACTAAAACGCACGAAATAAGCGCTCAAACTATTACTGATGTTAAAAAATTTGGATGAATAGTCGTTTTATCATCTCCGGATAAGGTCTTGTCATTTAAACTTCCCGCTGTTACCATAGAAATTATAATATATATAAGTA
Source organism: Chrysolina haemoptera (assembly GCA_958298965.1). Lineage (NCBI taxonomy): Eukaryota > Metazoa > Arthropoda > Insecta > Coleoptera > Chrysomelidae > Chrysolina > Chrysolina haemoptera. Next base: position 12,433,631 of record OY282587.1, read on the forward strand.
TATATATTATAATTTCTATGGCTGTTACACTGACCAATCACAGACTAATTTTCTAGTGTCATCTCGGTACAAACCGATCAAAATTCTGTTATTTTGTGATTTATCCGAATTCACATAAAATTAAAATATTTGAACTTTATTGCAGCATGTCGAGTCGAGCAGTTTGTTCTTAGAAAAATCGAGGAGATCGGAAAAGTGTGTTTTTGCCTTCAGGGCATAGAAATTATAATCATACTCATATATTATAATTTCTATGCTTCAGGGTGTACAAAATCCTAAGGCCAGATTATCATGCATACGATACCCGACGATCCGATGGTACAAACATTTTTTAATTGGTTGAATTGTTGTCACGCCTACCAATTCAACGAATCAGAACATTTTTGTACTGTCGGATATCGTATGTCGTATGTATGAAAATCTGGCCTGATGCGGATATAGCTGGCGTATAATTTGACAATTTGCTGTTGGAGTGGCCTTAACACTTAACATATGTTAATGACAAGATAATAAAGAACAAACAATATTAATAATAAACAATTTTGTTTCATATGTATATGGAGTGTGAATATTGAATATATTTAAATCAGAAAAATGGATAAGTTAACATTAATATCGGGAACTCTGTTCATGGCGGCGGATATTTTTGCAATAGTCAGTTTGGCTATGCCAGACTGGATAATCACTGATGTAGGCGGTAAGAAAAAAAATTACACTTTACTCCTGTTTTGCTGATAATTAATATCAATTGTTTTAGGAGACACCAGGTTGGGGTTAATGTGGACTTGCATGACATTGTACAATAGACCTCAGGTATGTTTTACACCTGACCTTCAACCGGAATGGTTACTTGCACTGGTGTGTATTTTTGTTGGATGTATATGCATCACTACTACTATAATTTTACTTGCTTCCTCACATTGGGATCGAAACGTTGTCCCTTATGCCAGATGGGTTGGATTTACAGCAAGTGAGTAGGTAGTATGAAAATAAGAAGTTGGTCCTTCAAATATTATATTTTTGTTCAATTTAGATTGGTATCATTTTATTATCAATTTTGATGATGCCAACATTCTTTATAATTCTATCCTATATTATGCTATCCCTTCTTTTACAAATATAATTTTTTAGTGGTTCTCTTCTGTTTGGCTGCAGTAATCTTCCCGATGGGATTTCATGTAGATGAGATTGGTGGTCAACCTTACCAGCTTCCAGGTAGTCATCAAGTTGGTATTTCTTATATTTTATTTATTCTGGCGCTCTGGATAACAGTTATATCAGAGTTGTTTGCTGGCAAAGTGTGTTTACCCCACTTCTAGACTGCCTATTCTCAAAAATCAATCCCTAGAGAAAAGTAAACTTTAATTTGGTAGGTATTAGGGTTTAAATTTCGTTTTCCATTTCAACTTTTGATTCTCAAATATTCTTAACTGTGATTATGTACTTTATTATAAATGTTCTCATAATATTAAATATTAGTAAACATTTTGATTCGATAAGTGGAATGGATAAACTTACCTTGTTTAAAATGTATTGAGAGTAACCATTCACAAAGTTAGGGAGGTGTTTTGATAGAAAGCATCCAATTTCATGGGCAGAGGGCATATGGGGTTAGTTACAAAGCCTATGCAGAACTTATTCACCACATTCACTCTCTCTCTGACTACCGCCTAACAAAAGACTGAGGGTGAGAAGATAAGTTCACAAACAGTTCAAGTTGCTGAGGAGCCAATGAAATTTCTAGTTTCTTAGCAACTGAACTTGGTTTACATGAACCGTTGTTAGTTACCTAACTCTATATTATCACAAAGATCTAATAGTAACCAATCAAGAACTGGAATATAACTTTCATTTGAATACTGTCATTGTACTATTGTTAGGCCAATCAATAAAGGATTTTTTTCGTTACAAAAATACGATTAGGAAACCGACTGTGCCACCATGCACATGGAAGACAGTTCGTAGTTATATTAGTTTTTTCGTGCTTTTGGTGGAAAAAGGAGGGTATGCTTATCTGGGCCAATTTCCAAACCATCCCGGAACATCTTCAAATATGTTCTTTTAGAGCAGAGTTTGTAAGGCAAAATATGATAAAATAGACATTTTGGCAACAGAGCGTATGGGTCTATCCTGGGTTTCAATGGACAATAAATGGAAAATGTCAGTTTTGACAATTAGTTATTGAAATAATTCAAGAGCAATGCTGCCACTTGCATTTATTGAAAATATTTGATAAAAACATAACATAGAAGATAACTTATTCAAGACTGAAAAAAAACTGAAATGTACTACTACATTACTCATTTCTAAGCATTTGAGAGAATTTAAATGTTTTTTCATGGGTAGCCCAAATTTCCCTATCAAAAGCATACCCTCCTTTGTTATGCACATTGTTGTAACACTATATTTATAAGATATCTGAAATCGAAGGGGCTGCTGAGAATGATATTTTGCAAAAGGCAGAGGGGGGAGCATACTGCACCCTTTGCCACCCCGTTGCGCCGCCACTGACATCGATAATATTCAACATTGGATATCATAATTGTATATTTATTTCTCCTAGGATGTCAGCATTAGGCATTGAGCCGATTACAGATGCTGAGTTAAAAAAAAAACTATTTTTTTTTTTTTAGTGGTATGAGAATAAACGTTTTGTGGTACTATACTTTTACTTTCAAAATCTGTTCGATAAATTGAAATAGGACTATCACTAGAGCATCCAGGCACGCTGCAAGATAATGCAAAAAAGAATTCAAATTTCAGTTGTTCTAAAACGTATAGACTGACTGCAACTGTTTTGCGCACAAATGAAGTACACATGATTCACTAGTTTCGTGAAACATTGAAAAATGGCGAACTTGTGAATATTTTTAAATATCGCAAAATTTTCCAGGTTTTTCAGTTTTTCTATGTTACGAATGATCCGACCTGGTCGTACAAAATCTCATTAATTAAAATGTATGAAATTATGATAGTCTTGATATAGTTTCAGAGATACTCTTGCAATAAAATTGAAATATTCTTTCCACTGATTGTTACTGAAAAATGTTCTAGATTTTTTTCTATAATATGTAATATTCCTAATTCCAGCCCAAAAGCGACATACCTAGTTGATCCCTTGAACATTCATAATAGAGATAACTGTAAATAAGTATTTTATAGTTTTGTAAATATTAGTAAAAATAAAAACTTTTTTAGTAAGTCTTGTCTCTTCAATTTCAGCGAATCAGGTCTTCTTCAAATTGGTATATTTAACTTAAGTACAATAATGTAAAGTTCATATATTATAAATATAGTAAAAAAAAGCAAATACATAAATCTACATACTAAACAACAATAACACATAATATACAAATGTATGTACAATTTTACATTTACAATATAAATAATAGATGATCTACTGGAAATATTTATAAAATTTCGAACCTGCTATATTATTACCACCAGTCAACTACAAGCTGTATCACTTTTGACTGTAAATGCTAAGAATACTTTATTGATTTCATTACTATCAATGTTCAAATTAGCAATCTCTTCTATAATAAGCCTTCACATGTCTGCTTCAGTCATACCATTGTTGAACAGCCTGTTTAAAAACTGTTTTGGTGTGCACCAACACTATCGTTTGGTGTATTTTCTGTCATATACATGGGTTTTTGAAGTTTTTCGGGTTGTTGGAACTGTTGTACCAGCAGAATGTTGAGATTCACAAGGTCAAAGGGATGAATGCTTGAATATATTTTTATCCATGACATTCAACCTTTTTTATCAGTATTGTGCAGGAGATACTCACTTTTTCGCAGCCTCCACTCCTGTTGTTTCTTTCATAGAATCGTGTAATTTTATATTTACAATATAAATAATTGATGACCTATTGAAAATATTTGTAAAATTTCGGACCAGCTATATTATTACCACCAGTCAACTGCAAGCTGTTATCGTTTTTCACTGTAAATGCTAGGAATACTTCGTCAATTTCATTACTGTCTATGTTCAAGTTAGCAAACTCTTCGTTAATATGCCTTTGTATGTCCCCTTCCGTCATACCATTCTCAATACCATTCATCAACTTGTTTCCAAAACCGTTCTGGTGTGCGCTACCATTGTCGGTCGGTATGTTTTCTGTCATGTACACAGGTTTGTTGAAGTTTATCTGGTTGGTGGGACTGTCGTACCAGCAGAATGTTGGAGATTCACAAGATGAAGGGGTTGTACGCTCAAAGATATTTTTATCCATGACTTTCGAGCCTTTTTGATTTGTAGTGTGTAAGAGATACTTGAACTTTTCCGCAGCCTCCACTCCTGTTGTTTCTCTCAGAAAATCGTACCACCTGAATAAAAATATGCAATATAGTTAACCTACTAAGAAGTTTTCATTTTGTCGGTATGTTGTTACAATCATAATACTTTCAAACTCATGGCAAATATATAATTATAAAAACAGAAAAAATATTATACAGTGTGGGCCATAACTTTTGCAGCATATGGGAAACATTGTTATTATTAGAGTTACAAAAAATACGTTATAGGGGATAGTTTCTGCATATTGAAAAACCTAATAATCGATTTGGATATAAAATATATACGCCAAAAATGGGTATAATGGGGAATACTACAGCTAATTTAATCTGAAAACTCAGAAAATGGTATATTTTGCAAATATTGAATCTCTGTTTTGATATGGCATATTTTATGTTTGTTGGAAAGATAAGATAAGAAAGTCTTTGTCGTAAGCAAGTGCTTTGAGAACTATATTGAAATTTAAATTTGTAAAAACATGTAGGGAAAAATTCAGAAACAATAAGATATCATCCTTTGATGGTGTTTATAACGAGTGACGAAATTTTTCAATTTGTCAAAATAAAACTCGACACATTTAATTTAAATGTGAAATGCCTCATTTTCAAATGATTTACGTGAAAATTACTTAGGAATGCGTCCATGAATAAAACTGTTATATGGGAATTTTTTTTAAAAATTATGCTGTTAAATCAACCCACCACTTCAATTTCCGAACTTTTATCAGAATTCTGACTACACCACTGGATTCAAAATATTTAGAAATGTTTGGTCAGAATTTCATCGAAATCTGTTCATAATTAGAAATATAAAATAATAAAATGAAATTTTTCTGAAATTCCACTAAACAACATTCTTTTCAAATTTTATTATTCTATAATTTTTTTATTTAAGAACATTGGTGTAGAAGAATTTTGATAAAAATTCTGAAATTGAAGTGGTGGGTTGATTTATTGACATCATTTTCAAATTTTATTCCCATATAACTTTTTTATTGATGGACGCATTCCTACGTTATTTTCACATAAACCGTTTGAAAATGTCGTGAATCCAGTGGCGTCATCAAATTTCATTTAAATTTTTTATTTTTGACCTTGAAAAAAATTCGAAGTAGGCCTTGAAATTTTTATTTCGAATTTATGGCAATCAACTAGAACTATTGATGCTCTATCTATTGAAAAAAAAAACAACTTCAATTTTGAAGTTGGTTTTGGCTGAGGTATACCGTTTTTTTTTAAATTGCTAGTATTTGGTCTATTGGTGATGACCCTGATAGCAACAGCCTGATGCAAGTTTTTTGTTGGGATATATGAAATTTTTTTTTTTTCTTATTAGCATTCAAGGATTATCACCCTATATGTTTGTGTACATATCGACAATAACTAACGAACGGAAAACCAGCTTTAATAAATTCAGAGAAAATTTTCGGCTCTGGCTCTTGGACTAGTTGTTATTTACTTTTTATTTATTTATTTATTCATTTTTTTACACCAAGAATTCAATATTTGCAATGTGAAATAAGTCCAGACCAAATTTGCCAGAAAATAGACGTTTATTCATCACTTTATAATGTATTTTCATAAACAAAATCATGAAAAGTTTGTTTGATAACCAAAATTAGTCTTTTTTTAATATTACCAACATGTCTTGTAACATTTATTTTCACACCAATATTGTACAATTATTGGACAAAGAAGAAAAACAATTGATTATAATTAGTATAAATATACTTACTTTTCTTGCATATTGGGTGGCTGCAAAAGCATATCTGCCAACGACATACTCTGAGGCAACAAATTAACACAGTCATTCAAAACATTCGCTTCTGGAAAATGAACGTTATTCATGAACTGAATTAATTTGTTACTCGACTGAATAGCAGCCTGTTTATTCGAAGTATGCCCTACCATAGCATTTGGATGTGGTGCTGCAATTGTCTTAGGTAACTGCATTGGTTGTGGAAGTGAAACAGCAGGTCGAGGAGGAGGAACCATATTCGGATTCACCATGGGTATGGGTTGATTGAAGCCGTTGGTAAGAGGGGGAGGAATGAGATTCAATAGAAACGGTCTGGGTTGCTGAGGGTAGAGAAGAGGAGGAAAATATCGGATATCTTGAATTGGAAATGGAGAGACAACGGGGGGTCCAATCTGAGACATTATGTTTGTCGTTGGTGGTACAATTTCTTTAGGCACGGTTTTTATGGGGTTGGGGACAATTCCCATTTCTTTGTACTTTCTCGGGATAAACTCTGGCGCCAGTGGATTGAGAGTGTAAATTTTTTTCAGTTCGATTCCATCTAGTTGTAACTGAAAAAAAAACAACATAAATACAAAATCTATTTTGGAGTCTGCTTCTGTTGTGAAAAAACATAAATGAGTAAAATGTTTATGTATTAATGTATTTGGAGGATATCTTCTCAAAAAGAAAACTTTTTGAAGAAAAGTTTTATTCAAATGCGGTAGAAGCAGGAAAATAAACTTTAAAATAAATGAAACCCATCATTTTGATACATTATTAAATGTGAGCTTGCCGCAAGATTAATTCTATTTAAAATTACTTGTACAAGTCTCGCGACAAGCTTTTATATCATATTGAATTTTATAATGTAACAAAATGATGATTTCATTTACTTCAAATTTTATTTTCTTTTTAGCGAATTTTCAATTTTTTCGATTTCATTTTCGCGAAATCTCGCGACTTTTTCTGAGTGTGGGTAATTCGAAGCCCCCCGAATCTAGCCTTAACGGGGTCAGGGGGTTACATTTTTTAAACTAAATTATTTGAGGGATTTTTCATGGAAAATTTGGAAATTTTTTCGAATTCTAACGCGTTCTCTATTCATAGCCTTCATTTTGGGAGGGCCAGGGTTTTTTTACACTTAATTAACTGTCAGATATTTCACTATTTTTACGGATTTTTCCAATTTCGCAACTTTTTTCGAGGATGATTTTACTAATTTTACGAGTTTTTCCAATTTTATTATCGCGATTAAATTCGAAAATGAGTTTTTGGCATAGCAGACGGAAAGATGAAAATCAGAACTGAATTTAATAAATGTGGATCAACCGGGATTTGAACCCGAGTTTCATGATTTTCGGACATAAATGAAAAGATGGGCTCATTCTCGCACACATCCAGTGAGTTTTCGCAACTTTTACCCTCCTTTCTTTCTTTTTTTCCCCTCAACCAACATATTTTTTTTGTCGTAATTTTCAGAATTCCTACGCTTTCTCTATCTAGCTATTGAAAGCTGGCAGAGGGGCAAAATTTTCTTAAACTATACTATCCGAGAGTCAGATATTTTCACTTTGCAGAGTTTTGCAGAGTTTTTGCACTTTTTTTTCCCAAAAGGAAGGGGCGAGTTCCCCCGATCAATATTTTTTTCGCCGTAATTTTTGCGCTCCCTATCTAGCCCTCGGGGGGCAGAGAGGAAACCTATTTTAATTATTCGTTTTCCTAATTCTTTTTAGTAGTTGTACTGACGTGATGTTTTACAATTACTAATTTATATTTTTCTAATAGGGCTTCCTGAATAATGAAATAAAATTAAAAAAATTATTATAAGTTTTTTTTATGTCGAAAAAGCAGATTCCAATTGAATTGGTTGGTACATTTCTTGTGGCAGTCATTTTAATGTTTGTCGAGTTTTCACGGTAGTGGAAATGTCCCCTGAAATGTTATAACTAAAACAAATTCTTCGAAAACTTACTTTTAGCTGTGTCCATGTGATCCCAAATAAGCTGTCATTATCTTTACAAATCTGTATGAACCGCTCCCAGACTTTACTGCATCTCCCCAGAGAACAAAGGGCTATAGGATCTCCCACTACCGCTACCAAACTTTGAGCTCTGGTTATTGCCGTATTCAGCAATTTGGAATTCGACAAGAAACCATAATCCACCTCCCCATTTCTGGAATCGTTGCTACAGGTCTTTCTCGTCCTCACAGTGGATAGAATAATTGCCCTAAACTGTTTGCCTTGAACGTTCAATACTCTTTCCACACAAACATTGTCTATCCTCCGTTTTCGAAGTTCCGACCTTATTCGAAAAACTTGATCTGAGTAAGGTGTCACCACACCAATTGATTGATCATTGTAAGCGCCCCAATCTGCTGGCCAGTTGTGTTTTAGTTCTGCTACCCTCTCTACTACCTCATACACTTCCGAATTGTTATAAAAAGCCGTCGAGTTTTTGTCTTGAACATCTTCGCCTCTCGTTGTGAAGAACGTTAACGGGTAAAATTTCTTGTGTTTGGGCTGTTTACTGCTGGAAATGAGCTTCTGGTCGTAAAAAGACTCCGAAGTGAATTGTATTATACTCTCGTGTGCTCGATAATTTTCGCAAAGCAAAATTTTGCAAGAGAACTGAGCAGGATAGTGATCGTACAATCTTTCCAGAAGAGATATATGGAGATTCCTTTCTTTGGCGAACAGAGAAAAAATATCCGGGCCTAACTGCATGTGGTCTCCTGCTAGAACTATTCGAGTATTTTCATGAGCCACAGCCAACGGGGTAACGGTTTCGCATTCGATTGCTTGTGCCGCTTCATCAAGCAGAATGTGTGTGAAGAATCCTTGGGGTAAGCCCATTGCAGATAAGTATACAGATGTGGATAGGGTTACTACAATTATTTTATGCTTCATGATGTCTTCTATGGTTGGGATCTCGAAGGTTCTGACATTGCCATTATTTCGAATCAAACAATACTGAAAAAGAAAATAAATTGTGAATAACTGTGGTCTCAAAAAGCTATTTCAATAAATAAATAAATAAATGAATAAATATTTATGTATATATTGTGATCCTTGGTGTGAATAATAACAGAACCCACCACCATTTAGCGAGATGATGAGATGACTAGTCTAAGAGCTGAAGAGAGGACGACCTTCACCGTTCTGTTTACCGGATGAAACACACTTCTTATGTATTTTCATAAATAGACAAATATGCCTAAAAGGGTTGCCTATCAAAATGTGGTCCAGACTATACACAGTGAGTTTCAAAAATTTGCACCATAAAACTTTTTTATTATCGATTTGTCAGAAAATTTTATTATTCATAAAAATTAGTGCATTGCAGAATACGTGCATATGAGTTGTCAAAATTTCAAATTTCCAAACGGTGTAAAGGGGGAACAAAAAATAGTAATCCTGGAAAGCCATTGTATGCAACTTGTGCGATTGCATTGCCTATTAGCCGAACTAATACTTCGCAGGAAATCAACACTATTCCGCAGTAAACCGCGCCAGCAATGGAAGGGCCAATACGCGCAACATCGTACTTCGCACAAACATAGAGGCCTTAGGGAGATAGAAACGACTGTCAAAGCATCAAAGAGGCATCAAAAGAGCTCCGGAAAGAGCCAGCCAAAATGAAAGACAACACCGAGATAGCAGAGCCCAGCCGCCGTCCAAAGTAGTAGAGGGTGAGCAGTTCTTGATCCAATCACCAAAGTCCCTAGGTAAAAGTTTGTAAGAGCTATGTTACCTTCTTTTAGATTGTGAGGTTATCGTTGGGATAAAAATTTGAACAGTAAGCTGTATCAAATAACATGCCTTCAGATAGTGCTTAATCTAAATGTTTGGAAAAATTATCATTTGCTGAAATAAAATCTCGACTATCATATGGCATTTTGTTGTGGAACATGTCTTCATCAGCACAAAAACTATTTACGGTTCAGTAAAAATGCATACGAGCAATGTTAAACAAGAATCAAAGAGAATCATGCAGACGTCTTTTTATGCAATGGGTGAGTTCCTATCTTCATAATGAGCTCTTGTTGTCCCTCACACTCTTTTATGTAGATAAATGTATCTGTTTGCCTCACTTATGTAAAAAGTTGACTTTTTCATACCTTGTAGGTCTTTGAAAGTAATGAAAATTATTATTATTATTATGATTCAAACCCAGGAAAGGCAAATGAAGTCTGCCTTACTGGCCACAGTGCTTTTGTCAATACCATATTGACCTCTGGAGTATTACCTTCTTCAATGACACTGCCCAAAGTGAGTGGAGCACACCACTCTGAAAGTTGGCGCCCAAGGCCAACCCGTAACCTAGACTAGGCGTCAAAATGACTCTTAGAGACAAATGAGCGTAACGAGTGTCAGAAACGATAGTATAACACTTCGTTACACATGTGATTGAAGTTGAAGACTGCTTAAGCTCTTATCAGACAGTGTTGGGTGATGGGAAATTTACCCAACAAATAGGCATAAGCCCACCAAGGGCCTGGAGCAGCAAAGTTCTTTGAGCCTTCAAGGGCTTGCTGAACTTCTTCCGGAGTTATTGGGGGACTAACAAAAAAAAATTGGTGTATGAGTGTGTTGTATTGTTTTGTGCTGAGATTTTTTAAACAAGCTAGTTACTGAATATTTTACTACTATCATACCTTTTGTACTAACGGATTCACAGTTGTCACCCAACGTTTGGTATAATAAATTCTCAACGGTCGAGCATTTTCTTCCCCAGCCTCAACCCACTGATCCAAATAGTCTTTTATATATAAATCTGCGGCACTATTTGAATGCGTACACAACAATATCCTGTTATTTGGTTCCTTTATCAACTCCCTTATGGCTTGAGCTAGGGTGAAAGTCTTTCCTGTGCCGAAAGGACCTATAACTAGTATAGGCGGCAGAGGAACACACAAGGGAGTGGTGATGGCATTCACAGCCTCTTTTTGCTTGATATTAAGACGAATGTCGAGTGTTCGAGACCACTGCCTTGACGGCGACCAAGGTATGTTTGGTTCGAGGTAAGTTTCGGGAAATATTCTCTTGAAGTTGGCCATTTTGTCAAGAGTATAATGCCATTCACAGTAAGGTATCCTGTTGAGTTGGAATTGGATTTCAACCTCGATGTCAGAGTCGGGTGTCAACCTATAAATCATACAAAATCATTATGGAAATTTTGGTTCTTAATGTATAATATTTTTGGTTTATGTCAATCCTTTTTTTATACAGATTGTTTCATAATTGAATGCTGATCCTAAAGGGCGATAATCTTTGAATGATATTAAGAAAAATTCTTCATATGAAAATAGGTCTGCAACCGCTTTATTTCTGTGATACAGTATATTGAAATTTAACAAAATTATCAGTATCAGTAACCGCTTTGGCTTTTTTTTTCAATTTTGGTACACGCAAAGTACGCATGAAAATAAATTTTTCTTAATTTTCATCAGTGGCAACCCTGTTAACATGTTTGTTATCAAAATTATTTTTCAAATAAATATTATTGTGTAATTGTCCTTCATCTTCTCATAAAAATAATTTCTTGCATTTTTTTCGTCCGGCGAACAGTTTTTGATTTAAAAAATAAAATGCTTTCATTTCCTTGTTCTTATGCGATTTTTTGTTAGTCTCAATAAAATGCATTTTGCTTTTTAAATCGAAAATTGTAAAAAAGTCTAGAGGCTATTTCTATAAGAAGATAGAGGACAAATATAAATATAATATTTATTTGAAAAAATACACAGTGGCGTATCATTATTATTTTTGTTGGATTTCAACCTGCATCTCAGAAATAAAGTGGTTGCAGAATAGTGTTCATATAAGGAATTTTTCTTAAAATCATTCAAGGATTATCGTCCCCTAGGATCGGCATTCAATTATGAAACACCCTCTCTACCATTTTTTCAAATGCACTTAATCTCAAATAAGAGTAAATTTAAAAGAAGACTAACTGTCTGATGGTTGAAATGAGTAGGATATAATAAGAAAATTTGAAGTCAGTTAAAGTAGTAAAAAGAGATGCAGTTCTATCATATTATTATGAAAGGTGATATTGAATTGATTTTTTTTTATTTTCGTGTTTTTATGGAGATACTCGACGGAATACTATGCCACTTCAGAAAAACTCCAAATTATGTATTCATAATACTTGTATTTTGAACCACTTTCACTTGGATAATATTTATTTGAATAAAGGAAAAGTAAGTCCAGTCTTGATCTTTATAGAAACGGTTGATAAATGGCCAATATTTAGTCAAATGTATAGACCCGCCCATTTTTCTCAGTTAATATGAGAGTTATCATTCGATCTCTTTAATGGTTTAAGTTTCATTTATACAGAGTGGCACCCAGTATATCATTGCATGATTAGTTAGGGATGATCATAAGGAATCCAACAATACCAAGTTTATGCTGTTATCTCCAAAGACTACGGAGATATCGTATTATTTTATCCATAAGCTCAATGAGTGGGGGAGAGTAACTTTTTCTGGCGGATTAATAAATTCTCTCTCACACTCATTGAGCTTATGAATGAAATAATAGGCGATATTGCAGAAAAGGGCAATTAGATACTTGTGCAGAGCTAAATTCAGTGATTCTTGTAAGCCTTTATTCATAGAACAACGAATCTTGACCTTACCTTGTATCTATATATTAGAAACAGTATGCCTAATTCACAGTAAGTTTAGGGATCGAGGTTATGGCACTGCACAATATAGCACAAGACAAACCCTTAATATAACTTTACCAATTCCAAGATCTGCACAAATAAAAAACTCCATTATATATAATGGCATAAAAATGTTCAATCACTTACCTAACGAAATTAAAACGATTATGGATAAAAAAAAATTCAAAGTTTGTGTGAGAAATGTTTTACTCGGCAGAGCATTCTACTCGTTGGACGAATTTTATTCCGTGAAATTTTAGATTTTTTTGTTGTTGAGCGTTTTGAATCTACTGATGTGCTATTCTGTTGTATTCTATTTTATTTCTTTTTTATTTTTAGCACATTTTAATTAATTGTAAAGATCTGAATTCTGTGTATTCCCTTCATTTTTATTTATACTTTTTTACCATAAATAACACCTCCAATTTTAATAAACTGACGTCTAGTAACTAACATTACTATTGTTTGCAATTTATTTTATGTATTTGTTTTTTGTATACATTTATAGACTTTTATTTATATGAATAATTTGACCTGTAGTAACCTGCTCTACAAATTTTATGTTATGAATGACATGGTAAATTTAATATATTTTGGAATATGTAACGACGTATGTATGAAAAATATGCATATATTCAATTGTTATTGATGTTTTCTTTTTTACTATTCTGTTTTTCACTTTGTCAATAGGAATTATCATTCTTCAGACAATAAAGTAATTTTGATTTGATTTGATTTGATTTGATATCTCCGTAGTCTTTTGAGATAACAGCATCAAGCTTGGTATTGTTTGATTCCTTATGATCGTCCCGAACCGATCATGGGATGATATACTTGGTGTCTATTCAAAAAAATAAGTCATTGCGCTTTTTTGAGACACTTTGTATAAATGAAACTTAAACCATAAAAGAGATTGAATGAAACCCTACAACTCATACTTCTAATTTTTTTAATAACTCTCATATTAACTGAGAAAAATGGGTGGGTCCATACATTTGACTAACTCTGTATACTAAGTATTCTAAAACTACAATTTCATTTCCACAAAATAAAACAAATCTTCATGAATTATTTTTGTTACTTGATTATTAGTTAATATGAAATTGTTTACTTTATTTGAGAATTGCTGTTCATTCAAACTTGCTTAAACCAGAAGTTGTTCTGACTGAAAGTAATTTTTTCCATAAAATAAAATAAATATAGTTACTGTCTACTTTGTATCAGAATTATTTATATTCAAACAAAATATAATAAATATTCAACCAGGCGAGGATCAGCGCAGTGGTTAGCGCTAGCGCCTGGTGACCGCGAGGTCCTGGTTCGGTTCCCAGCCGGAGCAAGCTTTTTTCATTTTTCTGAATGATTTAATCTCATTGCCGGCTGGGAGTAATCCTCCACGATTCACTGTTGCGTTAAAAATGAACAGTGCTGCTCTTAAAGTGGCGTAAGGAGTTAGTAACCCAGAACACGTAGCTAATGAGCATAGCAGTTGATGCCAAAACACCAAAAAAAAATAAAAAATTGTTCAACCATGTGATTTTGAGAATAAATCCCCTTTCGTTTTGATATTTCTTGTTAAGAAAAAAACTTGGTGAATATTTCAAAACACTGTCACAAAAAAATGTATTACTTTATTCCCATATATCATCCTATAATTCCCATTAAAAACATCAATTCCAATCAAAATTCGCATAGGTATTATTTTTTCATAAACTGAACATTTATTTCTCTTTAAATTACTCACCTCAATTCTTGTACAGTCTGAGCAGATAATCTCAAATAAATAGTATTTTTCCCCTTATCTTCTATGACAGCTTCATAAACCTTTTTTCTACAATGTGGATCGATGCCAGTAGGGCATAAATACACGGTATTGCAATGCATCAGAATCAGCCTTCCTTCAGAAGTATCTTCTGACAGTTCTTTCCCCAAACTAACGGAAGCAAAAAGTTCTCCGTTATTTGAATACTTCGCAGTACTAGCAGCCATACTATTCGGAGATAAAATATAGCTATGGGCTATTTGTAATTTCGTTGTGAGGTTATACTGAGCGATGAGCTCATATCTAGCCATTTCTTCTATGAAGAGCAACTCATGCATTCTTTCCCTGTAATTATTTTTTGTGAATTTTCTTTCCGCCACTGTTGAGTGAGACAAGAGGAACGTTTCAGCTTGTGGGCAAGGGTACATTGACCGTAGACGTGTCTCCCACGTTTCATTTGCCCCGGTGTTCACTAATGTAGAGACAAACTGAACGATGTCAGAGTTGTGTATGGTCCAACGTTCTGATATTGAAACAGTAATTTCTTTGCGGATCTCATTGATTTTTTCCAAATCTGGATCCGGAACTACATCAACACATAAATGCTTCACTAGCACAGGCTCTGAGGAAAAATCAAATACAACGGACTGTCTAAAAGTACCAAAAATTCCTGTAGTGAAAACTACTTTAATTCTATATTCTACCGGCAACATGGACTCTTGGTTCAACAGAGATGATATCCACTCCTGGTTATTTTTCAGGTCTATTTTACAGTTTTTTATCAGTATACTTGATATGAAGAAGTGATTTCGGTGGGTATCCTGTAAGAGAGCTACTGCTTTGAGAGGTCTCCTTGTTTTCAAGTAGAAAGTCCATTCGTGTATGCTATTTTTTGAAGAAACTGTTGCTGATAGAGGGCAAGAGCAGCGGTCATCAACATCTTCAATTTTATCTCGCATTAGAGTATTTGGATTTGGGGACTGAACCCACTTTTCCAGAATTTCTTCAGTGTATGATTTTCCTGAAACATCCAATCAATAAAAAAATCTTGAGAAGCTAAATAGCCATCCTTAAAATAAGTTGAAGAAATATAAATACCATTATTTAAAAAATTAAGTTAACAAATAATGTTATTATAAATTTGAAAGATGTTATTTTTTTCTTCGTAGGTTAGTTTTGGCGGCCATATTCTATTGATTTTCATAATCCTTATTTTTTCATAATTTGTGATGAAATTAATAACTTTTTTGCAAAAAGGAAAAATCCGTGGGAGCTGAAAGAAAGTAGGTAAGCATTGGTGTTCTGCGTTCCCTTTTTGGACAGAATCTAAAATTTTCATTGTGTGTTTACAGGCTGCACTCTAGACAGGGTGTATCTCAAATGATGTCATTCATTTCAGGAGAAGATTCCTTGTTACATTTTAAGAATATAAGTTCATATAAACGTGTGACCTAACTTGCTTCGTTTCTGTGTAACGGGGTATCAACTGCGACGCCACTGGAATTAAAATTCAAAATATAATTTAATGAAAAGATAAGATAAGATAACTTTATTGAAATAGGTACATCCTAATAAACAGCAACGATAATGTTAAACGTTACTATAAACACAATTCAAAAAATTATCTACAATATTTGTTTATAAGTACTAACTACATTATTATCATACAAAAAAATACATAAAAAACATTATAATACCTAACAATTTGGTATCATCCTAATGATCTCTGAAATGGCTTAATAAATTTTTTTTAAACAGAATAACACTGGTAGAAGACTTTACATTTTCAGGTAGACTGTTATAAGTAATAAATCCTTTAAAAGTTAATGTTTTAGTATTAAAAGTTTTTGTTTGGTTATTTACGTACAGATTATTTCTTGTTCTAGTATTATACTGGTGAATTTGATTATTAAAAATTACAAATTTGTCAAAATATGAAGGTAGAAGATTATGTAACATTTTGTAAATATATATCATCGTTAAATATGTAAGCCTGCTTTCTATAGATAACCATTCTAGAGTGTCTAGCATTAAAGATATCGGGGTACTCCTGTCACATCTCAAAATAATCCTCATTGCGCGGTTCTGTAATTTCTGTAGTGTTCTCATTTTATTTAAATCAGATGTATACAAGAGAGTAGGACAATATTCGAAATGTGGTTGTATAATAGTCTTATATACTGTTATTCGTGACTGCATGGTTAAGTGCTGAGACACTCTTGTAAAAAAATACAATTTCTTCAAAATTTTTTTCTGTATGTAATTAAAATGGCTATTCAGTGTTAAATGATTGTCTAACATAAATCCTAAATACTTAAATTCAGTAACACACTCAATTTTGTCATTATCAATTTTTATTTCAATTTGCTTTAAATCTAATTCTCTGTATTTAAAAGGTGTAGTAAGTATCATAGCCTTTGTTTTGTTAACATTCAGTTTTAATTTATTAGTTTTTAAATATGCAGAAATATTGTTTAAGGCTTTATTCATTTTTTGGATAGCTTTATTTAGATCTTTATCACTTACCGATGCTAGGGCATCATCAGCAAAATAATGTTCATAATCACATTCACTACATTTGTTGAAAGAAGACCCTTGTTACTACTAACAAACACACGAAGGTCAATCAGAATCGGCGTAAAGAATTTTGAATATTCATGAAAAACCGAAATTTTAAAAAACTTTTGACACCCCTTTACTCGGAAACGAAGGAAGTTAGGACACACGTTTATATAAACTTTTTTTCATAAAATATCATCATATCATCATCATTAATGACATCATTTAAGATAGACCCTGTATATGGGAACAGAATTCGAGGATAGGTCGAATCTGTGCCGTATAAATCATAATCGGTTGACAGTAAGTAGATAGTTCTTGGCACAAAACAGAAAACCAAGTTTTTGCAAGGCACTTTTGGCAATAGACCATGGTTTCTCCATGAAAGGGTAGATATTACTGATGGTAATACTGAAAATCGAAATAAAGGACTTTATTGTTATGGAAATTTTTCTTGTTGACAAATCATATGCTCCAGCCATATTCAACAGATTGATGGAAGTGGTTTCGAAGTGACTCACCTGGAATTGTCAACGAAGTAACTGTATTGAGCAGATCGTTCGAAGATAAGGTAAAAAACCTGGAAGAGTTATTCCTGTGACTGAGAAACTCAGGATTGAAACTGAGCCCCAAGAAATGCTATTTGTTCGAGATAGCAGAAAAACTGAAATTCCACTTAGAGTCGATACGTCGAAACAGAGGCGGCGGATATATATATATTTTCCATGGGCATAGGTTTTTATGAAAATTGCACGTGTTGTGTGAAGCAGTTGTTTCTATATATTCGGGAAATAAAACGTCTTAGTTCAACTCAAAAAAATATTTATAATGTAAGGGGTTCTGGTAAAACCGGGGCAGCCAGACGTGGACTGAGCCCTTAATCGCGCCCCATTCGATTTTTTCAGATCAAAAACCTGATGGAAACAAATAATCATTCTATAAACATAAATTAAAATTATTTTCACTCTAAGAATGGAAGAATTAACAAAATGTTTCACACTATCACTATTACTATTTCCATGTTTATACTTTCCATGAACTTGATTATATCGGCTTTTTTCATATTGCTGTTGGGGATTTTTTGATCTTGACGGGAATGATACGGTTCATTGTCCATAACGATTACTGAATGTGATGGAATATTTGGTAAGAGCTGCTGCTCTGCCCATTTTTCAAACAATACGGCGGTCATGTCCTCAGGATAATCAACAGATGATTGCTTGATATTTTTTGCAGAAAACAACACAATGCATTACCAACAAATCCTTTTTCATTTCCGGTATGAAGAATAATAATTCTTTTTCCTCTAGAACATAGAGCTTTCAAAGTAATACACTTGTTACTTTTATCTACCAAACCGAATTTAGGCGACAGAATGGGTATCAAACCACGTCTCGTCAAGTCAAAGAGATCCGGTCTCTGACCAATTAGAAATTGGTGCTCGACCCTTTTTATCTGACAGGGTCCAAGTGCACTGCCAGTCAAGACGAGACGAAGAGCGGTTAGAGAATAAAGTGTTATTCATGCCTATGCAAATTATCAGCAACAATTTGTATATTGATATAACCTTATATGATCTCTTGGTTCTGTGCTGTCTCAATTTATGTTTTCTTAGTTTATGCACCTACTATCGCCGATATGTACTGGGGTTTGCTAACATCACTAAACCACTAACCAGACTTAGGAAAGGGCAAACACAGTTCCATTGGTCCGACAAAAGCCAAGATTCATTCAGGAAGCTGATTAGAGCTTTTGGTAACACACCATTCCTGAGCTATCCCATACCGAACAGAAAATTCAGTTTTAACAATGACGCCAGCATTGTGTGACTAGGAGCTGTCCTGTTTCAGATCCAAGAGGAACTTTAGCAAAACCCTTGGTACTGATAATATGGTTCTTTCATCCAAAACTTGTTATTTCTCGTTTAATTACAGAACTGATTTTCTCTAAATCAACTCTTGAGAAAGACATAGTAAAGTTTTTTGCTTATCTTTCTGTATAAAATAAAAATTATTACCAATAGAAAAATTCACTCCCTGGAAATAACACTCGAATAATCGCCACCCTATTGACTGCTAGATATATATCAGACTTCTAAATTTCTTTCGTTTGCTCTACTCTAGGTTAACGGTAGGTGGTCAACACTCTCCTGCATTCATGGAAGTAAGTGTATTAACAAAATAAGAACCGGATGTCGATAACCTGAATGAATTAAAAACTAAAACTAAAAAATTCTTATGTAAACATAGTTTTTTATTAACCAACTAAATTTTTTGATTGTAAAGCTCAAGTATAGATTATCCACTTCAATTACAGGTAGGAAAATTCAAGGTTACAAATTGTACATACACTCAACATCTTAAGATCATACCACACAGAACCATGCAATCTGTATGTCAGTCCAAGGTTACAGACACCCAAGCACCTAAAGTCATCCAAGGTTACTTACAGCCCTGACCAACCCAAAGTCAAACTTCAAGGTCAAATATCACGGTTATGTGACGTCAATGTGGTGGGGATTGGGGTGGGGAGAAAGTGGTGGAGGGAAATCCAGAATCGGCTATAAACCATTACTACCTTTAGTAAACCAAAACGCAATTACTGTCACCAGGCAGGAACTGCTGGCTGTATTTTAAGTAGACTCAATAATTAAATATTTATGTTGGAGGTTAGTTGGATTAGGATCAGTATATGTTGAGGAAACAAAACTATTGTTTTCTTGTCGACGTTTCGAATTTAATTTGATTCATCCTCAGGGCTCAGTAACATAAATATTTATTGGATCACCAACTCATCAGATTTTCAATAATTAAATTTTAAGCATTACATACGATTACACCTTGAAAGGTAAGGGCCTCGTCTTCTCTAGTACTCACAATTCTCTTGAAGACTTTTGAGGGTTGCTAGTTAAGGGTGCAGCTGGTTGATGGAAAAAACATATTTCAAGCAAAACAAATAATGGTATATATCAATAGATGTACTTTTTAAAACCTTGTTTTTTTAACTGGTGAAAAAAAGGAACCTCACCAAACAATTCTTTTTCCCTGGCCCTCTGCAGCTTCATTTCTCTGTAGTGGAATCTTTCTTTCCATTCCATCAGTTCGTCTTCTCCATGTGCCTGGACACATTGTACCCCATACCTACAACATCCTGTTTCTCTCCAGTGATCACAAATAACGTAATTGTCAGATTTGATCCCTCTAGGGGGCGGCCTATAATGCCAATCATGTCCATCATCTGACATTATCATCATTTCATGTGTGTCAGTTTGACAGTGTGTCCTCAGTTCCATTTTATCTTCAAAGGACACATTGCAATAAATGCAGGATACCAAAGGAGATAACCTTTCCAACTAAAATTTTAATAACACAAATCTTTATTGTACGTGATCGGAAAAATATAGATATAATACATCAATAACATTATTTTTGGTTTTTAATCAAATGCTGTCTTCATTAACCACTTATAAGGTGTTAGCGATACACCACTAGTCTAGTTCTTTACTATGGGTAGTAATTTTGTTAAACTCTTTCAAGATTTATTCTTTACACTACTACTGATATATCATGGGCATGTAATATTAAGCACTCGATTTCCAAGTTGTTTTTTTATACAAGAAAATTATTTTATTCAATAATGATCTCCAAAAGGGAATCCAGCATTCTTAGATTCTAAAAAGCTTTCATCATGCCTTCTATAAACCATGCAAGTATGTCTAAATATAATACAAATCCAAACAATCTAAACCTTTGGAGGGGTTGAAAAATAAAGTTTCAAAGTTGCCACATGGAATAAAAAATTTACCTTTGAATTGATGTTGAATGCATTTGTGAAATTTGCATCCAAAATTTTCAACAGATTTATTATTTTCTGCTTAGGGTTTATACAATTGATGAAATTTCCAAGAAGACTCTCTAAAATTGGTTTTAATTCAGTGTTCATATCAGATTCTTGTATGAGGATTAACCAGTCTCTAGCAGCCATATCTGCTTCTGGAATGTAATACAAGAAAAGATAAATAACTCATAAAAGAAAACAATAGTGTGTAATATTATCGAGTTGAAAATAATTATTCAAGGAATGCATATAGTGTCATTAGTACTGAAATTGATAGAACATTTCACCTGGAAACATTTTCAACATATAGAGTGAGTGAATCAGTCGTTTTCTTGCCAGGCAAACATTGTAACTGCTCTGATCTTGGGACAACTTTATTATATTTTTTGAATCAACTATGACTCCTTGGTGGTTATTCAATTCCAAGAAGCATTCGGCTCTGTCAGTTAAATAGGAGACGATTTGTTCAATAGTGTTATGTTTGTTGCTCAGTAGTTTGTTATATAAATCTATGGCTTGAATCCAGGTTTTTTGCTTCAAATATTCTTGGGCTTGCAATTCCATTATAACGGGGGGTCATGTGAAAATATACTAATATAGTACTATGTATGAAGAGCTTTTTCTGTAACTTTTTACATTACTTCACTGATAATTTCAGTCAAAAAATTAATAGTTTACAAAACATGACAGAAGAAACGTCAACCTGACACGGAAGAACAAAACCAAACTGGTGACTAATATTCCGAATGACGTGAAATCAAATATATGTACTATGGGTGAGTTCGACTTGCCAACACTATTCGATCGTTTTACTCTAAATGTTCTTCAATTGTTCGGTAGAGTGTCAAAGTAATGTTTTTGTGGTTGTGCCCAAACGATTGAAGAACATTTAGAGTAAAAATCGAATAGTGTTGGCAGTCGAACTCACCCTATGATTATGGTTGGTAGGTTAGTAGCCTTTCTCAGAACTCCTTTCCACCAAAACTTATAAATCCAAAAAGGAACTCAATAATAACTTACACTGAACAGGAACCTTTTTTTTGATTTTCAGTTTTTTTGTAATATTCAACTGAAAACAACTATACTTCCCCGGCTAAAGCCACGCTGGACATTGAACTACATCACTCACAGATATCGTTAATTTCATTGAAGCAATAAGGTTTGCTTCTGTCGCATTTGATCCCCAATACATTTTTTTGTCGACGAAAATCTATTTCGCTTTGCTAAGCCCATCAGTGAGATTGGAAGAATTGAAAGCAGGTTATCTTGAAAGATGGAAAATAGCGACTAAAGTTTGTCTTCCAGCCGCAGATGATTCCACAACAGATTTTATGAATATTCTATTCATATTTTTGAACAAAAATCAAGTTCAAATATTTTAACTTATGCGAATTCGGACAAACTATACGGATATACAGAATTAGGATATTGCTTGTCGAGACGACACTAGAAAAGCAGTCTGTGATTGGTCACTGTAATGGTGAAAAGTTTAAACAACAAGACATACAAACCATTGAAATTGTTAAAAATTCGTAAATTATTATCTTATATATAATCTGAGCTCACTAACCTTGCCTAAACAGAATAACAATATAAAACTTTTAACAATGTAACGACCCAACCTAACCTAACCTAACCTTGCCTAAACAGAATAACAATATAAAACTTTTAACAATGTAACGACCTCCGGTAACGACTGTTCGTACAAAATTGTCAACATCAGTAATGGTTGCAGTGCTTATTTCGTGCATATTTTATACTTATTCAAACTGTATCCTCGCTATTTATTTTACCTGAAAGTTCAGTTTTTATCAAAAAATGATTTCGTAATAATTTGATTTTTCAAAGTATGTGAATCTATGATCACAATAAATTTATTTTATTATTTTTCGGGTGAGCGAACTGTGTCCACAGTGGGGATAAAATTAAACAGATTATATTACAGATACAGAACCGTTAACTACCTTGTTGTATATTATTTGTCCTATTCAACTAAGCCGTTTTGAAAAATTAGATTCTTCTTTATTTTTTAAAAGTCTCATATGTAGGTTGCACACATATTGAATCTGAACAGATACATATATCTACTGTAACCTTATTGTCTTTCTTTTATTTGTTGAAGGTAATTTATAGCTCCTGGAGACACCATAAATCGATACCTTTTGCATATCAAAGAATATGTGTGTATTTATTCTTTAAGGTGTGTCAAATAAATACGTTTTATTATAATAGTTCTTGGGTTGTCGGGGCCTGTTACATTCAAATTATAGTGATGCTGATCCTAAGGTGACCTATGGAGTTAGTAACAAGGCCTACCGAGAACACATAGTGGCTAATGATCACAGCAATCGATGCCACTATAACCAACAAATTAAAAAAAAATAGGGATTCCTTTTCAACATAGCCCATTTTTGGGAAACTGTATAGACAAATACGCACCGTTTAATCACGAAAATAAAATGTAAATCAGTAGTAGTCAATTATCACAATCAGTAAAATGCTTTTTCATTTGTGGCAATTAATTTTCCCAAATAGTTTTAGTTGGAAGTGCCCATCGGCAAAAAATTTACTGATAGATATACTCTCTCCAAACTTTCTGTGTATGGCTTCTTATTTGAACCTAGTCTTCCACCGTTTTCTTCTGTGACTTTTTTTGTTTCGGGGGCGTTTTTCCAAAAAACAATCCGATATTATTTTTAAAATATTTTTTACTCGTGTTTCCTAACTACGGTACGAAACTACAGAGGGTATGATTCGTTAAGTCATTTTAAGAAAAAAAGTTCCTAAGAACATATGTCCGGGAGTCGCTTCGTTTCTACAAATTGAATTGAATTTATTTGAAATAGGATTCCCTAATATACAGGTT
The DNA here is from genome assembly GCA_958298965.1 of Chrysolina haemoptera. Lineage (NCBI taxonomy): Eukaryota > Metazoa > Arthropoda > Insecta > Coleoptera > Chrysomelidae > Chrysolina > Chrysolina haemoptera. The sequence continues at coordinate 12,457,365 of OY282587.1, forward strand.
AGCTAACTTACATATAGTACAATAAACTAAATTTATACTAATAATATAAATATCAACATATATATATATATATATACATATAGTGTTTAAACTGGACAAAAGAAATATTCAATATCGTTCCTGGATATGTTTCAAAAGTTCATTCTTGAAAACATTCAATGATGGAGTAGATTTAATTGAATCAGGCAAATTATTGAATAGGACAAAACCTTTAAAGAATAAACTGCACATACTACTTCTTGCATTTATTCTATTTATATGAATGTGACTGTTGTGTCTCTGAGATAAAAGCGTTGAAAGATTTTTTTAAAAGCCCCGTGAAATGACCTAACAAATCACCCTCTGTAGTTTCGTACTGTTGTTAGGAAACACGATGGAAATACATTAGAAAAAATTGGATTTATTTTTGGAAAGTCATAGAGGAAACCGGTGGCAGACTAGTTCCAAAGAAGCCATACAGAAAGTTTGGAGAGAGTATCTATCAGTAAAATTTTGCCGATGGCCACACTCTATTATGATTTGGAATTGTCAATTTTAGTGATGCATATACTATTACTATAGTATATATCATAGTTCTATCACTTTCGCCTGCGACGGGCTTGGCGTTGGGGCTTGACAGGCGGATTTCTCTCCTCTGACATAATCTGTTACTATCTATTACTTTTCTATCTTGGAAAATATTACTATTTTTTTTCGTCCATATGCAACATGCAACACTTGACATTGACAGTATTGACACCTGATTGACATGACAGTTGACAGTTGCAATGTCATACCATGTCAAAATATCATGAAATACCATATTTTTAAACAAAAATGTATAAAAATTACATTTTTCTAGTGATAACTATTTTAATTTATGCATTTATACAAATAGGACAGTGTACACACCTGAAAGGATCGTTCAAATCCAACGATTTTTTCAAATTCTTGATAAAGTTCGGTTTCCAAAAGACAGACCAACATCAGCCAGAATCAACCCATGGATATATTTTCGGAAATATTACATCCCAGGATTCCTTTACGTATCCTATTACATTTGCAGTTTTGGACAGATCATATTTCTTAGACTATTACAAAAATAGGGGTATATATAACAGAAATGAAGCTTGCAAGAGGATGTTTAGTACTTTGAAAACCAGGGCTTATGATAAAACGTGTAGTATTCATGGGAAAGACTATCTGAGGAAGGTACCATGTCCTAAAGGAAAGCTTTGTGAAGATGAAGACAATCCATGGATTGTTGTTAAGAATCATCAATTTACATATGTCATACAAGATTTCAAACAACCATCGTAAGTTTTTTTTTTGTATTAGAGAAATTTCACTGTGAATATTTTTGGTACTCTTGTCTCATTACTATTTATTTTCTCAGAAATTTACCTTCATTTTATCACCTTATATTGCAGTTTTTGGTATGTTTCCATGGTGGCTTGTTTTCTCAATGTAACTTCTTGTGAATGGCAAGAATACAAAACCTACACTCCTTATGAAATAGAATACGATATTTGGCTTGTGAATGGAAACCCCAACAACTCGGCATATAGTACACTAACATACCAGTTTTCCTTTGACAGACAAAATACTCTTGAGCTCTACCTTTTGTTCTGGTTGTGCTACATGGTACTTGTACCACTTCAGTGCCATGCAGTGAAGACTCAAAAACACCCTGTTACAAGATTGTTCACTGCTAGTTTACTATTGGATTTTGTAGCATTGTGTCTAATCTTGATTCATACCTTAAAGTTTGCTTTGGATGGAGAAGGATTTCTCAAAATGGCCCTAACTGGAGATATTTTCGATATTTTGTCTAGGGTGAGTTTGAACACAACTTAGATTTAGTTGCATGAATATTAAAAGTGGGCTCTGTATTTTAAAAATATTCAATATTCCGACGCTTGCAAGTCAAAGAGGCACATCTCATTTTTCCTAACTTTACTTTAGCTGAATCATTTGGAAGCATTAGAAATAAATAAACTTAAAATTTCAAACTTACTACTCAACGTACAAGAAAAAGAAAATTAGGCAAACAAGTCTCGCAAGCACTCAAAACAATTTTAGATTGACCAGATTTAAATTATTATTATTATTACATTGATTTTCAGACCTCTTTCATGCTCCTGCTACTTCTACTAGCCAAAGGATGGGCTGTTACTCGACTTGAGTTAACCTGGAAACCACTAGTTTTTGCCATTTGGTTGGGATATGGAATTGTACATATATTACTTTACGTTTGGAATTTGGTGAGTTTTCAAAATTTGTAGGCCACAATAAATATTAATTATGAATTTTTTCAGACCGAAGTTGATATTATCGAGGACATAGATGAGTATCAGACGTGGCCTGGGTGGTTGATAATTGTGTTTCGATCATTGATTATGGTTTGGTTTCTGTACGAACTACGCACAACTATGTTATATGAGCATAACACACAAAAATTGAATTTCTTGCTCCATTTTGGAGCATCAAGCTTAGTTTGGTTCATCTACTTGCCAATATTAGCTCTAATTGCTCTCCATGTATCAGCTCTATGGAGGTTCAAACTATTGTTAGGTAAAAGATTTCACAATATAATTTTTTTTTTAATGATTTTTGAAAAAGTTTTTTGAGTGATTGGTTAGATGTTGAATTATTTTCGGAAAGCAACACAATACTTACAGCTTCTTCATATTTTGTGTAATTATTGAAAAATTTTATAACGGAATTTCTTTAATCTGAAAATGTTTGCCAGTGATGTCATCATACTTTTTTGCTCGCAGTAATCTACCACTGTACGATATCAATGGTATTGCTGCAGATATGACTACAATTTTATGTTTACGTTTTGGACTCGCAAAAAAAATTTTTTAATTTGTTATAAACAGTGAATACAAAAAAAGCTGTTTTTTTCTTTTTTTGCTTATAAAATGAAAACTTGTACAGCTATCTTATTGCCCTGATTAGAAAAATTGTACTTAATTAAAATATGAATAAAATGAGAGTTATTATGACCCGTTGGCAACGGACGAAAACCCGGAAAAACTAAAAAATCATGAGTGTTTTTTTTTATTCATAACTCCGTTATTATTTAAGTTGCAGGGCTAACCCTCTGAAAGTTGTGAATTTTATATACTTTATGTATGCATAAAATAGGGCTGTTAGACCATTAGTTTTCGCACGTTTGCAATTTGAATTTTCTTATGCACTATCTTGTAGCGTGCCTGTATATGTCATGGATTGTTCGATTTCAATTTGTCAAGCATATTTTTGAAGTAGAAGTTATAGTACTACAAAATGCTCATTTTCATTTGCGCTATAATGTTGACAAATAGGTGAAAAATGGTTGCAAACATTACTGAAAGGCCGAGCCTGCGAAAGCTTGCTTGCTAGGAGAGACTGGGAGATTAAGGGACATGATAATCCCTGTTACAATGTGGCACTGTTCATCGGTACCAAAATTAATCAAGGCTTTGTTTAAGTAATGTCCATGCTCCTACAGAAGACAAATAATTTAAATATTCCCACTTAGAATCCAAGAAATTATTATAAATTGTTAGTAATTATATTTGATTTTTTAGGTATAACGTACTCAGCGGACTGCTTTGCCTACTGTGTCATGGCTCATCTATTATGGCCAACACGTTCTGAGCAGTATTTCCTCCTCAAGGGGCCTTCATCTGCTGATCTAGAAGAACTAGATGAATTCAACGAAGCCCCGCACATTGTGAACAATTCCTACACATCTATGAGTAGTATAAATTCCTATGAAATTTGTAAATTCGAGGATCCACAGAAAACCAAACTCATCAGTGCTTAGACTGAGTAATGAGCTTACGACATTCTTATGAAAAATGGTATAGTAAGTTTAGGTTAAGTTCAAAGATGTTGGTGTAGTCTTTAAGGCATTTAGTCTGGTTCACAAGTGTGATTTTGTCAAAAAACTAACCCAGACTAACCACCGATAATTATGATTTTGGTCTCATTCAATTCGAAATGGCATTTAGAAAAAATGTTGACTGGGAATTTGGGCTGGCAAAAATTGTAAAAGTTATAAAGAATTGAGTAAAAAAAAGAAGTGCTGTATTTTTTTTAATACTAAAAACAACTATCATGTAAAACTTGTGCGGACTGTATGGCTAGTTTTCTAGTTTTTAAGTGAATTATCTGATAGAAATAGTTTTTTAAATGATTGTGACAATTCTCTTTCAAAAATAGTTATTATTGATTCTTCAATGTGACATCTCCATGGCAGCAATTCAAAATACATTATACAGAGTATATATACTGGTATGGCATGAAAATGAAAAGAACACTTCGGTCTCGAACATACTCCCCGCCTTGAAACGTTATGCTTTCAATCGGATTGATCGGGTAGCGGACAAATTTTAGGAAAACTTCGTTTAATAATTCCATTTCGGGTTTTGATCGTTGCAATACGTCCATGGCCATCGGAACCGGGATGAACTTCCAATATACGTCCAAGTTTCCAATCGAGTGGTAATAAATGGTCGTCTTTAACCAAGACTAAACTGCCGTTGCGAAGCTGGCCTTCACTTGATTTCCATTTGCTTCTGACTTGAAGCTCGGATACGTATTCTTTACTCCAACGTTTCCATACATGCTGACATATTCGCTGTAGGAGTTGGTATCGAGCCAAACGATTCATTGAAACGTCTTCCAGGTGAACATCGGGTACTGCTGTTAGCGACTTACCAATGAGGAAGTGAGCAGGGGTTAAAGAAGTAAGATCGTTAGGATCTGACGAAATTGGACACAATGGACGTGAATTTAAAATAGCTTCTATTTGCACTACGATTGTTTCCAATTCCTCAAAAGTGAATGTAATATCACCCATGACCCTCTTCAGATGATGCTTGAAACTCTTTACTCCTGCCTCCCATAAACCTCCCAAATGAGGAGAATAACTTGGTAAAAAGTTCCATTGTATTTCTTCACGCATATATTTTTCATTGAGTTCGTGAGAATGTGTAAGAATGTATCTACCTAATTCTTTATTTGCTCCTATGAAACCTGAGCCTCGGTCAGAATAAATTGAAGAAGGTTTGCCTCTTCTTGAAACAAAACGGCGAAGTGCCATGATAAAACACTCTGTGTTCAAACTGGAAACTAATTCGATATGTATTGCCTTCGTTGAAAAGCATACAAATAAACTAATGTAACATTTAGTTACTTTACATCCTCGACCCTTTCTGTCTTTCACTAGAAACGGTCCAGCATAATCGACGCCCACTACCTGAAAGGGTTTATTCGGAGAAACTCGATCTTTCGGCAAATTTCCCATTATGGGCTGTACATGTTCTGGATTGAATCGAAAACATCTAAGGCATTTTCGAATAGTGTGTTTCGCTAGGTTTCTACCACTAATCGGCCAAAACTTATCCCTAATAGCAGAAAGCAATTGTTGGGGACCTACATGGAATAATTTCAAGTGATAATGCTTGAATATCAGTTTGGTCAAAGGGTGGTTACAACAGAGAATAATAGGATGTTTTTTGTCGAGTGAAAAATTTGAATGTTTCAATCGTCCTCCCGCTCTCATCAAACCTTGTTCATCAAGAAAAGGAGTCAAACTCAATAACCTACTTTTACGGCTTATAGACTTTTTTTTCGATAAGTCATATAACTCACGAGAAAAAGATTTCATCTGGGATAATTTTGCTAAACGATTGAGTGAATTTTCTAGCTCCACTAGAGTGAGTGTACCTATCTGACGGTTCTCCTTAGAAAAGAGACAATTATTTTTGAACCTGAGAATATAGGCTGTGACTCTATTGAGATGATCTAATGTGGAAAAAGATTGAAATGGATAATCTTCAGCGATAGTACTAGAATATGAGTCAGTCTCACAACGAATCCCAGTTGGAATACCTATATCGTGTTTGATGCTTGGCCATTTTGTGTTCTCAGCTTTGAGCCACTCTGGTCCAAACCACCATAAACTAGATGAGATCAGTTGTTTTGGAAATAATCCTCTCGATACTAAATCGGCAGGGTTATCTTTCGAAGGAACATGTTGCCAAGAGTAGGAACTTGTAATCTTTTGTATTTTCGACACACGATTCGCTTCGAAAGTTTTCAAAGAATGCAACTCACTGTTTATCCAAGAAATCACTATAGTTGAGTCAGACCAGAAATAACAAGTATCAAATTTAATATTCATTGAATTATTCACCTTTTGAAATAATTCGGATAGCAATAGAGCGCCACACAATTCAAGTTTCGGAATTGTCAAAGACTTAATCGGGGCTACTCTAGATTTTGAACAAAGCAAATATACAGCTATTCTGCCCTCGTTATCAATGCTCCTTATATAAATAGAAGCACCGTACGCATATTCGGAAGAATCAGCAAACCCATGAAGCTGTACGTTCACATAATTTGGATGTAATACTAGTCGAGGAATTTGTAAATTGTTCAAGTATTGCAAATCATCCTCTATACGGTCCCATATTCCTTGTAAATCTGGTGGAAGGGGATCGTCCCAGGATATTTTCTTCATCCAAAGTTTCTGCATTAAAATTTTTGATTTGATAGTACATGGACTAAGAAGTCCTAAAGGATCAAAAATCTTGGCAATATGAGATAGCACAGTCCTTTTTGTAGGAATGTCTATTTTAGGAGAATCTGTTACTTTGTAGAGTAGCATATCAGAATGACAAGACCAAGTCAAACCCAAAGTTTTAGCGTATTGATTTTCGCCAAATTCTAGAATATGAAAATCCAAATCTGCCTTATTGAGTCCTTCTAGTATTTTTGGCTCATTTGAAAACCATTTGCGTAGTTCAAAACAACCACTTGCTAGCACTTGTTTGATTTCTTTGCATATGTTGGAAACATACTCAATGGAGTTTCCGCCAGTAAGCAAATCGTCAACATAAAAATCCTCTCGTATTATTCTTGCTATATTGGGCGATGACAGTTCACATTCTTTTGCCAATTCAAACAGACATCTGATACTCAAATATGAAGCTGAAGCTTGACCGTAAGTAACAGTATTCATGCAAAATGTTTTTAGCTCACATGATGGATCTGGTCTCCAGAATATTTTTTGTAAATTACGTTCGGATGGCCTAATCAGTACCTGACGGTACATTTTTGCAATATCTGAAGATACTACAAAGGCATATTTCCGAAATCTCAGAATTATAGAGAATAAATCATTTTGTATGACTGGACCAACTAGCTGCAAGTCATTCAGTGATAGACCAGAAGTGGTAGGAGCAGAAGCATTGAAAACTACCCGAAGCTTAGTTGTCTAACTTTCTTCGCGTAGAACAGCATGGTGAGGCATGAAATATTGTGATGAAGATAAGTTAGAATTCGATTGCCACCCTGTGACTTCACTCATATGACCCAAAGATTCATATTCATTCATGAACTCTACATATCTTCTTTTCAGAACCTCGTTTTGTTGAAGCCTTTGTTCCATGGCGTTAAATTGTTTTTTTGCTCGAATTTTTGAATCACCTAGAACAGTAGTAGGCTGCTTCAGAGGCATGGAAACGATGAATCGACCATCTTTGTTACGTGTAGTAGTTTTCTGATAGTATTTCTCACAAAATTTATGTATTTCAGAAATTGATTTAACATTTGAGCATTCCTCAACCTCCCAAAATTTGACAAGTAACTGATGCAGATCATCGGATTTTACTGCTAAATTACAATTAGTTTCTTTCATGATAGGGACTCCTAAAGGTCCTGAAATAACCCATCCAAATTGAGTTTGGTGCAATATTGGCTGATTTTTACCTAAGTTGATTCTATCAAAACAAAGAATATTCCAAAATAAATCGGCACCAATCAAAATATCAATTTTTTGTGGCTCATTGAACTGTGGATTAGCAAGTACAATATCTTTGGGAATTTTCAAAGTTTTTACATTTATTTTGGTATTAGGTAATGATCCGGTTATTTTGGGAAGAATGAAACATGTGAGAACAGATGAAAATGAAGTATGCTTGGAATGAATTTGAACTTCGCATTTTTCATGGATTATGGACATTTTGTTACTTATCCCAAACAAGGTTAAATTAGCATCCATCTTTTGCAGACCCAAACGTTCAGTCATCTCTAGAGTTATGAATGAAGATTGTGATCCACAATCTAGCAATGCACAAGCTGAATGCTGTATACCCTGTTTGTCCAAACCCGTAATAATTGCAGTTGATAAAAATACATGAGTTGGGCAAGCATGTTTAAAAGCACTAATACAACTTGTTGATTGATCCTGAGATATTTCAGAACTGATACTTGAAGTCAGTTCATTCGTCATCGTGGGATGAAGCAGAGTATTATGCCAAGATTTACAGATTTTACAAGGACCAACTTTACATAACTTGATATTATTTGCATGTCCCTGACGTAGGCAGTTCTGGCATAATTTTTGTTTCTTGGAAAAATCTGTCCTATCTCTTATAGATAATTGTAAAAATTCTTTGCATGAGTATATATTGTGTTCACCTTTACAAAAATTGCATTTATATTTGGTAAATGAATTGGTAGCTATGAATGATTTCGATTTATTATCAAATTGTTTACCTTTTGTATCATTGAAATGTTTTAATTCTATAGTTTCTAGAAAATCAGCACGAGATTTCAAGAAATTCTTGAGATCATCCCATGTAGGAAAATAATCCATTTTAGCACTATATTTCTCCCATTCTCGCAATGATTGAGAGTCTAGTTTAGAAGTTATCATGTAAACTAAGAGAGTATCCCAAGAATTGCTATCTTGTTCTAATTGATCGAGTGACCTCATATGCTTCAATGTGCTGTCAAGAAGTTTTCGAATTTTTGAAGAAGATTCCTTTTGAATAGAATCTAAAGTGAAAAGGGATCTGACATGGTTGTGAATTAATAGTTTTTTATTATTGTATCTTTCACACAAAACATTCCATGCCATCTTGTAACTACTAGATGTGAATTCTATAGACTTGATTACCTGAGCAGCATTACCTTGAAGAGATGCCCTTAAATAGTGGTATTTTTGGATGTCGGTTATGTGACGATTTCCATGAATGAGAGACTCGAAAGTGTCACGGAACTCTAGCCAGGTCTCATAGGAGCCGTCAAATTTAGGTAGCTCAATTGTAGGTAGTTTTACGCCTTTAGTAAAATCACTTTCTTCGAATTTTTGACTGGCAGAAGATATTTTAGAATCAATGTCATCATCCTGTATTGGGATAGTTTTGGATTTGACAGAAATAGATGATAATGACAATAATTGGGGTTTTCTGGGGAATTCCATTGATGAAGTTTCAGTACCTAGATTTGCTTGATTTTTGAAACTACCAGCTAAGAAAACCTTGGCACGTGAAATGGTATCACCGAAATTATTTTCAAACATTTCACGTTCGCTATATTGCTGATCTAAAACATCATCATCGCAAATATTTTCGATCTCACTTTGAATTTCTATGAACTCGACTATCAAAGGTTCAACCCTATTCAAGCGATCTCTCAAATGAATCAAACTGGCTTCACTTAGAGGAGATTCGCTTTCTATAGTCTTCAGAAAATTACTGAAATTTGTAACTGAAGCTTTGATAGTGCCACGTTTTCTATTTAATGATTTCAAACGATTTTCAGACATTTCAAAAGTATAGTGGAAACAAATCGCAGCGCAAATATATAGCTAGTGCGGTGATGAAAGGGTAATTGATTTGAAAGCTTGAAAATTGTTCCCCTACTCACCTTCGTGTTAACGCTAACAACCTTTTGAGCTGGACTATGCTTTTTCAATCCGTCTCGTTTGGACCATGTAAAACTTGTGCGGACTGTATGGCTAGTTTTCTAGTTTTTAAGTGAATTATCTGATAGAAATAGTTTTTTAAATGATTGTGACAATTCTCTTTCAAAAATAGTTATTATTGATTCTTCAATGTGACATCTCCATGGCAGCAATTCAAAATACATTATACAGAGTATATATACTGGTATGGCATGAAAATGAAAAGAACACTTCGGTCTCGAACAACTATGTGAAGCAATAAGACCAAATGTACAATATTTTTTAAAATTATATTAAAAATAGTAGAAAAAAATTCCCATTAAAAATACACAAGATTGTTTTTAGTGTATTTAGTTCATTAAAAAAAAAATATTACACAAAAATTTATTTTTTATAACAAATTGTTTGTTTAATAAACAAATGAAAAGTAATTAAAGCAAAACAAGTTTTCATAATTTGAGAGAACATGGTAAATAATGAATTTAAAACGAAAAAGGTTTATTTATATCAATATTAAGTGACACACAAAACAATTGTTAATCATCCATTACGTTTTTTAGCAATAAAACAATTTTTTTTTGGTAAAGATTTTTTTCTTAAAAATTATTTCCATCGAGGATTAGATTCCGAAAGAAATAAAAAAAAATCTTATCAACTAAGCATTTGTTTATAACAGTTATTTAAACAATGCAAGTTAAAAAAAACTATTGTTATGTAGAGTTTAGCAATAAAGAAACAAAATAATTAGAATAACTGATAAAAAACTCTGATTGCATAGTTTGTTTTTTATTTTTCAATGCCTCAGATTGTTAATGAAAAAGGGAAAAATCAAAGTTCCTTAATAATTCCAAATGGGATCTTTTCTAAATACTTTCAAGAATAGCTCCAAGTAGTAAAAAAAAATCCTAGGTTTTTAGTGTAGAAATAGTCAGGGTTTTTATGTTAATTTTCAACAGGTAAAAATTGGTAATTAACAAAAGCATAGGTAGTTAATTAAAATATTGAGGTAAACATTATTTATTGATTATTGTTTATTTATGAGTTTAGATAGTACCACCTTTTTTTTTGTTACCTAGTATTCATATTTAATCTGTTAAAATAATTTTTTTGATCGTGTTTCTGCTTGGTCGATGCACATGCAAAGACCACTACCCGTTTTTATCCCAAGTTTCACCTCTAAATTAAAATAATACATATTATTGGTACAGATCCGGGAGGTGGAACTGTTTTTAGGAAATTTCCAGCTCTTTGAGGATCTCTTTTAAAATTTTACTCAATTGTTTATAACTTTTTCACTTTTTGCTGGCCCGAATTTTCCAGTTTAAAATTTTTTCTACATGCCATTTCGAATCGAAGGACACCAAAATCATAATTATCGGTGGTCTTTTGACAAAATCGCACTTGTGACCCAGACTAGTTGGTGTTTTAAGGAGGTGATGTGTTGTTAGTTTTTTATATTGAATTGAGTGAATTGCACACAACAAAAATATTAGTGATTGGAAAATGTTTTGTGTGCATAACAATGCATTTATGTACGAAAGGGCAGGAGGGCCACAAGAGATTTTTTTTTCATCACTTAAGTCAATTAAGACAATTAAGTCGAAATTTCGAGTTTAATGTCGAAATTTCGACTTTTTTCTCGAAATTTCGACAATGAAGTCCAAGTGATTAAATTTCGACATAAAAGTCGAAATTTCAACATTAAACTCGAAATTTTGACATTATTGTCAAAATTTCAACATTAAAGTCAAAATTTCGACTTTTTTTTCGAAATTTCGACTTTAAAGTCGAAGTGATGAAAAAAAACTGCTTGTAGCCCTCCTGCACTTTCGTATTTATGAGTTAATTGCAGTTAGAGAAGATATTAATGTTGTTAATGTACATATGACTTGTTGAGTGAATTAATTTTAGTTTTTATTCCACTTGATATTGTTGAAATCAATGTAACCCATATTCTGCCAATATCCTATATAAATTTGGTTAGTCTCATCAACAGAAGGCCATATACAGGGTAAACTATGACCACTAACAGAGTGTGGTCTCTTCACCAAAAGAAGTAGAAAACAAAGTGAAATTAGGAAATCTGAAGAAAGAAAAAATTCCTTTTGTAAGTGTAGGAAAACACTGCTCCTGAATGAACCCACGTGGAAAAGCAGTGATCCTCCGTTCCTTCTCCTTTAAACTGAAATGAAGTTTTATTAGCATGACTAGGAGGTCACAGAACACATCACATTAAAAAAAAATTAAATGAATAATATTGCTGTCAAACATTTGATCCAAGCTAATAATGCCTTTTGAACAATTGATTAAGAAAACTAATGTCTCAGTAAACACTGCGGTCGGCGATGATTTGAAAATGACAGACTGTGCTTGTTCATTTGCGTGGAACCATAAACATTCTAGATTGAGAGTTCGTAGTTAGGCGGATAGACAAAATATAGTTGGCTCAGTTGTTGCACGTTTTCGAATGTTGGCGAACAAAAAAATTATATGAATGATTACGGATTTCTCTAAAATTTCACAGGTGTGTTTCTGCATAATATGGTGGTAGTTTACACTGTACAATTTAAAATCTTCCAAAACTCGCACTGAGGATGGCATTTGGCCCACTGTACGTTCATAAAAAAAAAATAAAGTGAAGTAATTAATTCTTCTTACATTCGATGGCAGCTGTGTTGTCCATATCTGTTTATTCTTGTAATAAGGTTTCAGACAAAAAAAAATTCAAAGTGAAATTGTACAGAACCTCAAATGTGGTAACAAACAAGTCAATTCATCTTCTGAACATAATTTTAAGTCTATTGTTCCTTTTGGTATGTAGACATTTACATTAAGCTCAAACTTTGTAAATGAAGCTGTGCATCCAGGCCAGGTCAATAGCGTTGGTATTTCAAATGTGAATTTTTTTTGTGAAAACCCAATGAGTACAGCTTAATAGTTGTTCTGTGAATAAATTTTGGCAAATATTCATGACACTATGATTAGACTCATATAAATATTTTTGAAAGCTACATGCCAAAGTCCCCTTGTACATTCTATCATTGCCTGAAGTTTGCTTTCGAAAAACTGTGTTAACATTCAGCTAATTCAGTTGTTTTTCATGATATTGCCCAAAAGCAATATTTTATTTAACTGGAATTCTGTAAAATAAAAGCAAGAGAACAAAAATTAACTCATCAATAAGTTAACTTGGACTGTGATTATAATGTATGAATATTTTGTTAAAATACAATGCCTTGAATAAGTAAATAAATAAAATTGGAACCGTGCAAATTCAAGATTTTAAATCAATACATTTAGATATATCTTCCTTCTGATACCAATTGTTACAATTTGAAGAACCTTGAGATTGTTATTTCATTTGAAAAAACATCAGTGCAATTCCCAAAAAAATTATATTGCTTGTGCATGTTCCTTCTCCGTCCAAGTGCGATTTTCTTATATATATAGGATTGTCTATGAGTATTTGTCGAAAAATAAAATTCATTACCTAAGGCTTTGTAAAAATTGTACAAACCAAAAATTCGTATATCTATAAATCTTTTTACTCAGTTTAAGAGGGTAAAATTTCGTTATTGTAATGTGGAATACATAGTTCTAAGAAAAATTGAATGTTGAATCGTCAAGGATGAAAATAAGGACTAGTCAATTACCTGACTTGCAGTTGCTATTTTTGAGTCCTTTTATCATCTGAAGACTAATTTTCAGTAATTACTAATGGATGTTTGTAAAACCAGTTTTTATTCGGAAACAGAAAAAACATCAAAACTACTTTGAGCATCAAATGAAATCTGCATTGTGTTGCTTTTTGAGTACTTTTCTATGTTTCTGAATTCTATTCACACCAAAGGTTTCAAACATCTGGAATATTTGGTTCATTTTTAAAAATTAGAAAAATATTACTCAACTCAAAGTCTATAATTTTTTATTGAAAATGGTAATATGGCACATCAACAAGTTGAAATACTTATTCTTTTGCATATATTCACATATTCTGCATAATAATCTTGTTTCTCATACAAGTCAAGATAATATAACTGTGGAACGAGGTTTATCTCCTAAATGAAAGGTTTGTTTGTAAGTAAGTAAGTAAGTACTGTCGTTATCAAGTGTGTTAATTCACACACTTGATAACAATAGTAGATGTTAACTGTTGAAACGATGGCAATCCAGAAGAATTCTACTCTCATGAATGAAAATTGTAATTTGTCATAACCAAATCATTATAGCGAGAAAAGTATCACATAGTCCTAAAAGCAAAATCTATTTCCTTTATGAAATTGCCAAGTAGTTTGATGAATTCTGGATGACAATCTAAAACCATTGGAGAAAAGCAACTTTACACATAAGACTCGCTTTGTACAGAAATATGCATTATGCTGTTGCAGTGTCTTGAAAAATTTATTTAAAATTCAACCTGCTGCATCGTACTTTTCAAAACCACCATATAATCCTATCTTTGCAAATGGCATTGCAGCATTTAATTAAATTAATAACTCACAACAGTTTTCTTAGAAGCTAACAGATATACTTCCACGCTCGTAATGAGCAATGGTTGTTTTCTGTCAGGTGCGAGATTTATATTGTATGTATTATTTAAATTTAAATTGTTGTTTTAAAATTGTTTTTTCCGTTAACCAGCTGTCGCCCCCTTACGAACGGCAGCTCTCAAAAGTCGAAACTTGTGCGAGCCAAGGATTAACGAGGTCTTACCTTTTAACGTGCGATTCCTAGATTTATAGGCGAAGATTAGATTTTAAATCCATTTTTATTATTTGATTATGAACATTGCCTGAGTTCTGCTGTAAGAAATTTTCAAATACAAACGTGGTATTTAATAGGGGTAAATACGTGAGATATCATATTTTTATCCCTAGGTATATGTTCAATTGTTTGAACATTTTATTGTCATGGCAAATAATTGAAAATCAAGTAAGTTTTCAAATCTCAAGAGCTTGCTCTAGCAACTTTTTCTGCTTCTCTTGGTTCCGTCTGCAGTAATGTCCTTCTTGAGGAAAATTGCAAAGGAATATGTCAGATATAATTCAGAGTCCGTCCTAAAACGTATGATTATTAAAGAGAAGGGTATTTCAACGTCATTGACAATTTGTGAATATTTGACCACTTTCCGGCAAATTGGACTTTGAAACCTTCACTGAAAAGAATGACAACATTCATTTTTTATCGTCCAGCAGTGGTAACTTTATATATTTTCAACAATTAAAATTGGTGTCTAAAATTAAATTCTCAATCTTACTGTGGAATGTGGAGTGATTTGACTAACTTATGGATATGATTTGAACAGCAACAAATAATTTATTCTCAGATCTCAGATATCTGAAAAAATATTTACGTTCATTTATTTTTTTACTTGCTTTAAGTTTTATATTGCTCAAAATGGGTATGTGATGAATTATCGTTATTGTAGGTATTATAAGTTATGTTTTTTTTTTAATTTGTTACTATATACTGTATAACCTTTCTATTAATACACACATCTAATGAGCAGTGATTTGTGCCAAGTTGAATAATTACCTCATAACTTGGTAACAAATATCAGAAATTACTCGTACTTTTTTATAGTCTTATATTCATGAATTGTATGATCTCTTTGCATCATTATGATAAACACTTTATTTATCCTTTATTAGTCATTATTACATTCAATTTAAATGCCGATTTGTCAGCTGAAACTCTGCACATTATTTTTCAGCAAATCTAATCATGAGTAGAAACGTTTGATAATTAGTAATTAATGTTTATTAACCATAGTTTTCCGTTACTCACTCTGATTCAATGCACCTTGAAAATAATATACAGTGAGCAAAAGTCCGTCGCCCCCCCCCGTAACTTCTTTATTTTGAACATAATTTGTATGGTTTCATTCGATCTCATCAATGGTTTAAGTTTCATTTATACAGAGTGTCTTAAAAAAGCTCTGGGACTTAAAAGTTTATTTTTTTAAATGGGATACCTTGTATATCTTGCATGATCGGTTAGGGATGATCATAAGGAATCCAACGATACCAAGTTTGATGCTTTTATCTCCAAAAACTGCGGATATATCGCCGTTTATTTTATCCATAAGCCCAATGAGTGGGAGAGAGAAACTTTTTCTGGCAGGTCAATAAATTGAGCTTATGAATAAAATAATAGGCGATATCTCCGTAGTCTTTGGAGATAACAGCATCAAACTTGTTATTGTTGGATTCCTTATGATCAACCCTAACCAATCATGCAATGAAATACAGGGTGTCCTATTTAAAAAAAAATAACTTTTAACTCGCTGCGATTTTTTGACACTCTGTATAAATGAAACTCAAACCATTAAAGAGATCGAATAAAACCCTTCAACTAATGTATTTAACACATTTTTGTAATATATAAAATAAAGAAGTTACGGCGGGCAACGGACTTTTTGTCCTCACTGTACAATAATAATTAACGATGATTTTTAGTACAATCAAAACCATATAACAGCTCATCAATATTGGAACATTCATTCTTTGAAACACTGAAAAGGTATTATTTTATTTGAATTATTCATGCTATTTAGAAAATGTCGGAAATAATAAACTGGTGAAAGTTATAGATCATTATAAGTCTGAAACAAATAGTTATGTTGAAAAATTACAAATAATAAAAAGAATCGACATGCAAATTTATTGTTTTTTTTTGTATTCATTCTAAATTTCTTGCCAACTCCCTTATCCAAATTAGAAATCCCATCAGCCCTTATAAAACCAAATTGAAATGCTAACCATGGTAAATCTCCTGTTGTAGCCACAATTCTTTTAGCAATATAGAAGTTTCATTAATTTTTTTTTTTCCCAAAATCTATTTTTGAGTAGTCTACCTCATCATTACTTTCATCTAAAGTTTAGTCTGTTTAGTAATTTATACCAAATTCCTGAAAATTCGGTGACTATTTCCTGAAACTTCGGTGATTTATCTGTCACCTCGGTAACCGCTTGTCATTTGTCAGTTGGAATAATTTTTTTGAGTGCCAGACTTGAAACTTTGGATCAAGAATCTAATATTTATATTTATCTCAAAAATGTCTTTGGGTGTCAGGGGACAAACTCCGAGGGTAGAATCCTCACGTCATTTTAAGGCTGAAAGTTTCAATAAACATATACCCTAAAATGAGTATTAACCGAGTTACAGGGTGTTGAAAGTGACACAAAAAAATATATTTTCCAGAATAACTCCATAACGGCTTAACTTTTCTTAATGAAATTTGGTATGTCACTTAACAGCATTCAGTTTCATATTTCAAGGCAAATCATGTGTTTGTAACTCTAAACACGAAACGTATTCCTTTTTTGTACAGGAAATATTGGGGATTAAGAAAAAAGAAGACGAAATCAATATTAATCCAGTGGCGTGAAAGTTGGAGAGGGGCAAATAGGGGTATTCCAATAGGACAGTGGTTTCACATTTGCACATATCAATAGTTGATAACATTTTGCAGCCGAGAGTTCATATTAATTACAATTCAGCACACAGCTGAAACCGTGAAAATTTGAACGCCCATGATACGCATTAGTCGTACAACAGACTCTCGTCCTTAATATATCCAGTGATAAGGCACTCAGCATGAACGTTCATGTAGGAAGTGGAGAATTTTTCATTCCAAACTGCACAAAAATACAACAAATAATTGAATGAATATATCTATGTACACACTAAGTATAATACATTTATAACAATTTAAGATTACTAGTTATTTTATCAATTTCTTCTTCTTTGTTTGGACCTATTCCTACTGCAGTTAATGTCCCTACTTCCACCTGAGTTCTGCCAGCATCTCTTACTAAGCATACATTCAAGTTATTTTCCTTTGCTTTGTGGAAGATGTCTTGCAGAACTCTCTCACAGTCAGTGTCAGTTTTGAGAATAATTTTTGGTTGACCCATTTTCAACCATACCTTCAAGTTTAGGTGGAACTTTTCTTGAGATGTTTGATAAAGTAATATAGCAGCATGGGCTGCTTGTGAAGCTAATTTTCCTCTACTCATTTTCAAGTCGGTGCGCACTATAATAACCATTTTAGTTGTTATGATAGGAGCGAATTTTCGTAGAAAAGTTTTCATCATTATTTTAATAAATATTAAACTTAGCAAAAGCCACTTTTGTTTTTATACTCCTATTTTTCTTTCTTGATATTGTTGCATACATTTTTTGAATTGGGTTACTTGATTTTGACATTTTCTCCAGTCTTGGGTGTCTGCAATGCATTCCTGGAATTAATTATGTATGTAGTTGAGAAGCATGAAATTTGCATGAAAATAAACAACCTGTACTTTGTAGTGGAGTTCTATGCAACCGGTCTTTTTTAACATTTCTTCCACAGGATCAGATATTTCACCTTTACCATGTGTGGAAGACATATTCCGAGTTCTGCTAGCGTCATAAATAGTTTCTCTTCGACTTGAGAGCGAATGAAAAATGATTATTATCAACAAAAATTAAAAGATTTTACCATCAGAGTATTTTACCCAAGTACAAAAAAGTGAAACTAAAAACTTAAAACTAGTAAACCTCGACTCTCGAGTCTGCTTTTCTCCTTTTTCTTCTTACATTTGGCCTTTTCCCACTAGAAAGTTAGCCAGCTCATTATTTTTGTAAATATTTGGGTTCACCATAAGCTGAGTCTGAGTCATAGAAATTATAATACCATATATGTATTAATACGTAGTTAATAAATATATGTATAATACATATACTTTATAATTTCTATGGTCTGAATGATACTCATACCCTAAAATTGTAAATCCGAAAGGTGTGTAACATGGAAATTAAAAGATAGATAGCACAACAAAGGTACTTTTCTCGCTCCGGGGTAATGGCGGAGCTTACACACCCAGAAATAAATGTTACCTTGAATTTGTAGAACCCAGATATCTTTTCGAGGTTAGATTAGATTTTGATCAGAGATCAGACACCTTAGGTTTATCCGTTTGCATCAAGGTGACTAGTGTGTACTGTAATTTACACCACATTTTGAATCGAGTGTACCTGAGTGCAGTTCAAACAAAGGAATGTGTCAAAGTCATATATGTATTAATACCGTCAAAGTATTCTACAAACAAATACTAAAATCGAGTATTAATAACACCGGGTGTAGGAAGTTGTATACCTTCCTTATTATTAATGTTTAACAATGGAAAGGTATCCGTATTAGTTAGAGTGTCCATCGGCAAAAAATTTACTGGTAGATACTCTCTCCAAACTTTTTGTATGGCTTCTTTGGACCTAGTCTGCCACCGTTTTCCTCTGTGACTTTTTTGTTGCTTAGGCGTTTTTCCAAAAAAAAAAACTGTTTTTTTTAATGTGGTTCTTTCGTGTTTTCAAACCACGGTACGAAAATACAGAGGGTGATTCGTTAGGTCGTTTAAAAAAAATAAATTCCTATGAACATATGTCCAGAGTTTTTTTTTTATTTTGTGAATAGTCGTTGGTTCTACCTTCAGGGTCTGTCAATTGTCAATTACGCACGAAACCAATTCTTCCATTTCGATTCCAACTTTCAACATCAAACTAATATTAGGAACAACACCAATATAACACAACACTTTTAAATTAATTGCATTCGCCCGTTGAAATTCTCCGAGCAAACAGAATAATCTCGGACAGAACAGATTTAAAAAACCTAACGATCAAGATTTACCTCCCCTACTATACAGTCTGTTGCAATGAACGAACGACACAGACTAATCCGAGAAGTCAGATGTGAATGCCAAATGCGGTTAATATATTGATAAAGTTTGCTTAGAAATGCAATCATGAACGTAAAAGTTTTCTTGCAGATGCACGTTAACGTACAAATAGCTAACAATTGCTCAGTCTTTTGTTCATATTTGCGTCGAAGCTCCAGTGACTGTACGGATGGATGTAATCTTACGGACTTTCACTCAAACCTTAAACCAGCTTCGAGCAAAAATTTCCCTCCATTCCATCCTACAGTCGTAGTATCCGGTAATTACGCCGGTAACTAGGCCGGGGCGGGACGGGTTTCTGTTCTCCAAAATGGAAGAGTGCTGAAATAATAGCAAAAAATAGCTTTTCTAAGAATTTCGATAAGGAGAAGAAGAGAAGAACAATAATTTTGTATAATTATTTTAAATAAAAGACTATTTATTAGTAGGCGAGGTGGCGCAGTGGTTTAGCGCTAGTCTCATGATCCAAGGGTCCTGAGTTCGATTCTCCAATGAACCAGACTTTTTTTCATTAGAAATTAACTCTGGGTTATTGAAGAATACCTTTCCCACGTTTTTATGATTGACGGGACTACGAATAATCATGCTGCTCCATAGGTGGCGCAAGGAGTTAGTAACAAGGCCTAGCCAGAACACTTGTATGAATGGGTTATATGTTGTGACACATGTCCGCCGTCTACGACGTGCCAGCAATATTCAGGAAAAAATATTTATAATATGTGATGTTGAAAAATACACTTGGGATGCAGTATGGCTTCGAGCCAGACTACTGCATTCCCCCGATACACCTTAACTGTCTACGCCGGTTGAAGGCCGGATGGCAACGGATTTGCCGCAGTTGGGGATGTCCATATAGCGCCGTAAAGGAAGCTGAGGACAATAAATGATGAGAGAGAGAGAGAGAGACTATTTATTAAGATTGTCAATATTGTGATTTTGAAAAGTGTTGGGAAAAATGTATTCAGTACTGTCAACAAGTTGTATTGTATGATAGAACTCTCGTTAGACTTGTCCATGAAGCCAGCAGTCATTTTAATATTGAATTGAGGTGCAAATTTGTATTGAAATTTTTACGTAGGTTAAGTCCTATATTTTCAAAATCATTGGAATATAAGATATAATTTCTCTAATTACGTTCCAAGATGGGAAAAAAGGCTGAAGTTGGTACCCCCAAGTACCTTGCTAACAAAATGAAAGCAAAAGGTTTACAAAAACTCAGATGGTACTGCCAGATGTGCCAAAAACAGTGCCGAGATGAGAATGGTTTCAAATGTCACACAACATCAGAAGCCCATCAGAGGCAACTGCTTCTATTTGCTGATAATTCTAGGAAATATATAGATGAATTTTCATATGACTTCGCAAAAGGCTATGTAGAAATCCTCAGGAGACAATTTGGAACAAAAAGAGTCGATGCTAACAGAGTCTACCAAGAATATATTCGTGAGCGTGATCATGTTCATATGAATGGTACCCGTTGGGTTAGTCTCACAGGATTTGTCAAGTGGTTAGGTAAAACAGGTCAAGCAATTATTGATGAAACTGAAAAAGGTTGGTTTATAACATATATTGATAGAAGTCCCGAGACAGTAATACGAGAAGAAATGAAGAAAAGGAAGCTAAAAATGGACAAGAATGATGAAGAAAAACAGATGGAGTTCATAGAAAAACAAGTGAAACTTGGTTTGGAAAAGGCAGGAACTTTAGCAGATCCAGTTTATACAGATCTCGTTAGAGAAAGTGATCAAGAAACTATAAAACTGGATATCAATTTGAAAGCAGAAAAAAAATTGATAACTCCTGTCCCTACTGATAATATCTTCAAAAGACCCACTAATGTAACCTCAAGTGGTTCAAAAAAACTGCAGACAGGTGCCAAGAAAAGAACAGCTTTAGATGAAATCAAGGAGCAAGAGGAAAGAAAGAAAGAAAAAATAAATAGAAAGGACTATTGGCTGATGGAAGGTATTGTAGTCAAGGTAATCACCAGAAGTTTGGGGGAGGAGTATC
This sequence comes from Chrysolina haemoptera, assembly GCA_958298965.1. Taxonomy (NCBI): domain Eukaryota; kingdom Metazoa; phylum Arthropoda; class Insecta; order Coleoptera; family Chrysomelidae; genus Chrysolina; species Chrysolina haemoptera. The sequence continues at coordinate 12,478,827 of OY282587.1, forward strand.
ACAAACAAAAAGGAGTAATAAGGGAGGTTGTTGGAAAGTACATTGCCATAGTCAAGTTAATTGAGAGTGGGAAAAAGCTGAAAATTGACCAGGAACACTTAGAAACCGTCATTCCAGCTTTAGGGAAGTTAGTAAAGGTAGTGAATGGTGCTTATAGAGGGGAAATAGCAAAACTTCTTAGTTTAGATGAAAAAAACTTTGGTGTTGAAATTGAAATAGCAAAAGGGGTTTTGACGGGAAGAAAACTTACTGGTATTCCATATGAAGATATTTGTAAAATTAGTGATTGAGTAAGATTTGAAAAACTTTGGAATGGTGTTGTTGAATGAAAAATCTCATGTTATTTCACAAATATATATTTTTTTATATTTCATGATTATCAAAAAAAAATTATTTATATGTACATATAAAAATGTGAATGGACAATGCTGAAATATGAAAAAATTTGTTGCAATAATTCAAAAATCATTGCTATAAGATGTGAACAAAGTATTTATTTCCCAACTTGATCCTTATATTCACAAAAAATTTAATTTATAATTTCAATAAATATGAAATTGGACTATTTGCAATGTAGCAATAATGTATATTATTTCTTTATTCTATTTTATTTGATCTGGCATATTTTATAGCAAGTTCTTTAACAATTACTTATATGTATAAACAGAAATATTTTCAAAGAAACACCATATTCAGTGACTAACTTTATCAGAAAAAATCTTTCCTGTTTTTTATGGATAGTACCTGGGCGACCAAGCATTGCTTTGCAATATTACCTCACATATGAACTGCAGTCATTTAAATAACGAAAATAAAAGCAATAAATCCAAAAAACCAATGTATGATATGGTGAAACATGCTCTCACAAAATTCAAAGTATCAATTCTTCAATTCAAAATTAAAAAAATTGTGTGTGGATTTTTTCAAGAAAGACTCTTATATAGATGAACTTTAAAAGCAAAATAGAAAATTTGATCCAAATCGTTATTGCCGTTTCAGAGCTACACAAGATATATATGAATATACAGTGTGATCCATTTAAAATGGGACCACACTTATAATACATAAATTTTTCAACCGATTAGAATTTTTTTTTCGTCAAGTAGACGTTCAAAAAGTCTACTAGAACAATGTTTTTAATGAATGAGTTAATTTTCAATACCAACTATTCTTATTTTTCAAGGTTAAAAATAAAAATAATTATTAATTTTTTAGAAAAAATTTGACTACACCACTGGATTCGCGAAATTTTCAAATGGTTAGTGTCAAAATTACGTAGGAACCAATAAAACAGTTTTAGGAGAAAAAAATAAATAAAAAATTTGAAAATGCGAATCCAGTGGTGTATTCAGGTTTTTTCTGAAAAGATAATTTTTTTTAGACTTTCAATTTTGAAAAATAACAATAGTGCCCTGAAAATGAAGACTTGTTTATGAAATTTAGTGTCCTAGTGGACAATGGGCTAAAAAATGTTTGTCTTATGAGGGTGCTTCCGTTTAAAATGGAAACACTGTATATTTATATATTTTGGTTATATCTGAAACAGCTCGCTAACGATCTGGATCAAATTTTGTATTTAGATAAGGTTTAGATATTGGATAGATATATTTTTCTTCAGTGCATAAATAAAAAAATATTCAATATACAATGTGTCTGCATGAGTTGGTGACATATAAAAAAACTGTTTTTTTTGTTCTCAAAATTCATAAGTTGTATAGATTTGTTAAAATATATTAATTTGGTATGATGGTAAAGTACTTTTATTTTTGACAAAATAGAAAATTGTTATCATGAAAAATTGTTAAGAATTAAGAATTACGTCCAGATTATACCCATCTACTCTGAAAATAAAAAACACTGGTTTTCATATTATAGATGTGTCGCCACACTAAACGACAACAGAGAGATCGTCGAAATTAATAGTTTCATTCATTTGAAACTCTCCGGCACACTTTTCCATTATAATTTTATCCGACTGTCGTATATGAGTAAATATTTTTAACTTTTCCGAAAATCGTTTTTCCGTTTTCTGATTTTTATTCTAAATCAAAATTAATACGAAATGATTTTATTTTATATTTGGAAAACCAATAATCTTTTGTTTTTGTCTTATATTATTATAGTGAAAATGAGAATTGAAAAAAAAAGAGCAAAAGGATATTTAGGACGGATAGAAAAACTCATAAAAATTGAAAAATATTTCGTACGAAATTCAACTTCATTTCGGATATCGTATGCATGAAAATTCGCCCTAAGGGATACCGTTCAAAGGGGAAGTTTTTAAATTTAACGATGGATCAATCGATGAGCATTGCATCCTTATTCAACTAATGGAAAATGACAATCACAGCACGAATGACAATCACAGCACGAAAACTCGCCCAAAGTCGATACGATGATTCGAAAGTGTAGCTATTGGTTGATTATTTAGAATCATACACTATAGTAACATTGAGATACTTTCGGATCATATAGTATCGTCGGATATTGTGAACGTAGCCTTTAGGTCGGATTTTCATGCATACACTATATCTGACGGTACGAAAATTGAAAACCAATCAAAACATTTTCGTACCATCGGATCGTCGGATATCATAAGCATGAAAATCCGGCCTTATTCCTGAAAACCCTAATGCTTAGTACAGATGACAGCTTTTCGTGTTTCAGCGTATAGCATTTTGGATTCTGATTGGTTCCAGTGACGGAAAGTTCGTTTCAAGGTCAAAAAGCGAAAAGTTCGTTTATTTCGTTTTAAGGTCAATTGACCATATTCACCGTCGCCATATTGTCATGCGACAATACCAACTTACCAAGGGTTCTCAACTAATAATAACCAAATTCACTAATTCCATACATCAGTGAAAATTTAAAATAATATTTATTTAGGAAGTGCATTTCTCAAAAAATGTTTAGTAGAGTGAAAGGTGGAAGTAGGGGGTCTAGTATTTTTTTTTTTCGAAAACATCATAAGAAAATGATATTTTGAAACACAAAGAGAACTATAAAAGGCAGTGTCAAAAATTGCATCTTTTTGTTTACCGCATGTATAAAAGGCAAATAATATACAGTTCAAAATGTTTTATAGTGCCATATAGTTGTCATTATAGAAGCTCAGGTGAAAGCTGATACCGATAGTGGTATATCTACCCATTTATCCTAGATTTTCGCTTCAGTTACATTTTTCTGAAACTCACAAAATACAAACATAAAATATGCACCAAATGTTGGAACATTTTAGGAAAAAAAGCTGATATTTGTCAAGTACATAACAAATATTAAAGTTCCTTGTTTTGTAATTTATTACTTTTTAAAATGGAAAATCTGTTCCATATGGGATTGCAGTGTCTTTCTCAGTAACATTATTAGTGTTTTCAACAACAAAAACTCTGAAGCCAACTGTCACATCACAGTCTGCTCTGAATTTCTTTTTCGAGTGTGAACAGTTTCCGCCGATTTCAGCTGTCATCTGCATTCAGCATAATGCCAAAAACCGTAAAAACCACCATCCCATTAGCACCACCTTAAGAAAACAAAAACTCCCAAATCTTCATGACCATGACAGTGACAGTAGTAGTGAAAAGTGCAGTTTTTATTCTTATTCAGACAAATGATTAATTAAAACAATTAAATGAGGTGCTTGCGTTTTATTTGTTCAAATTATGTCTACTAGATCACAACTCACAAAGGATTTAAATGGTGAGTACTGCATATTCGCAAAAAAATAATTATTTTTTATCTTTTCACAAGGGGAGTGTCAACATAAATAATTGCAAACTATTTGCAAAAACGTCAAAACCGATGTTATTGTTTACACAGTTAATGTATGCAGTGAATTTATTACAATAATAATATAATTGTTAGTGATGATTCATAAAATCAAATAAAATCGTGTCTTCCTAAAATTCCGTTTTATTAAGAATTTCTGGGAATCAATTGTTAACGAACTCAAGTATGGTCATTGTAGGTGAATCTAATAACCTACTGACCCCAAAACCTGGGCTGAATTCAAATTTGAGTACAATACAAATTAACTGATACAGATTTCAATCCGCGGATAATGCAGTTTGAAATTTACATTACAAAAAATGTCATGCATACCTACATTTCATATGTCAGTTGGTGAATCATCCAGGTCTTTGAATATGAATATATTAAGAAGTAGCTGATTGTTTTTTCATTTTATTTTTCGTACACGATGGTAATAATTAATTTCCCTATGTCTATTTCAACAGAAAGCATTAAATCCTCAGTTGGAAATAAAGTAAAAATACTTTTCAAAAATGTGGTTCGATTGGAGACCAAAGGGGATAAGACTGAAAACAGAGTTTTGGTAAGCAAATTTCAATAATTTATAGTATGTTCGTAGATTTTCCGCAAAAATCAATATTTTCATATAATCAAAAGAACCGCCATAAAATTGAGTTATTTTATATATATCTTCAAAGGTTGGCAGCGTGAAAATGTCAAAATAATGTTTTTTCAAAGACGCTTTGTGATTGGTCACCTGTAATAGCGGGAAGTTTGAATTACAAAACAAAAAACTACAAAACAGTTGCATGCAAACTGAGTTGAAAAAGCTTGAATTATTAGACAACTCTAATCTAACTTAACCCGAACCGCCGAACCTGACCATCATTGAGTAAACAGAATCACGCAAAATTGATAACGATAATATCATCCAGAATTAATAACATCAAAATGGTGGGGGCGCTTATTTCCTACATTTTAGACTTTAGTGTATAATGAGTAATGACATTCTTCTGTCTTTACACTGTGACTCGCTGGATAGCTGGAGGCTGGAACAAACCTAAAATCCTATTAGTTATTAAATTTTGTTAAAAAATGTCAGTAATTTCAGTTGAGTTGGTCCTATGTTTCAAAATTATTTTTGTATAAAAACTATCTAGTCAAGATGGAAAAAATATGAAATGACCAATGTGTCCATGATTGTTCGGAAATACCTTGCTGCAGAATAATTTTACTCCCTAACCCCCTCCTCGAAAAGAAAACAAATTGCGAAAATACGCGAGAATAAAATCAGAAAAACCTGTTAAAATAGTGAAAAACATGGGACCATCTATAATCGACATCCTCGAAAAAAATTGGGAAAACTCGTGGAAATAAAATCGGAAAACTCCCTTAAACGTGGGATCACTGAAATAGTTATTTACCTAACAAGTGCGGAAAGTAAAAGTTTCGTAAAAGTTAGGTACAATATTTTTCCTACGAGTGTTTTTGTTCATCTTATTTATGATAAAACAAGGTTTATAATAAACAAATTTTTATAACAATGCTACAAAATGACTAATAATACAGAATAGTTATATAGATCATTTAGTTAGTACTAAATATTCTCATTTTCAACAATACAAAAATCTTGCGGAAAAGTAAAAATCGTACGGAAAAGTAAAAATCGTGCGGAAAAGTTACTTTTCCGCACCATTTTAAATCGTACGGAAAAGTACAACTTTCAAAACGAAAAATCGTGCGGAAAAGTTACTTTTCCGCACGCTCGTAGGAAAAATGTAATTTAGAACAATTTTATCCTTCCATAGCAGTAGATATCCATTTCAAAATGGTAATTTCTCATTTTCAAAACATATGTTAACTCAACAGAAACAAATCCAAATTACTCAGCTGCTATCAGATTACCGAGAGATGAATATTCAAACTAGTTGAAAAAATTGTGACTTTACTTTATTCTATGTTTTAATTTTCAAACAGAAAAAATGTAAACCATCTTTTAAATAATAGTTATTTATGCAACAAGTGCAATAAACAATTTTTGCACGAGTTGCATACAACATTTTTTCTACGTTCATGCAAAAAACAAAAAATGATTTATTAAGGAGCGGCACTAGTTGTAGGAAAATGAAAAACGCAACTTAAATAATTAATTATTACTATTGATTTGCATTGAAACAGATCACTATCATCTATTTTTCCATTATTAATACTTATTTTAAAACTTTCAATTCTGTAATTATCAGAATTAATTTTTGACTGACGTTTCTATAACCACAGTTGCATTATAAAAATCATAATCATAGTAGCCGTGAGCGCGTATGTTATCATGAGGTGTGGTCATAGTACAGACAGCTTGCTCTTTGAACAACTCTGGCTGCTAACATTAATACAAAATAATATAAAATATTATGTAACTGTTTAAAACGTATTGCCAATCTCACAGAATATCTGCTAAATATGTAGTGGTTTTGAACTTTTATGTTTGTCATGATGACAGCACGTTGAAGTAGAATGACAGATGAGTGCAATTAAAACTTTATGGCACTAGTGCAATTAAGAACTTCTTTTTCACTGAATATAGTTCAATAAAGTTTTACTTTTTGCGTGAATGTAGAAAAAAATTATTATTAATAATATCTCCCATAGGTATTTTCACCATGTCGAATTCTACTCCTCACTGCGAAGGTGCCAACAAAAGTAAGTCCGCTGAAAATTTTCTAGGCAAAAACCCAATTTGTTATTATTGTAGATCGACACTCACTTCCATTACTTGGAAGTCCAAGCGTTGGAGAGCAAAAGAGGAAATCAGCTAAGCCTTACAGTTAACGAAAAGGTTTACTCATTTTTGGTGGGAGAAGACTCAAAATGCAGCACAGAAGTTGATAATATGATAGGAGCTTTGAACAATGCCATCAGAAATATTTTTCCCACAGTGCCACTACATCATATTATAAGAAAAGTATGGATTAATTTTTCAGTCAGTAATTTTTTTGTTTTACAGCCTAGAACAAGTTATTTCCATTCACGTTAATATTTACCTTTTGTAGTATTCAAATTAATTTGTTTTCATTTGATAGTGAATTTTTGCTCAAATCGGGATATTGCAGGTGTTCAAAATATTAGGTAAAATAATTGCATGTATGCCTGAATTAGAAAGATTTTTTTTTTATTATCAGTAAACTTCAGGAAGCTGTATCTCGAAAAGTACTCAAGAATCCTGCTGAATGCAAAGATAGCTGAAATAACTCCTTATTAAATGTACTCGACGAAAGTTTCGCTAAAAAAGTTTGCATCATCTTTTTGTCTATTTTTATCCATTAGTTTCAAATAACTAATATGTATTAGCCTACCTGGATTAAACTGAAGAAAGAACTGAAACGAATGGGAAAGCCTTCGATTATGACTGTAGAATCAGCATCAAAAACTTGAAATGACTAAATGTATCCAACATTAAATTGTTGGCCGCGGTGGTTCGTGGGTAAAGCGTTTGCTTCTGAACCCTATCATTGCTAGGTGCGTGAGTTCGAATCCCAGTGTGGTCACAGGTCCCGTGCATAACATCACACGTTAAGAAGTAAGGGCTGCATCCTCCCTAGCTCACACAAGTCTCTCCAAGTTCTGAGGGTTGAATTGGAGTACTGAAAAAATTAAATGAAATGATGTTCTAAATAAGGACAAAAGGACAAGCTCTTAGTTCTTTGTACAGTCGGTCCGCTCAGGTAGTTAAACAAAATTAAGTAGTAGTATTGAATATAGATAGATAGTTTCTAGAGAAAAGATTGTTGATACTACATGATGGAAAACAACAAACTAATAATGAAAAATGGATGGATAATAATCCATTATTCTGATTAAACCTATATAATTTATTTATTTATAAACGGGGAAAACCCCTTCACCCCATAATATGTAAATTCGTTTCCAACAGAAAACAACTACTGCCCCCTACTACTAACACTTTTTGAGGACTCCTTTGACTTCCGCAGTCATCTTTGGTAATGGATTCGTCGATAATTTTGCTTGAGGTCCGTTGGCGGTGACAGTATTAACCTTTTCGTAGTAGTCCGAATTATTCATAATTACCACTTTACCAGCTTTTAAACAAGACAAGCTGTTTTATCATCGTTTGTCACTCATTTCTTCAGTTTATCAATGATCATATTCTTGTAAATTTGATTTCTAACCTTCTCTTAAACCATAGTCTCTTCAAAGAATTAGTCATATTATATTGAATCGAAATTTCAACACTAGCAATGATATCCTCAAGGACAGAAGGGGTGCCAAATTTCAAACCGTTGTTCGAAAGGTTGATTTCTTCCTTATCACACACTAGGCATAAGGGTTTTTAGCAACAATGCGCACATCTTGTCATTTAACTCTTATCATCGTCTCATACTAACACAGAACTGAATTTGAAATGTAAATCGCCGTTTTTCGAGACAGGATTGGTGGTGTAGTATTTTTCATATTGAAACCAGTGGTTCCAAAATCACCAGCTTAGTAACAATCTCTTTTCTCATCAGATTGAAGTGATTCCTCATACGAGGTTACAACAGCTACGTGATTTAGAGGCTATAGCAAGTAGCCGTAGGGAGGTGGGCCCCTGTGGGGGCTTCTCGAACCAGTATGCCTGTATGTGTGATTTTCATGGTTTGACCTATCGAGAGGAGGTTGCGTGGGACATCGATAACATTTATGTATCTTTGAATACGAGAGAACTTAGTCTTAAGGATTTTGAATATCTAGATCAAAAGTAAGTAATAAAATTAATTATATTTTTATTCGAACAGAATGAACATTTTAATGATTAACCTCTCACAACAACAAATGAAATGTGTGGATTATTTAAGAATGAAATAAATTCAAGCGTGAAATAATACACATTTTTTTAATTCCAAGGAAAATCTTATATTTGTGTTTGGACATATTTGCTAGTATTTAGTAGAACGTATTTGTAACCTCAAAATATTTCAATCAGAACCCCTTTGTGTCACATGTAACATTCTGTATGTTCAATTTAACACAAAATGTCAACAATATAGGTACGAGGAAAACTTCAAGACATGTAAGTTTGTGGCTTTGAATTAATAAATAATATTGAATAAAAATTAAATTTTAGATTAAATCCCCTTTATGAATAACTAAAGATCCAAAAACGAAAAATACATTTCTACTGATTCACCTTTTCATACAACTTCAGACAGGACTGTAGAAATTTTTGTAATAAAATAATGGTAGTGTTGAAGTTTTTCAATTTATTTCATTATGACATTTGTTTTAACAAATTATTTTTTGATTATTATTATTCTAAATGTTATATACACACGGAAAGAGGTTATATATTTTTTCATGGATCATGTTCTCTTTTCTCGCATCTGCTAACACATTAGCTTTTTCAAGTGAATATAATCATTTTCTTTTTTGTTTGATCTTCCATCAAGTAACAGCCAAGTCAATCAGAAATTTCTGCAATTCGCAAGAGGAAATGACATTTTTTGAAAAGGTCTAGTAGACTATGGCATTATTTGGATATTCTGTTGTTTTTATTATTTTCTACAGTTTAGTCGGCCTTACCTGTTGAAAATTAAAGCTGGATGACCTGGTTTTTGTAGCAATGATTCATTACAATACAAAAAACAAAAATAATAAAAATAACAAGGAAACTACAACAATTGTTGAAAGTGACCTCTTCCAAGATTTATACATGCCAAAGATCTTCTTCTCATTGATGCTCGTATTATTTTGAAAAAAAATTAATAAAAAAATCTCGAAATTCCTATACCCTGTAAGCCGGTAACAAAGCGTTTGTTGACCTATGTTTATTTTTAGTCATGAAATAAACCAAATAATTACCTACTTCCGTATATACATGACATTTTTTAGGAACACCTTGTATAAATATTGTTGGTCATTCAGAATGAGAATAACATAATTTCTTGTACTTGTTTATTTCCAAATATTCAGTCATTAAGGAATGTGATTTAGCCACCGGAACTAGTCACAAATATAAGTTTATCTGTGGAACTCGACAATAATTATTTATTGTATAAGTGTTTCAGATAGCATTTTATCCACGCAAGAATGTCTGTAAACGCTGGATCGCCAGGCGTTTAGTTTTCTCAGTTGGATGAAATGCATCTCAAACACGCATACAATACAACGTTTTTTCTGCTATAGTTCTTGATATTATTTGTGTTGTATAATTTATATAATTTATGAATTTATCCCATTTAATACAAATATTTTTAGTAATTTTGAATATATCATGTGACTTTTTCAGAGACTTAATACCGATAATTAGTGCTCTTGAATATAACACATGGTTCACAAAATTGAGAGCGAATCAAGTAAAATTATCACATGACAACATCGATAGAATTCTACACGTTTTAAGAAAATCCCTCAACCTAGAAGAAATATATCTCGATAACTTAGGCCTGAAGTCTGATTTTGTGAACAAATTATCTAATGTTTTAAAATTGAACCTAGGAACTGCTCTACATACCATAGATTTATCATTTAATCCAATAGAAGACAAAGGTAAAAAATTGGATTAGTCAAAAAACGTTATCTCATTGTGATTTTTTTCAGGTGCTACGTATTTGGGAGGTTGTATCCCAAAGCTCAATAAAGGTCTAGTCCATTTAAATTTAGCTCATTGCAGTTTGAGCTCAAAAGGCGTTAACAATTTGTTTAGTGCCTTGAACAACAATTCAAGTTCATTAACGACATTAAATTTCATTAATTTAAGCGGAAACAACTTGAAAGATGATATTAGTGTAAGTATTTAAAAAAGTATAATCTCTGATGTTCTCAAAAAGATCTTGTAAACATAAATAAAGCAGTAGGATAGAGAGAGATTGATTTGACTGAACTCTTTTTATTTCTAAATCTCTGACGTTGCTGTGTTCTGTATTGTACTGTATTATAATTAAATAGTTGCATTTAATTCAAATTATTTTGAAATAATAATAATAATAATAAAGTTTCTCAATTTTAAAATAAATTATCACAATTTAAATATATAACACGTAAATAAAAACAATCCTATGAAGTAATCTTGTGGTGGGATATTCATTGCATCGTTTTGAATAATTAAAATTAATTATAAGTAATATAAATATTTTTTGTGATGCTTATTAGTTAGTATTGAAACACAAATTTAAATTTTTAGTATTTCATGAAAAATTATCCTTGGACTCTCTAGTATCCAAATTTTCAGATTCTTTTTATATGAGAAAATCGATGTAATGTCTTTTATATTGTCAGGTACTATATCATAAACATATGGAGCAATAATTGTATAATTTTTTTGGCCAATTGTTTTGGTAATTCTAATTTTAGTTGTTATTTCGGTTTTAAATCTGGTATCGTAAATGTGATTTTTGAACATTATTTTATTTTTATTTTTGAAAATATAGAAATTCAAGTTGTGCTATTCTGATTTGCACTCCACAACAATATTCGTTTTCAATGGATACTGATGTTACCTAATCCTTTTTTTGCAGCATTTCCATAACTTTCTGTCGCAACCCAATGCTCTCCAACATATTGATATTTCTTCAACAGATTTAATTCTGGAAAATGTAAGAATTTCTTGTGTCTCTTAATAAAATGAATACTTATACAGTTATTTCTTCCAGCTTTTTGGAGCTTTAGTACGTGGCTGTACAACCAACTTAGTTCACTTGAACTGCAGTAAAAACCCCTTTAGTAGTAAGAAAAACAAAGAAGCCCCAATATCTCTGAAACAATTTTTTAGTTCAACACTTAACCTCAAGTATCTGAATATGTCTCATTGTAAATTACCCCAAGAGGCACTGAAGTAAGTTATTTCTTTTTCATAATTATAATACTCTAGTTATAGTGTCGATTATTGCAGTGTTTTTCTATAAAATATTTGATTTCATATTCTTCTCTCCAGAATACCATAATTTTATTGTAATATGATGATGGTAAGAGAGCCGGTAATACTGCCAGGCATATGAAACTATAGTTTATAATCGCCTATTTACCAAATGGATAGGTTGCTTCGGTTTTCATTTCCGGAAGGTTGTTTAATGACTAATAATAATAAAACTGCATTATAAACAGTCACAGAGTGTATCCAAAGGCATAGCCTGTGAGGGTAGAGGACGGCTATTATTATTATTTGCCGTGGTGCTCCGAGGTTACCCACTGATTTTTGGTGGCATATTCACTTTTCAGCTGTAGGTAAACCTACAGCACCACCTCAATGTTTTTTTATTTTTTAACCAACGTCAATGAATAAGCTCTATGAAAAAAAGTTCACTGCCGTGTAGTTACCATCTTTTGCAAGTGGCATAGGGTTGCTACCCATCCCATTGTTGGAATCCCTGGTTGCCACCCCTCCCGTTACCGGAACTCCTGGTTATATTGCATAAGCAACCCCTATTTTTTCGTCATCATCATATTATTGTTCCGATTGTTGAAAAATTGGCGCAATTGTTTAAACTGAAGATAGCGGCAAATTTGGAACTATCGGAACGGTGATATGATGTCGGCGAAAAAATAGGGGTTGCTTAAGCCCGGCGGAGTTCGGGCAATGGGAGGGGTGGCAACCCTATGTCACTTGCATAAGATGGTAACCCTCTACACGGCAGTGCACTTTTTAAAATAGAACTTATTCATTGACGTAGGTTAAAACATTAATAAAAATATTGAGGTGGTGCTGTAGGTTTTCCGGGTTTTCCTGCAGCTGAAAAGTGAATACGCCATAAAAAATCAGTCACCTCGGAGCACCATGGCAAATAATAATAATCGTTCTCTACCCGCACAAGCTATGCCTTTGGGTACACTACACGAGTGTTTATGAGGGAGTGTTATTATTTTTATTATTATTAGTCATTAAACAACCTTCCGGTAATGATACTGAAGCAACCAAACCATTTGGTAAATAGGCGATTATGAACTATTGTTTCATGTGGATGCAATCTATCAGAACGATCATATGTCCTACAGTATTACCAGCTATTATACTTTAACTGTATTCGGAGTTTTGAAAAATACAAGTATCATATCTCTACATGAAAGCCTCTTCAATAAGTTTGTATTGGAAAACCAATAATCGCATCATGAGTCATACTCAAAAATTAATTTGAATTTTTTTTTCAAGAAATCTATTGTTAGGATTGGCCTGTAATGAATTTACCAAAGAAATGACGTTAGATATAAGCAACTGTGGACTCGGTAGTCAAGGTGCACATGTTCTAGAGAGCTGTGTACATGGTGTTCGATGTATTTCTAGTCTTGATATTTCCGAAAACAGTAAGCTACTTCACACATTTTGGTGATATATTTTCTCATTCTACTTTTTTAGATATGGATTCGGACCTTTGCAATGTAGTGATAGCAATAAGTAAAAATAAGTCTTTGAAGCACCTGAACATGGCTCGAACAATGAAGAAACACATGTCACTCATCATGGACTCAGTTGTGCAAATTGTTCAAGATGATGAATGTCTTTTACAGTCTCTCATAATACCAGACTGTCGTTTACGTTCGGATCTGTTCAATCTTCTCAATGCTTTAGGAGATAATAAGTCATTAGAAACATTAGATATAAGTGGTAACCTGATAGGTGATTCTGGTGCTAGATTATTAGCGAAGGCATTACAGATAAACAATAAACTCAAAACAATCATTTACGATAGGAATAACATAACTCTGCAAGGGTACCATGACATAGTATATGCCCTCGAGAGTAACAGGACTGTGCAATACATGCCTTTTCCAATATACGACGTAACTCCTTGTATGAAGGCCAATGCTGAACGAACAGATCTACTTATGAAAAAAATCCAGGATTTGTTGAATCGAAATGTTTCTCACAAACAGCATTTACTCGAGTCAATGCCCATGCAACCCGGTTTCTTGTTGACCTCTAAACAACAAGCTTTGGATCGTTTGGTGCAACAAACTCAGGAAGCTATAAAAAATCTTGCATCTGACTTGGTAGCATCAAACAATGACATTAATCATGCTACAGGAGTGATTGAAGATGCCGAAAACTCGAAGCAACTTTTGGTCAGGCTGCAAGAGGTGGCTCAACATAGAGACGATAAACGCCCCAATCCTGTAGATGAGAGGTTGCAACAGGCTGCTGTTGACGTTCATAGCAGCATTTGTGATTATGTTCAGGTAATAACAATTTTACATTCATGTATCTATCAATTCAAACTCTATAAAATGTGAGCAACAACCATTGCCTGGTGTATGTTTATTTTTAAACTGACTACTGGTAAAATTTTATCAGCAGATGAATTTGATTTTTGAAATAAAATTGTAGTGTCCTATCTATATCTACAGAGTTAGTCAATGTATGGACCCGCCCATTTTTCTCAGTTATAGTAGAAGTATTGAAAAAAAGTTTGGATGAAAGTTGAAGAGTATTTCTCTCTGCACCTTTTAATGAATTCAAATATTTTTTTGATGTGCCATTGGTGGAGTGACGCCATCGGCAATTTTTTTGAATGATATCATAATGTCTTGTTTAGTATCGCTAGTAAGCTTGTTTTTTTCCCGTTTCAGTAGTACTGATATTATTTCACCTCTCAATAGATACAGTGTGTTTCGTAATTTATCTATTACTTGATTTGTTCAAAAATTCAGTTGAGGAATGTAGCCAGACGGATATTCTAGCGATACGGCAATTTGAATCAGTCAGTGGCGGACGCAAGTTTCCATAAAAAAAGTTTTTGAATGCTGCATCAACAGTTGTTTCATTGAGAAATGCCACTCACGATGTTTGGGATAATTTTAAGTATCAAAAACTGGAAGTAATCCATTAATTGTTGAAGAAATATTTGATATAAAGAGAACGTGCTATAATCGAGTGGCCAGCATGAAGTACAGATCTTACACTACTTAACTTTTTTCATTTCAAAAGTATAGTCTATGTCGACAGACCTAATGGACAAATAGATTGAATACACTAATTTTGTTTAAAAACGAAATAACATGTTTTTTCTTTTTATATCAAATATTTCTTAACTATTAATGGAATAATTCCAGAATTTGATGTTTAAAATTAACCCAAACATTGTGAGTGGAATTTTTTAATGAAACAACTTTTAATCTATAATAGAATTTTTTTTTATAAAAACTTACGTAATCCACTGTCTTATTCAAATTGCCGTATGACTAGAATTCGTATAGAGATGAACAAAAAATTACGAAACACACTGTATCTATCGAAATAGTTGAAATAATAGTAGTACTACTGAAACGAGAAAAAAACAAGCTTTCTATCGATAGTAACATGACATAATTCTATTTAAAAAAATTGCCAATGACGCCACTTCTCCACCAATGCACATAAAAAAATAAATTTGAATCTACAAAAAGGTACAGATTGGAATACCTTTCAACTTTCATTGAAACTTTTTTTCAATAGTTCTAATATTAACTAAGAAAAATGGTCGAGTCCATGCATTTGACTAACTCTATATGAATGCAATTTTCAGGCAACTACTGAGAAGATGCTCAAATGCTGTAGAGACTTGTGTCCATATGTGTTGCACGATGAAGATACGATACAAGATATTAGGAGAGAATGCAGAAAGAAAAAACACATTCCTTTAGATTTTGTGACGATTTGCATAAAGCAACAAGCCGGAGTCGATATTATGAATAGAACAAGGTAAAGTATTTAATGAATTGATAAATGAAATATAATATATATTGAAGTCTCCTATACTGCGGTCTTAAGGAGAAGTCTCGTATCACAGTCGAAAATACTGTCAGTCACTTGAGTAAAATTTTACATAGGATCTAAACCAATAAACCAGCTATCCCACATGGTTCTCAATGAGAATCAGGCCGAATTATACGTTTCTTTTTTCATCACTTTTTTGCACAAAAAATCTAGTTCAACTCATTTTCAGTAAGCAAAACTTTATGTGATACCTAATTATTTACAGCATTGCCTATTTTTTACAAAATATTTAACAGGGTCACAATATGTATTGTGATGAGTTATTACCATCAGCTAGAACCTAGAAGTAATAAGAAAACAATTACAATATTTTCACAATTTCTTTAAATGAGTGTAAAAATAAAAAGATCCAAGTCTGCATAATAATATATATTAAAAAGTCTGAGCATGCTATACTCATTCTGATTTCTGGCCATAGTTGATAGGGTAAAAAGGTACATTAAAGGGAAGATTTCTGTATTTCTTGAGATCACATTTAAAGCTACAAGTTCAACAATTTCTGGATATAGAAACGATGAGTAATAACAAATAAAGTGTTTAAGAGCTGAGTACATCAATATGAGAAATAAGATGCTGCCAATCAAAATTTGGAATTTTATCACTGTTACTTTTCTTACTTCATTTCTGCAAGAACTTGTTATGGGTGTTGTGTAGTTTTATCTCATTGAATTATTGTTTTATTTTACATACTATATAAACTCACCATTAACAAGGAAGGTATAATTTTACTAGATGCAGGTATCTTGAAATTTTTATTAGAAATACTGGGAATTTTCACTTGGTGAAAATGTTGTTATAGTTGTCTAGCAGCGTCAAAAATCACAGTTTTCAGTGATTATATTAGTTACAAGGGTTGTGATTAGAACAACAGTATGATAGAACAAAACAATTTTTTTCTAATATACTTTATTTAGATTGATGTTCACACCAGTGTTGTATCCATAAACTTATCCTACTCAAATTGTCTTCTAATTCTTCAGGTGTCATACTACTAATTTCATGTACTATATTTTCCTGATAGGATGACTTTGCCTCTTCTAGAATTGTTTGGAAAATTTCGCACTGTATATTTTCTTCAAGCTTCTTTCCACTATATCCTCTGCTTGTTAACCTATCGTAAAGTGTAGTATTGTCTACCCTCAAAACAAACACCACATCAAACCATCTTTCAGGAAAAAAATCACAACTGTGGTAGTCTACTATATTCCCTCCTTTACTCATAACCGTTTCTAAACCGTCCAAAAGTTTATCTTCGTCCAGAACAGAGCAGCCATAAGCTTCATCGAATCCTTCCAAACAGTTATTGTCTTTTGCAATTTTAGAAATTTCCAGCCAATTAAACCCTGTCATTTCTGCTAATTTTTTACATAGTGTCGATTTTCCCACTCCTGGAGTTCCTGTTACAAGAATATTTGGAGTTTTGCGTATTTCGTGGGTATTTACAGACATGATTTCTTGATTCAGATTAATTGCAAATAGGCAGAACAGAACCTAAATAAATTAATAAATATATCATCCAGTTAACCTTAAAAGCATTATATTTGACGTTTGACGGCTTTGACGCAGTCAGTTGTCAAATAACGAATCAGTGTTGCCAATGCGAGCGGCAAGGATATTGAATACTATTTGACAAGGATGGCCCATTTCATATGTTGCATTTGCAATGTTGTCTCTCGATTGACGTCACCGCGATTCCTTTCGCATGCTTTTGTATATCTATATATTTTTTCTACTCATGTATATGCAAATGATCATTTTTCAACCGGATACCCTATATAAAAGTGATAGTTTTTTACTCTAAAGATGAAAATGAAACGAATGTTATCATGCAACCCGATGGGAATATACTCAGAGTAATAAAAAACATAGAGATGTCCTGCCTATATCTACACAAATAGCTGTTTTGAAATGAACAAATGTGCAATCTACAAGCATATGCATTTTTGACCCTTGTGCTTGAAAACTGCAAGACCATTCACATACGTGCCTTTCACTTGAGTTTCTGTCACAAGATCGTATTTTCTCTGGTTCTGTATTAATTTTCTCAATAGTGGAGGAAGGACATTTGAGTTTTTCAAATTATCATGACGTAAATTTCACTGAATTTTTCATTGTGTGAAATCGAACATGTTTTAATTCTGTGCGTGCTCACCTCGGGGTTTTCAGGCACGCTGACAGGCACAAGTGTGAACGTCGATGGATATGAATTTCTCATGCAGGGTCAAAAAAGCAGGGTGGGCACGCATGTATCTGAACCGGCCTGTAGTAAAAATAGCATTTCCTACTCGAGATGAAATAAGTTTTTTTCGTTCGTGAGATTGCCACACTCGCTCCGCTCCATTTTCGCTCCTGGACAAACCCTCACCTCACGAAAAAAATAGTATTTTCCTCGGAGCAATAATAAAGATAGAGATGCCCTCTCTACTCAAACATAACAGATTCGTATACAACCACGATGTCCATCTCTCTCAACAATGAAATATGGTCAAGGGGACTGAGGGGATGTAAACATTCAGTTCAGAGGACAATGAAACTAGATGCGTTAGTTGGAGGACAGATGTAAATATAAACAAGGTGATGTTGGCTTAAAAAACAAGGATAGAAAGGCATCTCTATGTTTATATTTGCTCTGAGGTATTTTCATCTCTTGTTGAAAAATACTTAATATTTCACGAAAAAATTCATTTTTGTGAAAACTCGCATGACTGTCAACTAGCAATGAGTATGAAAGGACGCTCTGGTACTCATGTCATTTCCTTCATACACCAGAAGTACTTGCAAAGCTATCAGATTTATTTAGGGGAGAACAAACCTAGTATTTTTCCGAAAAAAAGTATTTTTATGAAAACTGGCAACACTCAATTTCCTAAACAGACCAGAGGTACTTAAAGCCATTTATATAGGGCCGAAAAAACTTAATATTTTTCCAAAAAAACTTAATATTTTTACAAAAATTAAAAAATTTTTTTTGTGAAAACTTGCAGAACTATAAACTTTTGCTAACTGTCAAAGGACGCTCTGGTACTCACTCCATTTCCGACATAAACCAGAAATACTTGAAAAGCCGTCAGATTTATACAGGGGCGAAAAAAACCTTAATATTTTCCAAGCCGTCAGATTTATACAGGGGCGAAAAAAACCTTAATATTTTCCGAAAAAAATCATTTTTGTGAAAACTATCTATTAAGCAATGAGTATGAAAGGACGCTCTGGTAGGTACTTATTTAATTTGACATAGTCCAGAAGTATTTGCAACGCCATCAGATTTATACAGGGGAGAAAAAAATAATTTTTGGGAAAATTCTCTACACTATCAAATAGCAATAATTGTCAAATGCCACTCTTATCACTCACTTCATTTCTTCCATAAATCAGAAGTACTTGCAAAGCCGTCGGATTTATACACTCTTTGACTATTATTTATACTCCCCTCCCCCCGTAACTTCTTTAATTTACGTATTGCAAAAAAAATGTTAAATACATAAGTTGTAGGGTTTCACTCGATGTCTTCAATGGTTCAAGTTTAATTTATACAGAGGTCTCAAAAAAGCGCTACAACTTAGAAGTTAATTTTTTTAAATAGGATACCCTGTATATAATTGCATGATCGGTTAGGGATGTTCATAAAGAACCCAACAATACCAAGTTTGATGGTGTTATCTCAAATGACTACGGAGATATCGCCATTTATCTTATCCATAAGCCAAATGAGTGGGAGAGAGAAACTTTTTCTGGCGGGTCAATAAATTCTCACACTCATTGAACTTATGGATGA